>BOPP01000025.1:8216328-8239928 GCA_017312745.1 Gryllus bimaculatus
TCTAGCAAGTGCCGCAATCCCCCCACGTCGGATCGAACCGAGGCCTCGCAATAAGACGCTAACAGAGTGGCTGGCTCTGAGCTACTTCCGGCCATTAGCGACAATCAGTGCAATAGAGGCCTCCCCGACGGCTGCGCCCCACATGGCGCGCCCTCCCCATTGAGCGGCCGGCGGTTGCGGCTCGCGCTGGCCTAGGCGCGAACCCCCCCCCGCCCGCGCCGGCGCGCGTCACCTGCGCCAATAAATTAATCCGGCGTCATAATCCGGATGCGCAGGATTATCGTGTTAGGCCGCGCCGCAACGGACCGCCGCCGCCGACCCCGAGCGCCCGCCGACGCTTTAGCACAACGCCCGCACAAACCTCTTCAACCGATTCGCCCTATACGGCACACACACGCGGGCCGCAAATGCCTCACACATCTACACAAATGCGCGCGCCTACCGCACACACACCATACACAATCAACACACACACATACACAATCATACACACACACACAACACAAATCACACAGCACACATACACAATTCATACACACCAAACACAATTCACACAACATCAAATCATACCACACACAATCACAATCATACACACACACATACACACATGCATACACACAACATACACACATATACATACACACAATCATACACACACATACACAATCATAACACACACTACAACAATGATCACAAACACAATCATACAACACATACACATTACACACACATACACAATCCATACCACACACCAACATACACACAATATCATACACACACATACACATATACACATACACAATCTACACAACATACCACACATACACATACACAGACACTAGCTCCGTCGCAATGAGAGAAGGAATTATTTACGATCTGATCATAATTTTCAGAGATATAATTTTTATAAACAGTACTCACTAAGTAACAGCCGCTCAGATGGCCGGAGATAGTAAGGCATAGTGCCGTAGCCGTCTCGGACAGAAATACCTATTTGATCCGCTTCCGGACTGGTGTATTGGATGCGTCTAACACTCATATGTGACTCTTTCATTTCTCACCATCATCTCAACGTCCTATATCCCAGGGTTAACAACCTTGGTATAAACTAGCGGATCACTTAAATTGGTGACCCCCCCTCCTCCCCCCATTAATTTCACCGCTGTAAAGCAGGATCATGCGTGGGTCAGACGCAGAAAAAAAAGCAATAAAAAGTGATGATACACGCCTGGGAGTTTTGGAATAACTTTCTGTAACCTTTGTTGTAAAAGAAGTAATTTTGTTTAGCCATTTGTACCACTACTGTTTAACCCCTTTCACCCCTTAGACCATCTATGGACTGCCCTGACACTTGCAGGTAGACAATATTCTGAAACTAAATCTGGGGAACATCTTCCCGATAATAAAATTATTTAAAGAACTGCCAAGAGTACACAACTAGGAATTCGGTTATTGTCATTTGAATGGACTGCAATTTTGTTTCCTGGTCTATTTTAGCGGGAGTTCATAGATACTGTTGGTAGTCGGTTCTCATTTTGTATTTTTTGTGTTGAACATACACGCAATATTGCCCAACACATTGAGAAAGGTCTGTCAACAAAAAATTTCTTAATCATAATGAAATATTGAACTGTTAAATTGCTTCACTTAGAACATAATTCCCCTTAACTAGCATTTCAGGAATAATCTATTTCCTGACGTACTGCAAGCAGCAAATAAACAGACTTTAACGAGAAGTAATGAACTTGAAAATACTTAATAGTTTCATAAAAGGAGATATATTGATTTGCGTCCTCTTTTTTTCCTATCTTTCTGTCCAAGTTTTTGCAAATTGGTAGCACCATCATTGCCTTCAATATTACCATGATCGTCTCTCGGAATCATGAATAGGGAACTAAATTATTTTTCCGCCTCGCGATCGCTAAAGCGTTTACCCTGTAAGCGATGATCCACGCAGCACAAAACACATCCATCAGCAAGTGGCACGAAAAACCCCTCTCCCCTTCACCTACTTTGTGTGCGGAGGGCGTCGATAACGCATCTCGCTGATAAGCGGCACGGATGTGCCGTGCCTATCGACGGTTGTGTGCGCTTCCGCAAGCCAGAGCGGTGATACATCAGTAGTTACACATAGGTGCGCTCACTGTAAAACATGTCACATTAGCTCCTAGATAGACGTGCATCGAAATTCCAGTATCCTACATGCGGGAGTTGTATACCTCAATTAACTTAAATTATTTAATTCCATTAAATTTAGCAGCAAGTAAGATTTTCCACCTTGTTGAAATGTTAAACTCTAACCTAACGGCTCTTTGTTCAAGAAAAATAAGAGCAAGAAAAATCCCCGAATTATGGCGTGCGGGCAACAGGGGATAAAATTAAATCGACCAAAAGGGACCGAAAAATCATCACAAATGCTTTTACAAGTTTATTTACACTCGAATGCTGAACAGCCATATAATGCTTGACAAACAGTAATTTCTATGTGTAGCTTTCTTTTCCTACTTTTGAAAAAAATCAATAACCTATGCTTTGATTTGGTGTAGACACAACTCTTCTTTTGCGCCTTAATTTCTACATGTAATTATTATAAAAATAATTGTAGAAAAAATTGGAAACAGGTTTGAGAGTTCGCGGTAATGAGTTTACTTTGCTTCAACAAATTACTTAAAATGATTTTATTTTTAGTATGTATGTAAGTATTCTATAACATGTTACAAAAAGTGTATGGTTTACTGGCACTGTTCTTACATTGTTTAAAATATCATAAATTAAAGTTGCTGCACACGCATACAATACTACAAAACTGATAAAATGTCACGCGCTTGTATTACTCAGGAAGTCATTAGGTTGGTCTGTAGGAGACACAGTTGTGAAATTGCGACTGGAGGAAACCACGAGTTAAGTTGCTCCGTATGTTTTTTGCTTATCTTGCCAAGATATCACCTTGTCTCATGTGCGGAACCGTTATTCTCTCCTGAATACATGTAAGTGAGGCAAAAACAACATATTCTGTAACCTTTAGAGGATCGGTATCACACAGGATCTACACACCAGGGTTGATGTTGATACGGGGCGTAAGGTAGGGGACGCATTGTTTGTTCGGATGTAAGATATTGTATAAAACACGTAGCTGCGTAAGTCAAGAACAAATAGTGTGTTGATTGCTCATAAACGCACGAAAAAATAGAATCAATACACTTCAAAAAAAAAGATTGCACAATTCTTGGAGCAAAGAGACAAACCAGAGAAAAGGTGTGAAAAAGCAGCCGGAGACTCTAAATCGCCCTGAAAAGCTCTTACCCAGCTCCAAAGCGCAGCATGTTTGATTGCGATTACTTCGAGTTTCGGCGGTTTGACTTTCCCACACAAGACGGCTGCGCGCGCTCTCATGAGAGTATGCCGTTGAGTAATGAACCTAACGAGTTTGGAGAAATTACGCGCGTAGACGCGCAGCCGGGGCATGTCCCGGCTTGGCGGTTCCTGCCTGCAGCCTCTTCAAGCGTCTTCTCCCGAGCGAGGAAGTGCCCTCAGCGCAGACACACACTCAGCTCATCAGTGCGGCCAAAATCATATGCTTCTTGCCTCCCTTTTTTGCACTACACATCCACGCTAACATTCTGATCTCCCAGGGTATAAACATTTCGAAGTTGGGGAGTTTGGTGGGGGGCGTATTACGAAGTACGTAGAAGATGCATATTACATCCAACTTTTAATGCCCACACACACATCAACGGGCACACACAGAAGCCAAGATTATGATATAAAGAAAACTATGAACACATGTGACTCGAACTCAGTTACCAATCGTGCGTAAACTCTAAAAATCGTAGAGTTTCGAGAATTTGAGTATATTTTTCGTGAACGAGTTACTTTCTTTCTCTAAAAATAAACCATTTGTGGTTTTGTTTCGTAAGGAGATGCACACACTCCTATGGCACGGGTTGTCCAAAACTTTCAAAGTTGTGTTTTCAGTACACCGATATATTCACGCGTGAAAACAAAATATTTTTGTCCTTAGAAAAATGGATAAGACACATACGCACAGGCAGACGTATTTGCCAAAAGATATAACTTCGTAGCAGTTAGAAGGTTATTGTAGAAGCACAAGCTGGAACGAAATTCACACACGCTGATTCCGATTTATCAACACTAGCGTAAGAAGCCGTTTCTGGTTATAGCGACAGAATAATCCATTTCTTAAACGCCGTCCTAACAAACACTGGAGCGATGCTGCGTTTTCAACAGTTCTCTACAGCTGCGAGAGCTCCCTGGCGGCTCAGAGATCGGAATGTGCTCTTTTGGGAGTGATGTTGGCCCCAATGTGCCATTTTAAGAAAAAGGCCTGACATGGGTTTATAAATATAGAATGTAAATTTGTATGTCTTTTCGCGTAGCGTTAACTGTGATTACCTGACTTATCAATAACAGAATTTTCCTGCGTCCCGAGCATTGTATCGTAAACATTTGGAGCAACTGACGCAAGATAGACTTTTTTCCCCTTTTTCTTTCTTTCTTCTTTCCCCCTGATGGAACGTTCTTCGGATTAACTGCTACCACGAATGATATTGAGGCTATCAAGGCGATGCAAGTTCAACTAAATCCATTGAAATA
This sequence comes from Gryllus bimaculatus, assembly GCA_017312745.1. Taxonomy (NCBI): domain Eukaryota; kingdom Metazoa; phylum Arthropoda; class Insecta; order Orthoptera; family Gryllidae; genus Gryllus; species Gryllus bimaculatus. Next base: position 8,220,943 of record BOPP01000025.1, read on the forward strand.
TCGGATCTAATCTTGATACACAATGGTTAGGATACGAGAATGCAAAGTGCCTAAACAACTATAACAAATACCAGAAAAACTACATTCGATTTCCTTCAAGAGATGATGACAATCGCAATGGTCCTAAAATTGTTATGTCTCTTATAAGTTTAATATTTTTTAAGAGTTCGGTGTAATTAACAACAAAATACTACTTCACACACGGAAACTTAGAAGATTGAAAAAAAATGTTCACGTAAGGGCTTCATTTAGATCCAATTTGTAGCATTGAAGTGGCAGTTTCAGAACATTCTGCTATAGAAGATTTGCAAGTCTCAGATGAAAACATCTTGAGTTTATACAAGCTGTAAAACTAAACAAATATCCTTGCTCATGTCATTAATACTCCGCTCAGAATAACTTTAAAAAACGTTTACTATACATAAGGTCGCAGCACTAAAACAGAATATCCTTTTCATCATATGGTAATTTGAAAGCACATGCAGGCAAACTCACCCATTGAGAAATGATTTATTTCCTCACAATAAAATCTAATATGAATCCACACTTCATCATGATCCACGAGAAAGGAAAAATAAACAAACGTCTAATTCAAGACAATTGTATCGTAGGTTTCGGGTCATGCACTCAAAGGAGCAGATTCATTAACTTAAGTATGAACATTTAAACTCCCACGGAGCGCGGCTGGCGGAACTGAAAGTTCCCTCGCCGCCTCGGCCCCTCTCTTACACTTGCAGCTGAAGTTCCCCCCTCCTCTGCCCTTCCCTCCGTCGATTCCACAGGGCGAGGTGAACAAGAGGCCAGGCAGAGTTGCCGATTGTGCAGATGTAGAGAGGGGATTTCAGAGTAGGGAATACTGATAGGCTGTGCAGATAATAGATGGTTTGTTATTGGGCGATAATGTGACACAGATAGGATTGTGGCGAAAGTAATTTTCATGGTGGCGTGTTAATAGTGCATATTGGAAACTGTTAATGATGCAGTAGACAAAAGTTTTCAGGAAGAATTCTCGCACTATAGTGCGACGTTGAGACAATTTGTAACCAATTCATCGGTAGCAATATATATATTCAAATTTGTTTCCGATAAACAGCATCATCTGAAGAATACAGGTTTTGATGGAAAGAAACAATACATGTAAAAACAAAATTCAGAATTGTTTGTAATTTATATAACGTTAATATTTCTTCTGATAAAATCTACGAAGTTATTAAACAAAGTGGCAATTACATAAAGCAATGAGCACTCTCTTCCTTTTAATAATTCCAGTTCATCACTCAATTGTAATTTCTTTCAACCCACGTAGGTTTTAAACCAGACGACGTCCACCAAAGCGTTTGACAATAATACTCTTACTACACGCTACATAATTTAAAAAGGAATTTTTTAAATATTTAATAGAGCCATCGATTGTGTGACAATAAATGCGAATTAAACTCGAACTAAAATAAAATAATTTTGCTTACCAGCAAGCCATTATCATTTTGAAGAATCTTCAGTAAAGTCGGGTATAAAGTCATGAAGACGCAAAATGATGATTCCTTCATCCGAAACCCATTCCCAAAATTTAATTGAAATGTTTGACGATTGATTTCAGGTCGTTCACTGCAATAATCCGCGTAAGTGCAGTGCATGTTTTCCTCGGAGGTGGCGCTGATCTTCCCCCGCTGATGTGAGATCCGGTGCGGCCCACCGATGTGCTAGTAGGGAGTCTTCCCTAATCGTGGTAATCTCCACCAAGCGGGGCACCGCCCAGTCGGGAAAAAAACTCAAAGCCACCGGACCGTGTCTCCACCACGTGTTAATGTATGCAGTATGTAAAGTAAGGGGTGAGGATAAAACAAGGACGGAGAAAGGAAAAAAAATGTCGCGCGCCCATAGCCATTTGTAAGTGAACAGCTTCCCGTGTTAGTTTGATATTGATGGAGAAACCACGAAAAACACTGATCAGAGCAGCCGATCCTAAATTCCCTCCAGTCAAGCGACTAGCTTCTATACCCTCAGCTCAGTAGCTAGGCGATAATCCCGTCCACAAGCCAGTACTCTGGCAGACGGCAGTGCAGTGACATTCAGGTTTATTGGTCCACCTCTCCGGGTGGACATGTTTAAATAAGCAAAGCCGCAGTGACGAAGCTCGGCTCACATAATAGAAACGCGTGCGCGGCCAACGCGGAGTGCGACTGCGCGGGCTGCGTGATAGCGTCGCGTTGGCGGGCGCTGGGCGGAGAAAGAAAAGCTGCAGGGCGGCGCGTGGCGGCGCGGCGGCTTCTTGTACACAGAAATATTAAGAAGCTGCGTCACTCGCGCGCTCGACCGCCCACCCCGCGCTGTCTTGCCGCCGCCCGACCGACGAGGAGCGGCTCGCGCGCCTCCGCGACGCCCAGCGCCATTGTGAGGCGAGATTCCTTCCTCTACATTCCCGCCACGCATTCCAGACACCGCCCCTCAGCGAGATGCCCTCCGCTGCCCCCGAACACGTTCTTTCTCCTGCTCACCGCCCGCCCGTGCCTTCGAGGCACTCTCGGGTCCCCCTGCTGCTGCCCCGCCTGCCGACGTCCCGGTCCCCAAACAAAACATCAAACATAACACAACAAACTAAGATCGTACAACAAATACTATCACATACTACAACATACACACACATACCACACATACTTAGCACCACAACACACATACATCTACAACTACACACACATAACATACATACAACATCACACACACTCAACATAAACATCCACACAACAACTACACAACCATACAAACATAAGAACAACATACACACAACAACGTAGGGGACAGAATCCTCAACATCACACCCCATACTACACACTAACACAGACAGCCATACAACACACCACACACACATACCATACACATACATACAACAGATACTACACTCAACATACAACTCAACACACACGACACAATACACCATACCACACAACACACATCACACACCACAACACAACCGTCAATTCACACACCCATACATACACCCATACATACACAACACCAATATACACACAGCCATCAAACAGCGACCCACACAACCACATAACAGCATACACATTAGCACACCAGCATAACATACACACGACAACTAACTAAACACAACATCCACACATACTACACAAATATAATTACAACATACACACATACTACATAGACACAACCAACATAAACTCACACAACTAAACATCACCAGACATACACACTACACAACTACTACACACATACTATAAACATACCTTAACACATACAGCATCATTACAACATACATACACATATAATACACACATCACATACATCTACATAACACATACACCACATTACATACATACCACAACATACACACACACAACATACCAACACATACATACAAACATACTACATACACACATACATTACACACACATACATACATCAACACGATACATACACAGCCTAGCAGACATGACACCTACATTACATACGCAGACTACCACCCATAACACATACACATCAACATACACACTACATTAAACACATACATCACACACACATACATACACACCTACATACACAATACACACACATAGAAACATACATACACACATACCAACACATCACTACACATAACCGACAACATACCCCACCACCACACTACACGCGCGCGCGCGATCTATTCCTTGCACTGCTTCTTGCCGATGTTCTCTGAACAGCGCCTGCAAGCCCTTCTGCCATCGTATTCCGACGTAATTTTCAGCTTTTTTCTCTGAATCCCTTCTTACTATAGATCCCTTTCTTACCTTCACCTACGCTCGAAACAAGAAGTCGAATTTCCAGTTTTTAAACACAACTCATTACTCACTATCTATGCTTTCTCGGTGAGACCACAGTCACGCGGGTTAGAGGCAACCGATTATTCGTCAGCGGCTGTATTATTGCAGTTTTCGTATTCCGCCGTCTCTTTACTTCCTCGTCTCACGTCAGGTAATTTCCCTTCCTTCATCTTCCTTTTTCGTCGCGCCCTCCACTTCTTCATAGTTCCGTCTACCGTTTCTCTGCCCATTCATATACTTTTCCTTCCTGCATGTTTCATATTATATCAATATTCTCGTTACCGTTTCTTCTTTTCTTGTTACCACAATCTTCTCTTCCTCGTCGCGCACGCCCTCTCTCTTCCGAAAATGAGGGCGCACACAAGTGCGTCTTCCAAGAGACAACGAAGCACGAGGAATTCTTTCGCAGCAGGCCGCGCGCTTCCTCTTCCCTCGAAACTTCATTTCACACAATCGTGCTAACCAGTCACGAAAATCCACTTTACGCACCAAAATAGCTCCGTCCGAAAACTTGCAAGTAACCGCTCGAAACACAACCAGCTGAAGGTAGGCTCCAAAGCAGAGCGCGCGGATTTTTCAATAAGAAAGACTGCGCGTGGAGAGGCGAGGGCTTAACTAGCTTCCGGGCGAAAGCTTCGGTGCCCGGCCCCCGCTCGGTTGCGGGCCGTCTGTTCGATTAACGCCGGAGGTTGAAACGCTTCCCGACTCGCATCGCGCCCGTTTCTCGCCATCACGCGCGACACGACGAGAGTGACTCGCCTCCCGGAGGACCTCCAGCGGGATGAGTAACGGGAGCCCGAAACCGTCTGGGATTCGAATCGGGACTCTATGGAGCAGTCGACGTTTTGCCACTCGCTTCAAGCCGCAGATTTAATTTCGCGAGCTCTTTCGGAGAAATCGGACTCTTTTTGCGGTTTGGAGAAGCTTCCTGCAGCGGAACCTACATCTTCGCAATTCTGGTTCCCTTTTCGGGACGCCTATCTTTCTATAACATCGCGTAACATGTACAAACAGACTCTTCAAGGCGCGTCTCGTGTCTATCGCTGAATCAGATACCACATTGCAAAAAATTGAATAGCTAAATTATTGTTAAAACAAATTTTAGAACAAACAGATTAAGATTTACGATACTGCTCCTCACGCAAGTCCTCACACGCTCCTCTATTTTCTTTTCCAGCTCGCAATACAACAGCACCTGAAAATCAGCCCCAGAATGCAGATCCGCCCAAAAGGAACGGACCGCTGAGATACGAGTTTATTAGCTTCATAAATATGTAGGGAAACTATTACCACTCTAAGTCTAACATATACGAGTGCGAAAATTTCAGCCTTGAAACGGGCCGCGGGAGCGAAACAACAGAAAACCGCATGCATAAAAACACATGCCAATTCAATTTAACACGAGCTCAGTAAATTAAGGGAATTCTTCGGCGTCATTTCGGATAACGAAAAAGCAGTAAACCGCCAGCGCCGCGCGCAGCAATAAATTCGAGAAAAAAGACAGAGAAGAAAAAGATAATAAAAAGGGTCGTTCGGTTTCCCAATGAGACAAGGTAGATTCGCCAATGGCCTTCCGGAACAGCTGAATTAACAGCGCGCGACGATCACTAAGAACATCGACATAAAGGTGTAGAGGCGCGAGTGATCCAACATTTACAATATATGGAAGTAATGTTTATGCTTTTTATTGCGTGAGTAAAAAAAAATTAAGCTTTTTGGAAATTGAACAACCAAGTTCACATATCTTCCAGATTACTCGACACACGTTGAAGAATTTACAGGCAGAAAGGAGTTCCTAATGTGGAGGAACTACTTGCTAGTGAGCACTTAAAAAAATTACATAAATTTTAGTAACGAAACTTACAAATAATACAACAAAATGTCATTTTTTCACTTTTCAATGAAACCAGGAAAAACAGATTACAGAATGTAATTCACCTCAAATACATAAAAATACAATGCATTCAAACACCTCATCCGAATATCATAAGAAAGATGAGTTCCCCCATTTCGGGAAAATGAATGGCCCAAGTACACATTCACCCCTCAAACAAAGTTGGATCTACTAAACTCTGCGCACGAACTTGTACCCAGTAAGCCACGATGTTAATTGCTCTTTGTTGTGAATGAAAGGAAGTTTAAATGGCGCAGATCGTTAAGGGGCCAGTTGAGTGCGGACATCTAATATGAATTTCTTACGGGCGATAAAACTCGCAAAAGAAGACGGAAGAGAGGGGCACCTCGCACGCGTGGCAGGCTCCCTCGCGCCCCGGAATTCCTGCGGGCGACGCAAGGGAAAACGCATCTGGGACAGCGAGCATTAAAGCCGCTTATCGCGCCTTTCATATTTTCCCTTGATGGTTTTAAATCTTTCTTATTGAAACTCTTTTTACGCCTTTCCGCGTTTTACGGGATATTGTCCCAATTAAAAAGTTTAACGGTTTCCTTATCGTTCAGCTTTCGGGGGAAAAAAGTCAGTTGGGAAGAAAAACGTTAAAAAAAAATTCGGAAAGCGTTATTCTGCGTCTAGCAGGAAAACACTCCAAGGGAAATGCCCGCCGCGCCATTTTTAAATTAGATCTCTCTCTTCACAGACACCATCGCAATGAGAGAAGGAATTATTTACGAATCTGATCATTAATTTTCAAGATATAATTTTTATAAACCGTACTCACTAACGGTAACAGCCGGTCAGATGGCCGAGATAGTTAAGGCAATAGTGCCGTAGCTGTCTCGGACCAGAATACCCTAGATTTGAGTCCCGCTTCCGGACTGTGTATTTGAATACGTCTATATATGTGTGACGTCCTTTCATTTCTCACCATCATCTCAACGTCTATATCCCCAGGGTTAACAACCTTGGGATATAAAACTAGGGATTCAACTAAACTGGTGACCCCCCCCCCGCCAGGTAATTTCACCTGCTGAAGCAGGATGCACGCGTGGTCAGACGCGAAAAAAAAAGGTAGCAATAAAAAGTGAGATACTACGCTGGGAGTTTTGGAATAACTTTTCGTTAACCTTTGGTTGTAAAGAATAATTTGTTAGCCATTTGTACCACTACTGTTTAACCCCTTTCACCCCTTAGAACTCTATGGACTGCCCGTGGATCACTTGAGGTAGACAAATATTTCTGAACTAAATATGGGGAACATCTTCCGATAATAAAAATTATTTAATGAACGCCAAGGTACACAACTAAGAATTTCGTATTGTCATTTGAATGGACACAATTTTGTTTCCTGGATCTATTTTAGCGGCAGAGTTTCATAATTACTGTTGAGTAGTCGGTTCTCAGTGAACATACACGGGAATATTGCCCAACACATTGAGAAGGTCTGTCAACAAAAAATCTTTAATCAATAATGAAATATTGAACTGTTAAATTGCTTCGACTTCGAACATAATTCCCTTACTAGCATTTCAGGAATAATCTATTTCCTGACGTACTGCCAAGCAGAAATAAACAGACTTTAACGTAAAGTAATGAACTGGAAACATACTTAATAGTTTCATAGAAAGAGATCATTTGATTTGGTCCTCTTTTTTTTCCTATCTTCGTCCCAGTTTTGCAAATTGGTAGCACCATCATTGCCTTCAATATTACCCATTGATCGTCTCTCGGAATCAATTGAATAGGGAACTAAGAATTATTTTCGCCTCGCGATCGCTAAGCGTTTACCTGTAAGCGATTGATTCCACGCAGCACAAACACACCATCAGCAAGTGGCACGAAAACCCCCCTCCCCTTCACCTACTTTGTGTGCGGAGGGGTCGATAACGCACTCGGCTGATAAGCGCAAGCGATGTGCCGTGCCATCGACGGTTTGTGCGCTTCCGCAAGCCAGAGCGGTGATACATCAGTAGGTTACACATAGGTGCACTCACTGTAAAACATATCGACATTAACTTCCTAGTATGACGTGCATCAAATTCCAGTATCCTACATGCGGAGTTGTGTACCTCAATTAACTAAATTAGTTTAATTCCCATTAAATTTAGCAGCAAAGTAAGATTTTCTCCACCTGTTGAAATTGTTAATACTCTAACCTAACGGCTCCTTGTGAAGAAAATAAGAGAAGAAATCCCCGGAATTTGGCGGTGCGGCAACAGCGGATAAAATTAAATCGACCGAAAAGGGACGAAAATCATCAACAAACTGCTTTTACAAGGTTTATTTACACTCGAATGGCTGAACAGCCATATAATGCTTGACAAACAGTAATTTTATGTGTAGCTTTCTTTCCTTACTTTTGAAAAAAAATCAGTTAACTGTCTTTGTTTGTGTAGACACCTCTTCTTTTTGCGCCTTAAGTTTCTACATGTAATTATTATAAACAATATTGTAAGAAAAAATGGAAACAGGTTTGAGAGGTTCGCGGTAATGGGAGTTTACTTTGCTTCAACAATTACTTAATAATGATTTTTATTTTTATATGTATGTAAGTATTCTATACATGTTACGAAAAAGTGTATGGTTTACTGGCACGTTCTTACATTGTTTAAAATATCATCAAATTAAAGTTGCTGGCACACGCATACAATAACCTACAAAACTGATAAGATGTCCACGCGTTGTATTACTCAGGAAGTCATTAGGGTTGTCTTGTAGGAGACACAGGTTGTGAAATGCGACCTGGAGGAAACCACGAGGTTAAGTTGCTCACGTATGTTGTGCTTATCTGCCAAGAGTTATCACCTTGTCTTCATGTGCTGGACACCCGTTATTCTCTCCTGAATACATGTAAGTGGGCAACACATATTCTGTAACCTTAGAGGATCGTGTATCACACAGGAATCTACACACATGGGTTGATTGTATACGGGGCGTAAGGTGAGGGGACCATTGTTTGTCGGATTGTAGATATTTTATAAAAACACGTAGCTGGTAGTCAAGAACAAATAGTGTGTGATGCTCAGTAAACGCACGAAAAATAAATCAATACACTTCCAAAAAAAGATTGCACAATTCTGGGCAAAGAGACAAACCAGAGAAAAGGTGTGAAAAAGCACCCGGAGACTCTAAATCGTCCCTGAAAAGCTCTTACCTAGACTCCAAAGAGCGCAGCATGTTTGATTGCGATATTGAGTTTCCGGCGGTTTGACTTTCCCACACAAGACGGCTGCGCGCTCTCAATGAGAGGTAATGCGGTGATAATGAACCTAACGAGTTGGAGAAATACCGCGCGTAGACGGCCAGCCGGGGCCAGTCCGGGCTTCGGCGGTCGCTGCCTGCAGCCTCTTCCCAGCGTCTTCTCCCGAAGCGAGGAAGTGCCCCTCAGCGCAGACACGACACTCAGCTCATCAGTGCGGGCAATAATCATATTTCTTCTGCCTCCCTTTTTTGCACTACACATCCACGCTATCATTCTGATCTCCCAGGGTTAGAACATTTCGAAGTACGTATTACGAAGTACGTACGAAGATGAGTATTACATCCAGACATTTAATGCCCACACACACATCACGGGCACACACAGAAACCATAGATTATGATATAAAGAAAACTATGAACACATGTGACTCGCAACTCAAGTTACCATCGTGCGTAAACTCTAAATCGTAGAGTTTCGAGAATTTTGAGTATATTTTTCGTGAAACGAGTTACGTTTCTCTCTAAAATAAAACCATTTTGTGGTTTTGTTTCGTAAGGAGATGCACACACTCCATGGCACGGGTTGTCACAAACTTTCAAAGTTGTGTTTCAGTACACGGATATATTCCGTGAAAAACAAAATATTTTTGTCCTTAGAGAAATGGGATAAGACACTACGCACGCGACGTATTTGCCAAAAATATAACTTCGTAAGCATTAGAAGTGTTATTGTGACGAAGCACAGCTGGAATCGAAATTCACACATGCTGATTCCATTTATCAACACTAGCGTAAGAAGCCGTCGCTTATAGCGACAGAATAATCCATTTCTTAAACGCCGTCTAAACAAACACTGAGTCGATGGCTGCGTTTCACAGTTCTCTGAAGCTGCGAGAGCTCCCTGGCGGCTCAGAGATCGGAATGTGCTCTTTTTGGGAGTGATGTTGGCCCGAATGGGCCATTTTAGAAAAAGCGCTGACTGGGTTTGATAAATATAGAATGTAAATTTTATGTCTTTTCTTGGTAGCGTTAACTGTGATTACTGACTTATCAATAACATAATTTCCTGCGTCCCCGAGATTGTATCGTAACATTTGAGCAACTGAAGCAAGATAGGACTTTTTTCCCCTTTTTCTTTCTTTCGTTCTTTTTCCCCCCTGATGGAACGTTCTTGAAATATGCTACCCACAATGATATTGAGGCTATCAAGGCGATGCTAAGTTCAACTAAATCCATTGAAAATACATCGGATCTAATCTTCGATACACAAGTTGTTAGAATACCGAGAATGCAGAGTGCCTAAACAACTATAACAAATACCAGAAGAAACTAAATTCGATTCCTTCAAGGGATATGACAATCGCAATTGGTCTAAAATTCTTAGTCTCTTATAGTTTAATATTTTTTAAGTATCGGTGTAAATTAACAACAAAATACTACTTCAACACGGAAACTAGAGATTGAAAATAAATGTTAACGTAAGGGCTTCATTTAGATCCAATTTGTAGCATTGAAGTGGCAGTTTTCAAACATTCTGCTATAGAAGATTGCAAGTGCTCAGATGAAACATCTTGAGTTTATACAGCTGGTAAACTAAACAAGATATCCTCTCATGTCATAATACTCCGCTTCAGAAGTAGCTTTAAAACGTTACATACCATCGAGCTCGCAGCACTAAAACAAATATCCTTTCATATGATGGTAATTTGAAGCACATTCCAGGCAAACTCAACCAGTGGAGAAATGATTTTATTTCCTCACAATAAAATCCTAATTGAATACCACACTCATCATGACCACGAGAAAATGGAAAAATAAACATACGTCTAATTCAAGACAATTGTATCGTGGTTCGGGTCATGCACTCAAAGGAGCAGATTCATTAACTTAATTATGAACATTAACTCCCACGGGAGCGGAGGCTGGACGGAACTGAAAGTCACTCGCCGCTCGGCCCCTCTCTTACACTTGCAGCTGAACTCCCCCCTCCTCTCCCCTTCCCTTCCCTCGTTCCACAGGGCGAGGTGAACAAGAGGCGGCAGGAGTTGCCTGTGTGAGATGTAGAGAGGGGATCAGGAGTAGGGAATACTGATAGGTGTGCAGATAATAATGGTTGTTATTGCGATGATGGTGACACAGATGGATGTGGCGGAAAGTAATGTTCATGGTGGCTGTGTTAACAGTGATGATGTGGAAACGGTTAAGATGCAGTAGACAAAAGATTTCAAGGAAGAATTCCAATAGTGCGACGTTGAGACAATTTGTAACAATTCATCGGTAGTATATATTGATATTCAAAATTTGTTTCGATAAACAGCAATGCATCTGAAAATACTGGTTTTGATGGAAAGAAACAATACATTAAAAACCAAAATTCAGAATTGTTTTAATTTAATTATAACGTCAATATTTCTTCCGATAAATATCTACGAAGTTATTAAACAAAGTGGCATTACATAAAGTAATGAGCACTCTCTTTCTTTTAATAATTCCAGTTCATCACTCAATTGTAATTTCTTTCAACCCACGTAGGTTTTAAACCAGACGACGTCCACAAAGCGTGACAATAATATCTACTACACGCTACATAATTTAAAAAGAATTTTTAAATATTAATGAAGCCATCGGATGTGTGACAATAAATGGAATTAAACTAGAATAAAATTAAAATAATTTGCTTCCAGTCAACCATATCATTTTGAAGAATCTTCAGTAAAGTGGGTATAAAGTCATGAAGACGGCAATAATGATGATTCCTTTCATCCGAAACCATCCACAAAATTTCATTGGAATGTTTGACGATTGATTTCAGGCTCGTCCACTGCCAATAGTCCCGTAAGTGCAGTGCATGTTTTTCCTCGGGAGGTGGCGCTGATCTTCCCCCGCTAGGTGGAGATCCGGTGCCGGCCTTCCTATGTGCTAGTAGGGGTTTCCCTAATCGTGTATCTCCCACCAGCGGGGCACCGCCCCAGTCGGGAAAAAACTCAAAGCCACCGACCGGTCTCCACGCACGTGTGTTAATGTAGTGCATATGTAAGTAAGGGGTGAGGATAAAACAAGGACGGAGAAGGGAAAAAAATGTCGCGCGGCCCATAGCCCATTTGTAAGTGAACATCTCCCTCGTTAGTGTGATATTGATTGGAGAAACCACGAAAAACAACTGATCAGAGCAGCCGATCGCTAGAATTCGCCTCCAGACAGCGACTGACTTCATCCTAGCTAAGTAGCTAGTGTCGAAAATCCCGTCCCAGCCAGTACTCCCGAGCAGAGGCAGTGCAGTGACATCGGTTTAGTGAGCCACCTCTCCGGGTGGAATGTTTGAAATAAGCAAAGCGCAGCGGAAGAAGGCTCGGACGCACAGTAGAAATCGCGTAGCGCGGCCAACGCGGAGTGCGGACTGCGCGGGATGGCGTAAGCGTCGCGTTGCGGGCGCGTGGGCGGGAGAAAGCGTGCAGGGCGGGCGTGGGCGGCGCGGCGGCTTCTGTACACAGAATATTAAAAGCTGCGTCACTCGCGCCGCTCGCCGCCCACCCCGCGGCTGTCTTTGCCGCCGCCGACGACGGAAGCGGCTCGCGCCGCCCCGCGACGCCCAGCGCCATTGTGACGGCGAATTCCTTCCTCTACATTCCCGCCACGGCATTCCAGACACCCGCCCTCGCAGAGATGCCTCCGCTGCCCTCGACACTTCTTTCTCCTCCTCGACCGCCGCGCCCTGCCTTCGAGGCACCTTCTCGTGTCCCCCTGCGCTGCCCCGCCCTGCCGACGTCCCGTGCCTCGTCACACACACACACACACATACACACACACATACCTACACACACACATACATACATACACACACATACATACATACACACACATACATACATACACACACATNNATACACACACATACATACACACACATACATACACACATACACACACATACATACACACATACACACATACACACACATACATACACACATACACACACACATACACACATATACATACACACATACACACACATACATACACACATACACACACATACATACACACACATACATACATACACACATACACACATACACACACATACATACACACACATACATACACACACATACATACACAAACACACACGCGCGCGCGCGATCTATTCCTTGCACTGCCCTTCTTGCCGATGTTCTCTGGACAGCCGCCTGCAAGCCCTTCGCCATCGTTTCCGACGTAGTTTTCAGCTTTTTCTCTGATCCCCTTCTTACGTATAGATCCCCTTCTCCACCTTCACCTACGCTCGAAACCAGAAGTCCGACATTTCCAGTTTTTAAACACAACTCCATTACTCCACTTCATTATGCTTTCTCGTGAGGACCCACAGTTCACGCGGGTTAGAGGCAACCATGTATTGTCAGCGGCTGTATTATTGCAGTTTCCGTATTCCGCCGTCTCTTTACTTCCTCGTTGCTCATCGTCAGGGTAATTTTCCCTTCCTTCATCTTCCTTTTTCGTCCGCCCCTCCACTTCTTCATAGTTCTCTTCTACGTTTCTCTGCCCTTCATATACTTTTCCTTCCTTGGCATTGTTTCATATTATATCAATATTCTCGTTCCGTATTCTTCTTTTTCTTTGTTACCACAATCTTCTCTTCCTCGTCGGCCACGCCTCTCTCTCTCCGGAAAATGAGGGCGACACAATGCGCTTCCCGAGAGACAACGAAGCACGAGGAATTCTTTCGCAGCAGGCCCCGCGGCTTCCATTCCTCGAAACTTAATTTACACAATCGTTGTAACCAGTCACGAAATCCACTTTACGCACCAAAATAGTCCGTCCGGCCACAAAACTGCAAGTAACCGCTCGAAACACTACCCAGCGAAGGGGTAGGCTCCAAAGCGAGCGCGGCGGATTTTCAATAAAAGACAGCGCGTCGAGAGGCGAGGGCTTAAATAGCCTTCCGGGCGAAAGCTTCGGGCCCGGCACCGCCTCGGTCGGGCGTCTGTCATTAACGCGCGGAGGTTGAACGCTCCCGACTCGGCATCGCCGCCCCGTTTCTGCCGCATCACCCGCGACACGACGGAGAGTGACTCGCCTCCCCGGAGGACCTCCAGCGTGATGGAGTAACGGAGCCCGGAAACCGTCTGGGATTCGAATCGGGGACTGTTGGAGCAGTCGACGTTTTTGCCACTCGCCTTCAAGCCGCAGATTAATTTCGCGAAGCTCTTTTCGGAGAATCGGACGTCTTCTTTGCGGTTTGGAGAAGCTTCTGCAGGCGGAACCGTACATCTTGCAAGTCTGGTTCCCTTTTCGGGGAGCCGCTATCTTTCTATAAATCGCGTAACATGTAAAACAGACTCTTCCAACGGCGCGTCTCGTGTCTAGTGCTGAATCAGATACCACACTTGCAAAAATTGGAACTAATATTATTTCAAAACAATTTTAGAACAAACAGATTAAGATTTACGATACTGCTCCTCACGCAAGGTACTCCAACGCTCCTCTTATTTTCTTTTCCAGCTCGCATACCAACAGCACCTGAGAAATCAGGCCTCCGCAGAATGCAGATCCGCCCAAAAGGACGGACGCTGAGATAACGAGTTTATTACGCTTCATAAATATGTAGGAAACTATACCGACTCTACAATCAACATTACGAAGTGCGAAAATTTCACCTTGAAACGCGGCGCGGGAGGGAACAACAAAAACCGCATGCATAAAACACATGCCAATTACATTGTAATCACGAGCCATAAATAAGGGTAATTACTTCGGCGTCTTTTGATACGAAAAGCAGTAACCCGCGCAGCGCCGCGCGCAGCATAAATTTCGAGAAAAAGGACAGAGAAGAAAAAGATAAGTAAAAAGAGGTCGTTTGTTTCCCAATGAGACAGAGGTATTCGCCAATGGCTTCCGGAACAGCTGAATTTAACAGCGGCGACGATCAAATAAGACACATCGACATAAAGGTGGTAGGGGCGCGAGTGATGCCAACATTTACAATAATGGAAGGTAATGTTATGCTTTTTAATTGCGTGAGTAAAAAAAATTAAGCTTTTGGAAATTGACACCAAGTTCACATATCTCCAGATACTCGACACTTGAAGAATTTCACAGGCAGAAAGGGTTCCAATGTTGGAGGGACTATTGCTAGTGACACTTAAAAATTACATAAATTTGTAACGAAAACTAAAATAATACAACAAAATGGTCATTTTTTCACTTTTCAATGAAACAGGCGAAAACAATTAAGAATTGTATTTACCTCAAATACATAAAATACAATGCATTCAAACACCTTCATCCGAATTATCATAAGAAGATGAGTTTCCCCATTTCGGGAAAATGAATGCCCAAGTAACACATTCACCCCCTCAAACAAAGCCGGATCTACTAAATTCTGGCACGAACTGTACCCGTGAAGCCACGATGTTAATTGCTCTTTGTTGAATGAAAGGAGTTTAATGGCGCAGATCGTTAAGGGGCCAGTTGGTGCGGACATCTAATATGAATTCTTACGGGCGATAAAACTCGCAAAGAAGACGGAAGAGAGGGCACCTCCGCACGCGGTGGCAGCTCCCCGCGCCCCGGAATTCCTGCGGGCGACGCAGGGAACGCCTGCGGGACAGCGGCATTAAAGCGCTTATCGCGCCTTTCATATTTTCCTTGATGGTTTTAAATTCCTTTCTTATGAACTCTTTTACGGACCTCCCGTTTTACGATATTTCCATAAGTTTACGTTTCTTATCGTCAGCTTTCGAAAAGTCAGTTGGAGAAACGTAAAAATCGAGCGCATTCTGCGTCTAGACAGGAACACTCCAAAGGAAATGTCGCGCGCATTTTAGATGAGGTATTGCGTCATAAATATTTGAGGAGCGCTACAAAAACTCATCCATTTTCGTAGGAATAACCGGCTTCCGAACACTGTATCGGCTGACGTGACGTCACGGCGTCAGTGCATTCAATATGAAGAACGGAGATCAAGAAGATACTAAACTGGTTATCGTTTGGCGAGAAACAAACATAGCGAATCGTATGTACAGAGATGAGATACACAAGAAGTTTCATTAAAATGTAAATTTTTAGGTGATAGGTTGTTATTTAAATACAAAATGTCGTTCATTACGAAGACAACATCGCGCCAACCAATGTTTGGTCAAATAAATTAAATCAACCATGACCAGTGATTAAATAAAGATACATGTGATTCCATTAAGATTAAGTGTCTGAGCTCACATAAATGCAAAAGCGTGCGCATAATTACATTATCAGTAAAGGCACAACCTTATTTGGAATGAGTTGTTTTCCTCCCACGTAAGTGAATCAAGTACTATGAAACCCCAAGGTGTTTAATATCCATGCAAGGTCAGTGACCAACATTACAGTTAAGATACATTTCTGAAGAGAATAGTCAAAATTACTGTATTATGTCTGTTTTAAAATTATCTTCTTTCACGCAGTTATCACTTTTATTATTTAGTTAAGTTCGATTAAGCTTCAGTTACATTCGATTATGACTCGACCATAACGTTACACTAAGGGAAAGACATTCGAAACCACGGCAAAATGCTGGACCGTCTGAACAATTGTGAAAAAAACACCTGAAAATCGGAATGGGACACGTAGGACTCTGCACACGTCATTCTTCTCCATTACTTATCAATGAGACCATCAAGAATCCCCGATCACTGCGATCAAACAAATGAGATTTCTGATCAAAGCCATTCACCCATTCGCAGATAGAATTCGTCACAAACATTTCCTGAAGCAGAAAAAATCTTACTAGCGCTTCATATTCTCAGAAAAAAATATGAAACTTGCGAAATAAATGTTTCATCGATACTCTTGCTATTTAATGTAATGATGCCCATAAAATACTTGAGAAAGGTGCTGTATATTAAGCAACCTCAATAATGCTATTTAAAAATTAGCAAACAACGGTAGAAAATCCGGGCGGCTAATTTTATTTAAACACTACAAACTCCTATGTGGTAGGGGGAAAAAAACTCACAAATTGTAACATCGATACCGACATACATAAACTGCTGCAGCTGTAGTTGCCCAGCACTCAACTAAATAGTAGCGACACAATACACCGCTTTCCTAGTCCCCGACCTTAGGCAAGAAAAGGTCTAACACAACACCAGACAATCGTCCCCTTCATAGGCATTCACTGAATTTCGGAGCGCGACAAAACGCGGCACCGAAATAGCCCCGCGCTTCCTCCCCCACCTTCGCCCATCCGCGGAGAAGTTGGACGCTCGCCATGCGGGGCGCCGCGCCGCGCCACGCCCCCTGGAGCACGGTAGCCGGCGGCCGGCGACCAAAGCCTCCTGCGCGGCCAACGAACATAAACGAACACGAGCGCAAACAACGCCGCATCGCTGTGAGAGGGCGGGGTCGACGAACGCGGTGCGCTGCGCCGCTCAAAAGAGACACGACGGCCACACCACGCCGGCCTTCCACGACCAAAATAGAGAATTTGAAGCGCACTCCAACTTCCTGTCCCCGACCGGTCTCCTGCTCCGGCCCGGCCTGGCCCGACGCGACGCCGCGGTGGCGGTTCAGACTAGCAGTGTGCGGTAGCTGCTTGGGTTACCCAGAGGTGAAACAGACGACTGTCGCCGCTTTCTGGTGACAAGGGCTGGGGCTTCGAAAGATGCAATCGATTAGCAAATCGATAAATTAAGCCACTTGAACTGAAGGTCATGTCGATTTTCTTTTACTACACCATCAAATAATTACCATTTTTTCTTATAATTCTGGTTAACACTCACTCAGCTGAAACATTTTCAAAAATTTCCGCAATTGTATCCAAAGGTTATGGTATTCAAACTGATTAATAATACGGCACCCTTCCGAACTCTTCAAATGCAAATGTTCGTGATTTTTCTTAACAATTTCCTTTTTTTAATGTCCACCAGATTGCTTTCTATTAAACAAGAGTCACGAGATGACGTCTGTAGTAGTAATCCAGCAACTAGCAATTGGCGCACTTTCTCAAATTTATCTTTGCTGATACCAATCCTCAGCAATATTACCTCATTCCCTTCCACTTACAATGTGCGATTTAGATACTATGTTATAGCAGGGGCTGAGACGAATCACTGGCTTAAGTCTTCTGATTTATTTTTATCGCTTTGATTCCTGGTCGTCCTTCTCCCGGTTTTAGTTAACTTATTTCATTTCTGTTCATTCGCTTGGTTCCTGCGAACAAGGGAACGTGCGCGAGACATCTGTACGTCGCAAGGATGCAAAGAAAATGGAACGTAAGGTGTTCCTGAGCTCTGACGCACAGGCTCTGAGTCACAAGCAACGACCACGGAGCAAGTACGGAGAGCGTCCACACGCTCACTCAGCAGTCGAGAACCAACGAGTTTCACACGCAACCGTAGTGAGCGCGACGATCTCCACCGCAGGAAACATTTGGGCAGCGCTTGATTTATAAATTATATGTTGCGAAATGCACCCCAAGTTAATTACAAATGTAATAGTAATATTTATACATTTATAATATAATTTAATAGTTATTCCCGAGGTACCAGAACGCTGTTCCGTCACGTTCCGCTAGAAATTAAGCCCTGCATTTTGGGTAACACTATTTCGTAGTTTGGAGAAAGGAAAGAAAGATAAGTGTAATAACTGAAATTAACATTTGTTTGCATCAAAATAATTTCTACGCTGTTTAGAGCCCAGAAGAGGGCCTGTTACGATTCAAATCCTGATCACGTTTTCAAAAATACTTTACAATCAATGATTATTTTTAGTCATCCATCAGCGTCAGCCAAAACTTTACTCTAGATATTATTAAATATTATGTGATGTTAACTACTAGTAAAACGGCACAATCATTTTAATGAAGTGCACTAACACCCATAGATATTCCAAAATGAGCTCTGAAATTGTAGAAATGAGATAGTGCTTTCAGTAGATAAGTTATCCGACATTACCTAAAGTAACACAGGAATTAACGCCGCTGAACCCCTACAAGCGCAATCTCTCTTCCAGCGCTTTCCCTTCATAACGTCCCCTCCCCTTCCGCGTCAACCGGCGGGGGTGGAGTGGAGGTGGGGGTGGGGAGGGAGTGG
>BOPP01000025.1:8240034-8255821 GCA_017312745.1 Gryllus bimaculatus
CCCCTTCCCACCAGGGACTGCCTTAAGCGCCCCGTGGGCGGCTGCGGTGACATTTGCATTATGCAATGAGAGACTACTGTGATTTTTTTTAACTGTAGGAAAACACGAAAGGACAACACAAACACACAAGGATCCGTGCCCTAGGCGGGATTCGAAACCGCCACCCTTCGAGCCAGGCAACTACGGTCCTTCAGCCTTAACGACCTCGGCTAATTGAGATGACATTATGTACATGTATAAAATTTAATTGGTACATTTATTTCGGTTTTGTGGTGATCTCTGATTGGCAATAAGGACAATTGCACACGTTTCCCAGTTTAGTAGAATCATGATCTTACGATTTTAAAACAGGGCAGTATTGTATTATACTTTTGTTTATATTTAACGTAGAATCTTGTTATCATTATTACGATCACAATATGGATATTCGTGACATAGAGCGAAGACTTCATGAAGGTACCAAATTAATACGAGCAGGAGAGACGATCGGTGTTTCAAATAGTTCAAATGGGAGTGTATGGATAGGACATGGTAAAATATTGCGCAACTGTGAATCTTTTGAAAAATATGGATATTTCAGAAAGTTACGCATATTTTCTTCTTTATTACTCGATAACTCTGAAGTAATCGAAAAACATTTGAACATTCATTCCAGCTGTCAGAAGTATCTGGGTTACGACCAGTTCCAGTTATCAATAAACGATAGCTCCGCAGCATTCATCGCAGCCATTCGTTTTAATCTGCTGTTCACGGGTAGGCGAACTCGCGGAGCCCTGATACCGCCTCCTAGCCAGAGCGCATCAACGAATGGCACTTCCTGAAATTAATAGAGTAATTCAATTTCGGGGGAGGGGAGCGGAGCGCTGCGTGGCGGGGCGCGCGCGGGGCGGAACGCGGCGTTGGGGGATTCCCCTCCGCGTGGGGCGACACGCACGCCGCGGTGCGGGCAAGCGTGAACCAGCGCGGCGCGCCGGGCGGCAGGTGGCACGGCGGGGGAGGCCCTCGCTTTCGAGCAGAAATAATTTTGGTAGCGAAGCGTCCCTGCGGAGGGCTGTGCGAAAACGCATACACGATGCATTATGCTTCGCTCCCCGTCCCTTCTCGATGCTTAAAGTGGGGAAAAGCGAACTCCTATAAGAGGAATGAAGAAATGGGATGTCGGTACTCAAATGGATATTTTGGCAGGTGTCACAGCTAGGGAAACTCACGTTTTCGAGCAGAAATAATTTTGGGAACGAACCATCACTGAAGAGAATACATACACGATGCATTATGTTTCCTTGCCTATTCAATGGTTAAAGTGGGGGAAAACGAACCCCTAAATTTGAAATTAAGAAATGAGATGTCGCGACTCCATGGGATATTTTGGCAGGTCGCACAGCTAGGAAAACCTGCGTTTTCGAGCATACATAATTTTGGAAACAAACCATCACTAGAGACACTACATATACGATGCATTATGTTTCTTTGGATACTTGATGGTTAAAGTAGGGAAAAAGCAAAATCCTAAACTACAAATGAAGAAATGAGATTTCGGTACTCAAATGGGATTTTTGGCAGGTGTCACAGCTAGGGAAATTCACGTTTTCGAGCAGAAATAATTTTGGAAACGAACCATCAGTGGAGAGAACACATACACGATGCACTGATTCCTTGCCTACTCGTTGGTTAATATGGGGAAAAGCGAAGTAATGAGATGTCAAGACTCCAGGGGATAGTCAGGTAGTGTGTATTGGGTTCCCGCAAAATACATAGGATAGAACATAAAGACTATAATTAAAGTCAAAAACCAAATGCATTCAGAGAATACTCATGTGTGCCCTTCTTGTGCATAACGTTTTCACGTCTTCAGAAGTTCAGGCAATAAAAGACCCCATAATAAATAAAGCTTGGAATTTGAAAACTCTTTAAATATCTCGAATATTCTGTTTAGATAATTGACTTTATTTTCCGGTAGGTTACTTCTGAATACTTGGACAATGTTTCCCTTGAAGGTTGAATGGACGGTAATCGTGGTTTGAAAACGAACTCCATCACGAAACCAATGTAATGCTGAGTAAAATAAATGGAAACTCACAGGAAAACAAAGTTTGGTGAAAACATTTTACGTCTACTGCTTATTTTCATAGCGCTCTTGCTTCTCCTTTTCACCTACAATTTATTCCTTTGGCTTTCTCGTTCTTGGAAAAAATATTTCATGAATGTATAATGCAGCCCGATAAAAACAAATGACGCGTATTAACTTACTTATCAGAAAGAGTAAAGAAGTGTTACGAAAGTCCGGGAGTGGCGGTACTTTTCTCGAGCATTACCTGAAACAAAGAAAACACAACTGTAATTTCGAAATAAAATAATGTCGGCAGCGCAATGTAAGTGAGTACAACCTACTATGCCTTCAAAATTCTACAACCTTTAGAGAAAGAAAAAGGTAATAACATTGTTACAGGTGAGGCAACACGAACTTAACAAGAAATATGTAATTAAACTATAATAAATTAACCGTCTTATTGGTTTCTTCTTCTCTTTTCTTCTACTTCCTTTATAACGGAAACGGAAATGCTGGTCACATGGACCAACCTGCAGCGAAGGACCACGAAGTCCAAGAAGGTTTCACAATGTTCGGTGTCCGTGTTGATATCACAAGTGAATACAAATGTAACTGTATAAAAAGAAACATGCCAAATCGGTAAAAAGTTGTATGTGACGTATTATATGTACCCAGTTTTCTTGAGTTCCAGAAACCCTATCCCAACCATTGACTTTACGCAGCTGAATGATGAATTAAATTACCAGCAAACTACAACACCACTCACGTTACAACATAACACACTAGCTACAGTCAAAACAAGAATAGAAGTTCTGTATACAGAACATATCAAATGTAAACGAGGGAAATATGAAAGATAGCCTCGAGCTCAAAAACGACACTGTCCATGATGAATACCGTTCGGCCCATTGTTCGCCGGGTGCGTCTGGCCGTGGTGGGCCGCGATCCTCTCCAAATAGGGTCTCTCTCTCGCAACAGAATCTCGCCTCCAATGATTTACCGCCACCCCATTCAGTCGGGTGCGAGGGCGTCACTGCGCCAGCCGCCTCGTCAAACGCGAATACTCTTTCAGAGCGCAGCGGTTGACAGGCTGCGATCTCGCGACGCGACGCGACGTCAACCCTAAAATGACTAGTGAAATAGCGTACGATGCAGCTTTACCTATCGTTTCCCCCTCGCTGCCGCGGAAATGTCTGCGCAGCGCAGACAGGTCGTTGCAAAGCACCTTCGCAAAAGTCTATCACGCGCTACGCCACACGTCACAACACCTGAAGGAGAGTGTAACGAACCGCCCTGCTTCAAGCACGCGCCCATCAGCCAGCGACACGCAACCGCGAAGCGAGTTCGTAGAGAAGAAAGCTTCTTTCTGGTTGAGATTATCATTACTTCTGTCTCCCCTTCTCTGTACCACTGAGCATCAACAATTGCTAAATAAAACTGCCAGACTGTGATGTCCATGTCAAAATTAATAAATGATTATGCTAGAGACACAAAATTGAAACATTTCGTTTGATAATGCTGCTCCTGATCCATTTGCTGAAGGCTGATCCAAAAATTAATGACATAAAAATATTATACAAGTTCATTGGTGTAAACCTTGTATTTACCAATTTCTGATAGTATAATATGCGACTACTCTTTTTTTTTTATCCACAGAGCTGTTCAGTATTACTGCAAAGTTTCTGTATTATATGAATTGCATTTTCAAAACTGAAGGATGTTGGAGAGGGCGAAAAGTGCATTTTTTGACCAAGTAACCATTTTAGCTTTCGTGTTTCCAATTAAGCTATTATTAATTTTTTAATCTGAATTCGCTTAACAATTTCTTCATTTCTAATATGTTCCACTTTAGATAATCCACAACTTCTCAAAAAATCCATCTATAGACTTAGTAATTTTTCTCATTCTTTTCCTTAGTTTCCATGTTTCTTACCAATTCAGTTCAATATTTTGGATGATTAAAAATATGAGTCAAAACGTCTTCCTTTCTTCATGCGTGATATATTTTACTTACTTATGCCACATCTTTGAACTCTCCTATCAGGCCTCTCTTGTCCAACTCTTGTTTTTTTTCGACCCCGACGCTATTAGGTTCCGAGGACTATGAAGTCTTGATATCAACAGCCCAAGTAATGCACATTACTTGCAGTATATACCAAAAATGTAATTAACAAAAAACGAAAATATTGAAACATTTCCATTTAAAAAATCTATGATAACATTATTTAAAAAATAACCACAATAAAGGCATTATCAATTTTAAATAATATTTTACTGTTCAATTGGTACAAACGAGAGATACGCTACGGAAACCCATTTTTTTCAGTTCACGTTTCTAAACACAGTCATAAAAGTAGCCGACTCCTTTAGAGAAAAGGGGGCGACGGAGCAAAAAAGAGGCGGACTGATACACACGATGGATGGGCACCAGTGTGTGCTTGGAATTTACAAAAAGGTCTCGAAAAAAAGACAAGAACCTTTGGAGAGAAAAAAATCACGCCAATCCCTGTATCGCAAGCAAACAGGCGCACCCGTGTCGCGACAGTCACGATAACGTCGGCGGCAGCCTCCGCGGAGACGCGGGCGGTGGGAGAATTGTGGGCGCCGGCCGAGAGAGGAGAAAGGAGACCAGGAGGGGGAGGAAAGGGGAGAGAAGGGAGAAGAAGAACCTCTTGCAGCGAGCAGCCACAGAAAAGAGGTGGCCCCCGAAGCGAAAGCTTTTGTTTTTTCCTCTGCCGCCGCCGCTGCGCCGCGCCGCGCCGGGCCGTCACGACACAGCGCCCTCAGGAATTATACAGGAGCAGAGGCCCTGTCAACGGCAGGGTAGTTGGTGGCGATGGCGGCCGTGGTGGCGACGTTGCCACGTCGTGAGGTGCGAAGAAAGGCAGATGGGAGGTGAGGAAATGGAGGAAGATAGTGGTAGACGCCTTACACCCAATGGGATACGTTTTGTTGCTGCATGCTGCCGACGAGAGAACACAGCAAGGGGAGAAATGTGAGTGTGGAAACTACATGGAGATAATGAAAGTAATGAAGGACTTAGAAAGCAACTAACTGTACGAAGGTTTACTTGTCAAAAAGCGCCATATTCTGATAAGATTTTTAATCAAAGATAAATTAAAAACATCTTCATGTTTTCAATATTACAAATACTATTCACTTGGTTTATAGTCCCATGCTGCCAAAAAGCAATACACCATTTCTTTATTGAAATCACTTCATATTCGGCCTGCTGTTCAAATCTAGCGACTCTCATCACTGTTCCCCACTCTCTCACTCTCTTTCCGTCATCCTTCTCTCAATCTCTCCACCGCCTCTCTCACTCTCTGTGAATCTGCCACTCTTCTCCCTATCCCCCGTCCCACTTCCTACACACGCCAATCCCACCGCGTCCGCGCCCATCCCCTCCCCTCCCCCCACTCCTGTTGTGTACTTGAGAGCGTCTTCCCGCGCTGAATGTCAGCAGGCAGACCGCAGGGGATCATGGAATTTGGCAGAGAGAATAGAAAAGAAGAAAATTAATGTCAAGTTGAAATTCAAATAGTTCCTCAATTAAATCCTTACTTAAAATACTGTAGCCGCTGTACACTAATGTTCGAACAATTAGGTATCGCATTTAATTTCCACGCCGCAATCATGAAGCAAAGATTTATAACATTTCGGTTCCCTGTAGGTATTTACCCCAAAACCGGTCATTTTATGGGAGGACTTCCGGCAGAGGAGTAAGGTACAACTTAGGAACGAGATTCACAGATGGGATTACATTCAAACGTGTTTTCCTGTCAAAATATTTTCACATTTTTTTCAGTAACGTGACATACCTTTCTTTGAACGTAGAATTCAAGGATCATAAAGTATAAGAAGGATGACATGCATTCAAAAAATACTATAAACGGAAATATCGGGTTTACTTATGGACTTCTGAAACAATTCTGCAGGCGTAAGTCAGTGGCTGTAATGTTAAACACTCCAGAAGACCTAAGGCTGAGAAAGTATAAAAAGCTATGTAGCCTACGAATTATTGTACTAAACCCAGAATAATACATATAATTATATAATTATATATATGACACTTCGTGACATAACGGGAGGCACTTGAAAATAGCGATTCTAGTGGCCCGACCTGACATAACCAGATACACCAATACGATATCCAATACGAAGTATACAATTTTGAAGCATTATAATTTGCTCACGAATATGTTTACTTACGTTTCGAAATTTGATTCGAAATTTTTGTAGATGTATCGAAATGTGAACTAGTCTCCGATTTTCCAGGTCCCGTCACTAGTTTGGCTAGCAGTTGAGCACTTGTCTCGCCAATAAGTATGGAGAAGGCTCACAAGTGCCCTGTACGCGCCAATATATGAGACTAGAACTAGAGGAAGTTGCTTGTATTGCGGGAGCGGCAGCATCGGAGGTGCGTGCTTGCACAGTAGCGCCCGCCGCCGCTTCGAACCGGTCACCGTCCCCGACGCCGGCCATCCCGCGCAGGCCCCCGCCCCTCCTTGCCCCGTCCCACCACCGCCCTGACCCTACCGCCGCTCGGCCCGTCCGCTCTCGCCGCCGCCCGCCCGTCGCTGCGCCTCCGGCCCGCTCTCCGCCGCGCCGCTCCGTCCCGCCACCGCTACACCTCCGCCGCCGGCCCGCCCCGCTCACGCCTCCTCCGCCCCACCTCGCCCCAGCGAAGCCGCGTGATTGCGCCACAGGGAGCGCTCGTGCCACCGCCGGCGCCTCACGAGAGCGCGCTGCCACTCGCCCCGCCCCGCCCCGCACGCGCGCGATCGCCGATAATCGTCTCGAATCGGCGATAAGCTGCCCTCTGTGTGGGAGGGTTGCAACAACGACCTACTGCCCCGAGGTACGAAACTGGGGCTCGATTCCTTCTGACTTCAGACGTTCTTTTTTCCTGATACCAACATTTCTACGACATTTATCTTTTGAGTTGATTATTACTCTCTAGTTATTCTCAGTCCCAAGAGGTTGAATTAATTATCACAATTTTACTTCCTTCATAAAATACAGGTGAAATTTCTATGCCTATCACATAATTTCACATGCTCGTTCTTATTGAAAATATACAATGAACATAATCAAGAAACCTCTACCTCTTGTTTGCACGACATTAAGTCCTACAATATCAGACGGATGTATTGCAATTGCGATTCCCGCATTGATAATTAGCTCTCTCCATTTATCTCTGACACACTCCGTAAACACTTCGCAGAGAAAACCAATCAAACATTACCGTTTATAAGCTTATATATTTGTTGTTGTTCTTACACGATCTAATGTACTAACAAAAACAATAAAATGGTCTTAAAATTAAGTCTGCACTCCAACCACTCTTCTTGACACAACTTAAACCTCAGTCCATTCATGCAAACCGCAAAACTACCAAGTCGATAATCATCTGTTGGCGTTTAACGCAAGAAACTTGCTCATAACAAGCAGATTAAGATGCTAGACAAAACGACCTAGAGTACGGAAAATGTAATATAAACTTACACCCCGTAATACAGTAGTTGGTGCTGATAATGATATGTTTTTAAGAAAGAAATACGAAAAAACCAACTGCTTGTTGTACCCAACAACTAATGTGATAATCGCATGTCTCGGAATCATGTGAACGGTTATTCGTGTTTCACTCTACTCCAAATGAAGGCCAGATAGCTATTAACACGAACGGAACTTTATAGAGCACAAACTAGGTATGTATCGTTATTATATACAGTTCCCCAAATGATATAGTCATTAATACGAACGTAACCTTCGTTAGTTTACACCTATGTTTCGCTGTAATGCTGTTTAACGGAGCAAACTCGGAAAGGCAAAAGCGCCATTGCCCGAAATATTAACGTGCTCTAAGGCAATAAAAGTTCCTAATACACTTTTTTTTCGAACGTATTATAGCTGTTAAAGTATCCGAGAAGGGCACTTGAAAATATGCACATCCCGAAACAGATGTACGGACAATGTAATTAACTTCACAAATGTCAAAAACGTCAATTACAAAAATTTAACCCATGGACCCTGAATGTAATGCCATAATCAATGAAGGTTTTACGCTCAAGTAAAACAATCTTATTTCAAAATAAATGTATATGTTATGAAACGTGCAAATATCGTATTTTATGCTTTTCTACACACTAACATTAATGAAAAGGGACAAAAAATGGTTCCACGTCTAAATTTACGCGTTGTTATCTCCACAACAACTCCCTCCATCTTCGTAGAGATCGGAACGTTTCGATTAAACACACAAAACGTTTATTATTCACCGTTCGACTTGACATTTCAACGACACGTACCCTCCGCAATCATAGACTCCGTATGTTATCCGGTTTAACGGCGGCCAGTCCGCTTTCAAGCACGCATGCGCGCGCGTGTTGCAATAGGCCACGCAGCAATAAATAACTCGATCCGGAACTCCACGGCCGTGCATTCATCTTACTCCGTGGAAGGAATCGTTTTAATTCGTCATGTAAACGGTAGAAAATACCAGTTGCCACAAGGCGGAACACTTTATCATACGCCAATTTCGTAATGGGAGTTGCTTTTCCTCGAAAGAACCCTTCGTGGCACAACATGCCCGACTGGCCAACGAACTTGTTTGCCTAATCATCGGCCGGTTATTGACGGAGGAGCAACCGTGATGAGGGCCACCTCTAAGGCCACCGCATTCACGCACGAGAAGAATTTCCTCCAAGCACGAGCCTTGCTATGTGTAACGCACAAGCCGCCTTTAAACTGCATCGGCAATGTATGCCGACATGCCAATGATTCACATGATAACGCTTTTTGATCCTCTTGCGTCGTTGACCTTCCGAGCAAATTGCATCCCACAACAGGGATTATGTCCGCGAGCGTCTACCAAACAACAGACCTGAAACATCGTCCATCATGGAGAAATAAAATAAGTTTCGTTTCATACGAAAATTCCATGATCTGATAGTTTGATTACTCTGTGGATGCACTAATTCATATTTCTCTTTCTTCATAAAACCTGGAAGAAAAAATGGATCTGTCGTCGCACAGACAATACAAGCAGAAAAGTTATATTCATGTTATAAAAGGGCAACCTTATCAGTTTGTCAAAACCAGTTAGGTACTAATTAATATCTTCCAAGAACAAGCCTCCAGGTTTTTGAAATGAGAATTGAGGAACACGTGCTTATAAATTCGAGACATTAATAGCAACATATTACGAAAGTGTACGAACACTTATTTCACAAAAAAATACCAGACATATTTCAAGAAAAGTAAGCAAGTTTCTAATTCCACATTAATTTCAATAAAATATTTACGAACTACCATTCAAGAAGAAATGTAAATGTGATATTTGTATCTTCTACTCAGAAACTGACTGCGCAAGTATTGTTTGTTGTCTAATTAGCTTGGAAAACAAATGTATTGAAAGTCTATGGGGCACTACACACTTCCATTACTTAATGTGATCTAAACCCCAAACATTAGGCACAGCACATCTAAAAGTAATGTTTCAACGCCGTATTGGATATGAAATATTTCCTCTGGTATACTTCCCCACAATGCACGATTCATTTGCATTTCACAAATTCACATGTTCATTTTCAATGTAACATTTACATAAAACTATTACAATTGGCATTCTTTAAAACTCAATACAATTCAATAATTATTTCCGAGATCGCGTGTGATTCCAAGCTGAGTACAAGCACGCGCCAACATTCCTGAATTTAAATATTTAATTACGCGTGCCTATTAATTCTCAGAAGATCGTAAATCATTTTCTTCGGGAATGAATTACAATCGCACCCGACAATCTCAATAGACACAAAAAGAAATTACTTTACAGAGATCTCAGTCCCCAAAGCTTTCCTATTCGCTATTGCCATGTAGGGGCTAAACCCATAATTAAAAATACCAACCACCCCACGTCATGTATAATACAAGCGATGCAAACATTTACGCAGCAAGCGGAAACCTATAATAAATATTCATCTATAGGAAGACCGAAATTTATGGCCCTGGTCGGCGTCATTGATTAGATATCCAACACTGATACGAGCGGAATAAATTGATGACGTCATTCATTACGTCTCCTGGGAAATCGGGTGGCGCGGGCGCTGGGCAACGCTGGGTCACACTGCGAAGGGGGGAGGGCGATGTGCACGACTGGCGCCCTGGGCGACATGGGGGCGATGGCCGAGCGCACGCCCTATGGCACTACAGACCCCCTTCAAGACCGAATCTTGATTGATTGATTCACCGATTGATTCCGGGGGCGTCAACTTCTAAGGTCATTAGTTCAGTAAGTGTAGTGCATGTTTTATCGCGAGTGGTGACTATAATATGAGTGACTGGTGACGAAGCGCTGGCTGGCGACCTCCGGCGTCGATCTACCGTCAGCTTGCGGAGATTTTCTCCGATCAGGCATCTCCCACGAGCGGGGCACCGCCCCAGCCGGGACAAGCTATGAGCTTCCGACTGCTCTCCCGACAAGTGGGGTAGTGTAGTGAATGAGTGTGTGTATAAGTGATAGGAGAAGGAAAAAAAAGGAAAGATAGAGCGCGTTGCTGCCCCTTTTTTTAGAGAACTGCTCAGGCATTCGCTTGGTGGTGACCGAAAAAAATCAGGGAAAACTAGTGATCAGAGCAAATCAGCCGCTAGAATTATCCTCCAGATAACGACTGAATTCGTCCTGTCTTCAAAATCTGCCACCGCCGGGACTCGAACCCAGAGACTAGGGTCAGAGGAACTGCAATGACACCAGTTGATGCTCTGAGCCACCTAAGAGGAGTCCTTAGCCGCTAATTCGTAACTAAATATTCCTTACGTCATACAATATTTCTTTTTGCGTATTTATCAGATGGTTAATAACTTTCTCTATACAACGTATATTACTCCGTATATACGTACGTATACAAGAAAGTAAAAATTAACTTGTAAAGAGTCAAAAGAGCAACCTAATTTAGAATCTCTACAATAAACTATGTTTTGGGGAACTAACAGATTCGTTAGCTAAAGAAAAGACAGTTACAACACCTAACATGAGTTTCTGTTTCGTGTTCGTATTGTTCTCTGACAATCTAAATCCATTAGACTTCAATAAGGGTTTCGGAATCTTATATAAGTTCAGCAACACTTCACTAAACCTTTTATTGTTTCGTGATGAAAATTTAAAGCTCATTAAGAGTGACACCTAAAAAATTCAATCCCATTTGTAAACATTTTTATTCAATAAAGGGCAAATGCCAAGCAAACAAAACTAAAGACAAACAATGCACCACCTGCATTATTTCGTGAATAATAAACATTGCGCGAATTCTCAGTGGCGCCGGGACTGTTGTTGGCATGTTTCAGAGAGGTGAATGGACTGTCACAAAATTTATCAGTTCTATTTTATTTTCACGTACATTTAAAATTTGTTAATTTTGTTTTAAAAAGTTTAAAAGCAAATAGAGGAAAATGTGGTGTAAGAGTTAATAAAAAAATAATGACCCTGTTCCCGTAGCTACACCGAGAAGTTTCCTACATTCGATTACATCCAACTGCCACTAGTGATGCCGACGTTTTAGAGAATAGGTTGATGCAGTTTCTTGTCGCAGTCTTCCGTTCGCGATTCAAACGAGTCCCAACCACGACTTTTAACACATTTCTGTGAGC
Source organism: Gryllus bimaculatus (assembly GCA_017312745.1). Taxonomy (NCBI): domain Eukaryota; kingdom Metazoa; phylum Arthropoda; class Insecta; order Orthoptera; family Gryllidae; genus Gryllus; species Gryllus bimaculatus. Next base: position 8,251,730 of record BOPP01000025.1, read on the forward strand.
AGAAAGACAGCAGCTCTCATTGCATTCGCGCACAATTGCGTAATATGTGAGTAGAATTAATAAGGCAAAAATAGTCATGTTAACTGTATAATAACTCACGTATATAAGCTTTACATTGCACTGAATTATGAACCTGATCTTACTGAACTTATTTATATGTACTGAACTATGAACATGATCTCAGAACAAGACGCAGGCACTAGCGTAAGCCATTTCAGCAAGTGACTGAAACAAATAGGAATGAATTCGATATCGTAGATTCATACAACAGTTTCGTAATAATCCTATAGAACGTTGTCTAACACTCAAAACTGCTCCCAATAACACATTCCCCTACAAAATAACATTATAGCGACCGATATGCGGTTATTCCGATTACTTCCAATATCTCTTTCCTTAATCGCTCGCCGCTATTTTTCGACCCACAACAAACTTTCAACATCGTTTGTTTTTTTACTACGTACTTCAGGTAATGGCTCTGTTTACATTGGCCCGACATTACTGCAGATATAGTCTTCTTCGACTTGAAAAGCACGAAAATCATGACGAAAAACTTGGACGAAATTCGGCGGGCGGAGAAATCTTCAAAACACGACGATTTACATTAAACCTCAATTCTCAGTACGGATCCTCATCAGTAAAGAATTTCGAATTCCGAAGACGTGGCCTGTCCGCCTCTCCTCCGGCGCGAGGGAGGGCGGGGTTTCAGCTGAGCAAACTTTCGCTGCAGAAATTCCAGCATTCTTTACCGGGCAATCCATCGGCCGGGGGCGACTGGCTCCACCAGTCTCCAGGGCGTCTCGTCCTCAAGTCGTCTTTGAACTCTCCTAGCGCCGGCAACTATGACCCGGGAGGCCGCAAACAACTTTCCCTTCGAACAAACCGGCGTTAGTTACAAGCCACCGCCATCCGTATTGATCTGTGAACCATTCGCATAAATCCTGCAATCGCACGCTATCCCGAGTTGCCATTCGCAAAACAAACATTGTAATTAATTCAATTAAAATGATGTTTACATGAACTATACGTCGTTAATAACGCCCCCGTACGTCACATATCGACAAATACAAATTTGAATTTATATTTGCACGTTTCTTTTTCAGTGGGAAAACGAGTTGATAGTCAAAATAAACAAGACGGCAAGCAGTCAAATGTGTTCGCTCGTTGGCAAAATGAGGCTTTTTCCCTCATGCAAAAATACTATTGATCTACCGTTGGTTTTCCGTTGATTTTCCGCTCCACTCTCTCTCTCCCTCTCTCGCTGCTAGTAGTCGACCTCCGGCTCTGAAAGGTGGGTCTACAAAATCAAATATACGCGATTTATACGGCATTCAAGCAGATTCAGTTAAATACGATAACGGTTTTAATGCTATTCCACGTGGCACAAATTCCGCTGATAACGCTATCAGCCGTGTAAGCGGCGCCCGGGCGAGTCGTGGCGGTGCGGGCGAGCGTCGGTGCTGCCACCCCGCGGGCGGCGGCGCAAGCACACCCTGCCCCCAAGCCTCAGGGGAGCGAGCGTGCGCGACGAGGGCACTGCTATCCACTTTTCGGGGCCTTGTCCAAATCGTGAGCGATGCCAGTACCACCAAACTTCGAAGTTGGATTACAAATACAACAATGATATTAAAGCTACAAAATTAAGGAACAACGAAATCATAATTTATTTACTTCACATAAGCAAACTACATAAGAACCTGAAGTCGTAGGCTTCCGCGACCAGAGTCATGTGGGTTATCTGGGCTGTCCGGGTGACGCCGCGTCGAAGGCTGAGTTGCCGACGTTTCGACCATCCTGTCGTGGTCTTCCTCATACCAGTCCAGGCATACCAGCCCTGAAGAAGACCACGACAGGATGGTCGAAACGTCGGCAACTCAGCCTTCGACGCGGCGTCACTCGGACAGCCCAGATCACCTACATAAGAACCTGATATCAAAATTAAATTATTCCACATGTTCGATCGTGATGTATGTTACTAATTTTGTCAACAGCATTTTCTAAGGTGATATTCTCGGTAACCTAAATTAATACACACACACATATCGATGCGCAAGGTAGTATTCAATACCGCTACCCTCTGAACTGACGTACTAGATTCGATGATTTCGCCTTAGCGACCTTTTATTATGTCCGATGGCGTAATAATAATAACTAATGACGAAAAATAAATTACACTTAATTATGAAAATACGTTTTATTCATTTCATCATCAAAACTTGGGACTTCAAAAGCAAGCTACACTCTCGGTAATCCATATCGAGAAACAATAGTCTCTCTCACCTTACTTGATGATGAGAAGAAATTCCCATGTACATCAAATAAAAAATGGAAAATATACTAGAAATCACACGTTTATAATCAACTCCAACGCTTCTTGTAAGTGTTCAATCCAACTGATCAACAAACTAAGAACTATTAAAATTTAATTACTAATGAAAAGCTTCGCATTCATAACACACAAACCGATCGATACGACACTACACTACAAAAATCTACAGCAAACTTATATTGTCCGTAGTTTTCTAGATATGTTTCTAATCGTTTTTTTTTTCCCGTAATACATGAATGTTACTTATACAACACCAAGCGGATTCGGAAAGCACATCCTCCTTTCTCCAGCTTATGGTAGTGTAATTATTAGACGGACGAAAACACCCACCTACCTACACATAGTCAATTTCGCAAACTGCAAACTTAATTGACCGTAAAAATGATATCGGCGAAAAACACAAAAGAAGAAAAAACGGCTCTACAAAGTCAGCAGAGAAATTTAAGGCGCTTTTACGAACACCTGCGCGGACTATAAATCTCGATCTCGCCCGATAACCCGGCTCGGCTCGAGGTAAAGTCTGCTATTTTCTCACGCGAATCTGGGCGCGATATCAGTTAGCGCGCATTTCTCCCGCAACGTCGAATTATTTCGAAATGTGCAATTATTTCTAAATACGCGTTTCGCGAGAGAAAGGCGAATGCCGCCTCGGCGCAACGAGGGCAGCTTCCGGCTGCGCGAGCAACAGCCGGCGGACGCGGCTGGCGTCGGCGCTTCGCAGGGGAGACGGCCGGCGAGCTGCTCTCTCAGGATGCGAGGCGCCTCCCGCAGATCCAGCTGATCATTTTGGAGGGGGTGCATCATAGATTGTTACATTATAAACATATGTTATTGTATATTATTTTTTGCTAGTGTATATTATTTTTTGGTAGTGTATATTATTTTTTGGTAGTGTATATTATTTTTTATAGTGTATATTATTTTTCATAGTGTATAAATGATACTATTCACTTTTATTTCGTAAATAATAACATAACTAACAAATATGTAAATCAATTTTGCCAAATGAAATAAGGTAACAAACGAAATCTCTAGGCATTTTTTTTTAGGGAAGCATGTTCCCCTACCAACCCCCCCCCCCAACTGCCTCCCATCATTTGCAGAGTACACTGTCCGTGTATTCACTCGTTATAATCAACCTAACATCAAGTCATCTACTTAAAACAGTGGGACTCGATGTTGTTGTTTTCTTCTTATTTTTTTCTTCTTAGAATTCAACGAGGTCGATGGCAAAAAACACATCTAAATCACACTGTCATCAGTGTTCAAAAGCAGTGAGCTAACTAGATGATACAAAATCGTGAGTATTCACGCATACCTCTTATATTAAACCGTTAGCTGAAAACAAGACTAATTTTCGATATTGTTTGCGCCGAGATATTCCACAATTCATAATGAAAATGTCGTTTTCTATGAAACATCGACAAAGCTTATTTTTATCTTTAGATCAAATACGTTTTTATTTGGGAAGTAGAATTTCCGAAACTACGGGAAATTCAAATATTCTTACTTTTCAATAAATGCATTTTATATATCTTTAAGCACAGGTCCAGAGCACAATTATCAGTTTTCTTGAAACTTCTTTTTTGAAATAATTTGGTCCGAGATTGGGATATGAAGAGAGAACAGTTATCTTGAAGATCAGTGGCTTGCGAACTAACAAGGAAGGCATTTTACAAAGCAATATTCCTCCCTCACCGAAACGTTGAAACACAAACCACGCGGAAAAGTGTTTGTCAATGTAAATAACATCGCCGCATCGG
>BOPP01000025.1:8260069-8271316 GCA_017312745.1 Gryllus bimaculatus
GGGGAGAAGTAGATATTCGCAGGTTTCTCGTAATTCAGATATCGAGGAACGAGCATACAAGAAGATAAAGGCAGGAAGGGAGGTGTGAGTGGTAATTCTTCAGTTGTAGAATCGAATGGGAAGGCCGAAGATAATTTCTGCTGGTTCTTCCAAGACCCATATTAGTAGAATCATATTGTTCGTTCAGGGGTTTTTTGGCTCGTAAATTACAATTATTTCAGTTTGCCTGATGCCAACTTCAGGGTCATGGGCGCGAGAAAATACCCTTATCAAACCATTCACGACGCATTCCTGGACGGCATGACAACAAATTTTCATAGATTCATGATCCAATACTGCATTGAAATCAAACTCAGAAAGTCGGCACTGAAACTAATTTTTAATTTTAACGGACCGCAAAACCTGAACAAAATATACGACATTATTATTGGTTATTAGTAACATATTATTTTAGAAAATGAATTTTCTTGCCAGACGATTGTCCGTGTAACCCTGTTTGATAGAAGACCAAGATCGAAGGAAGACTTAGACAGATAATGCTGACAGAAAATGAGACAGTGGTCCGAAATATAGAATCCGAATCAACTCGAGGTAATGACCATTAATGAGAAATGGATGCTGACAAGTGCGAATTGTCTTTCGAAACACAAAAACCGAAGGCGAGAAGATTTGGAAGGTCCCGTATCGTTCCGACCAATGAAGACAGAAGGCATGAGGAAAATGCCCCGGAAAATCAAAAAACCCAACGGGGTGCGGAAGCGAGACACGTCATTAGAACTGTTAAAAAACTTTCGCTTATCTTATTAATAAATACAATGTTTTTTGTGAACCTTTTTTGTTGCACAGGCCTCGCCGCCGCGCGCCGAAGCCCGCCAGCGGAGTCGATCCGCGCGCGCGCCGCCGCCGCGGGCGAAATCCTGACCGCGAATCCGGAACTTGGGAGGCGCTTCTCGCGCTGCCCGAGGGGCACGCTTCGCTTCTGTAATCTGTGGAAATAATTTTCTCCCATTAACGCGGAATAACGGCGGTGATTAACGGGACGCGACTAAAATAATTGCGAACCCCGGGATGATTATACCTTACTGAATGGAGTATTAATCCCTGCTGCGGGATCCTTACGTATCGTTTTTTAATCCGACCTCCGTAACGCAGTGGAATTTCAATGTGGTTCTAACGCAGCGTGATATGAGAGGCAGCACTAGAAGTCGTGACCGGCGTGGTAAAGAGATTTATTCTATGGTTCGCTCGATGGCACATTATTTACCGCGCGGAAGGATGATTATGGGAAAATACCATCTCAGCGTAAGGAAAGAAGGCGTAAAACGACCCAAGGTATTTCTCTCGTGTTTTTTCCTTTTTGCAAGTATTTCCTTACAAATAGAGGAACACAATGGTAGGTACTGGTAAGTACATTGAATTTGTTCACAAAGTATAAACACGTCAGTTTATTAAATGTTTCATAATTTTTTTTTCGCATTCGACAAAAATATTTTTTCCAGCTGCATTTTTAACGGCACATATAGATTTTCAGGGTGCGATGAAATAAGATTGATCTGTTTAATCTCAGTCTATCATTTATTTTGAGAAGCCATTACTACTGTGGGTAGCAGATGAGCAGACAAAATAGCAAACATGAGGGAACCAAGGGGAAGAAGAGAGAATCAATTATTCATTAGGCGATCCGAGTATAATTCGTTCTATTAAAGAGGAAGAGCCCCAGTGATTGCGTGTAGCCAATTGGAAAACCGTAATGTCGTGGGATATGTTCAATTAACACGCAAGCTCAAAGTCAACAATAAAAATCTAATCTGTAGAAATAAGAAGAATGCACGTTAAAAAACATGAAGTAAATGCCATGAACTCTTTAATTTTGGTACAATCATTATTTTAATAAAAGCTTACATGAGAGAGAGAAAAAAAGCGAATTAATAAATAAGCTGCTTTAAAATGTACATATAAAGGATGGAAAGCTGGTACTCAAGAAAAGTGACCCAAAAATTGTAGAAGAAAAAGAAATATATTCAACAGTAGTAGTATTGGTACTATTGGTATTAGATAGTTATACTGTAGTGATAACAGTAAATTTCTTAAGTGCTGGCTCACCTAAAGAGATAAGCAGAACCACCGCTCTGTTCTCACAGGATGCCCCTGCCCTTTTTAGGGATTCAAAGGGCCGTTATCATCATCATCATCATCATCATCATCATCATCATCATCAGAAGTACTATCAACAAAAATACGAACGGTATGCATCTAACTCACACGAAGAAGTAAAAGAACCCAGATAAAGATGAGAAAAAATAAAACAAAAATGCCAAAGAACAGAAACGCAAATACCATAGATAAGTCGAGCAGGATGCGACAAAAGTACCTCTCACACAGCGCACTGGCGAGACGCAGAAAAACGCAATAAGAGAATTTCGCTATGCCCCGTTCCTGTGGCGTCGATCGAGTCGCCAGCGGTGCCAGCAGCAATCATGTCCCCGTCCCTCCCCCGTCCCGCACCACTCCATTTCGTCCCGCCCCCTCGCGGCAGCTATTAATGGCGCCGCGTCGCTGCCAACCCCTTTCCGACCACGCACCCTGGCGCGCCGCATATTTTACTCGTACGCCCGCGCCGGCGACACGCGGCACAAAAGAAGGGCGAAGCTTATCACGGCATACCACACGTTTTCCGAAGTGTCTCCATCCATATTCATCACGCGGCAAAACGGGGCGCGAGGTAATCTATACGCGTGAATGGCGTGTCCGAGGAATAATTGGGCGCGTCCCGGGCGCGGAGGAGCGGGCGGGCGCCAAGCGGTTTCAATAAAAGCGCGCCGGGCGCTAATCCTGAATAATTTGCGAGATACGGCGACCGCCGGGTGCGCGGTTACCTCTCCCTTCTCTTCCCACTTGCGTGAATGCCCGAATAGCAACCCCCTTTCGGCCCGGGTGTACGAGAGTCGGGGCCGCGATCGCGCCGGGAAGTCTATTCATATTCTATCCTCGATCGGCTCCATGGGTACACTTTTCTGCTGAAAAACGATCAGAGTGCTCATTCGAAGTTGGATTCATACGGCGAACGGTGTGATGTATGCACATGGAACCCACCTACCGTATGCGTCATTCGCTGTAGACCATTTTCCTATTCAGAAGAGGGGCTGTGCGACAGTCGCAAATGTAAATTGAGTTTCGGGAAAGATGCAAGATATTTTCCACCACATACGAGGTTTTATTTACGAGTATTTTGGGAATGTGTAAGAACATGCGGTAAAAATTCTTAAAACCATCAGAAATTTTAAATGTTTCTCCCCTTTAATACGTCAAATTGTCAAGCTGTAGAAGCATTAAATGTCAATGATTTAATATTCTAGAACTTCGTGCAAACATCAGGTGTACTTCACACAGTAAATATACAAAGTAAATTATTTTCGAAGAAAATGTAGCGATGTAGAATTTTAAGACTTAAAAATGTAATTATTTTAAAATTAAATATGGTTCGAGATTATAGATCTTAAAAACATATACACTGATGAAGAAACACTAACATTTATTTTTTTAAGCATGAGTAAAGATAATGAAAAAGGAAAATAATGTTCCCTGTACACCATTAGTAATGCACAGGCAACATGACGCTTACATGAAGTATTTTACTTTCTCTTAAACACTCCTCCGCATTAACAAAATAACCAATAAAATAAATCTGCGCGTCATTTGCCGTTTTCCAAAACAGGAGGGCAACATCCTGCAAGTACAGCATGCCGTCCACGATGAGCCGTTGCAGTATATTACATCAACTTTACTGCCCAGCTACCTCGGTGAAAATTAATTCTAACGACTCGCCCCGCATGCAACGCGTGCGCGTGCAAAGCTGCATCAGACGTCCGGGGCGGCGCCGGCAAAAAGCCCCTTCGAAAATAATAAAGGCTCGTAAAGCAGCATCTGCCATCGCGACCCCGCGCCGCGCCGCTCAAATCCGTCGCCGCCGCCGCAATAGAACGCCCTACGTGGCAAACTGCGTGAAAACGCGTTTCTCCAGACCGGAACCGCCCGAATTTGGAGACGCCTAGGGAAGCAACTAAGATGTTTTTAAAACAAAATTAATTTTCGAGCAGAAACATCGATATAGTAACATCGATGTTTTCTTCACTTCGATATGTGTGCAGACATCGATCTTTTTAAAAATATTTATGATGTAAATAAAATATCCTTTTTCCTTTTTTAAAATAACCTTTTTTGATTATTTTGTACTTGGAAATATCGTTAAATTGCAATTTGAACCTCTATTATAAAATTAATACACTTGCACATAGAACTTAGATTATAAAATTAACCTATAGTCAAACATACTTCAAAATAATATTGATTTGTTATGTATCACATTACACGCAGAACAGCTTACTTCAAATGTTACATCGTATTAAAAACATCGATATTTGAAACATCGATGTTTTTGTCGATGGTTTTCATGTAACGAAGATTTCATGTATCGAGATGTATCGAAGTATCGATATACGGGTGTTCTGCTAAACTTCGTCGTCACTAGGAGTCGCCAAATGGCCACAGATGCCTAAGCTAAGTCGGTGCCGTTGCGAGCAGCAAAAATAGTGTATTGTAAATAGTGTATACTGTGCATGTAGTGCAGAGAGTGCGGATCATTTTTAATCAGAGTGAATGAGAGTGTGAATACGTATTCAAGAACAAAACAGAAGACAAATGAACTTTAAAAAGAACTCGGCAAATTTCATGAAAGAAATTTAATAAACTTTTAAGTAGCCTATATATCATATTAGTTATCCTTTGTATCATATTAGTTAGAGTAAGTTGATTTTAATTAGTACATTTAAGACACGTCGCTTCAAAATCCTAATCGTCTGAAGTATTCGTCTGATGTAAATCCCGAAAATTGAATAAACTCAACACGGCCCCACACGCAAACACACCCAGCGCGGCCTACGGGAGTCCAGCAGAGCGATGGCGCGGTGGCTGGCAATTAGGGGACGACATCGATGTCCATGTATTCGAAAATCCATGTTTCTATAAAATTATCCATATTTTAAAACATCAAAATATTCTATCCGATGTTTTTTGAATATCGATATTTTGCGCTCGATATATTTACGTTTTGGTCTACTCTTCGTGGATCCTCGTAATCTCAATTCTTTTAAAAGTTAAAATATGAAACAATAACTAATGGTATTGCTGTCTGATTACCAAAATAATGCGGTTTGTACTATTTTCATCGAGTAGTCCATTGCACGAGATGATTCACATGTCCTAGTATTTCCTTGGTCATTCATATTTCATTCGTCATCATATTTTGCATATAGAGAAGAGATGTATTACTTTATTTTGAATTAAATTTTAATTACAACTTAATATATACCGCCACTTCCAAATTAAATTTGGTCACGCATGAATTTAATGTTGGGGGTTACTAAACAAGCTTTAAAACACGACTTTTGGTCGATCCATTATTAACACCGGTGTTTTAATTTTGAACATCGACGTTTGTTGATGATGTTTTCAATGTCGCATCACTACGGCAATGATTTGACACGTAACTGGCGAGGCAGATGACGAAAATAAGAGATGGTTTGAGAACGAATGGTGGCTGTAGAATGAAAACAGTTGAATGAAAACAGTTGATGTGATGTGTGTTGATTCGGAAGAGTTTACATTTGTAATCTGACATTCACAATTCTGAACCCGTAACTTATCTATCAGCACTGAAGTGCACTGGCTTTCCTTTGAAGTCACCCCAGGGAAGAGAATTCTTACCTAGGATGCGATAATTGTGACGTATCTAGTGTGCGAATTTACCAAGTCTATTCACCAAGAAAAAAATTGCAATATTTTACAGCAAATTGGATTTTGGAAGGGTGATGTGATGTGTCCTATAGTACAACGTAGTCCACTTTTAATAATCTAAAGACACAATACGATGGACGTCTCCATCTGATATAATGCCATTGCCAATTTACAGAATCCAGTGTGCTCATAAAGTTTCCTAACATATTGTATTGCTGTCATTGAATATGCTCACTGATATCTGTTTTTTATACTATAGCTAACAATCATACACGTATTAGTAGTGAAGCAATGGCTCAAAGTAATACATCATACAATACTAAGAGGAAATGCAAATGGTAGCTTAAACAAATAAAAATAACATTAGCGACTTTTACAATCGACCTACCACTTGTTACCCTCCCTCATTTAGCAAAATTGTATAGCAACAATCATATACCACCGCGCTAGACTTTCAGAGTACAAAGACAAAACTAGAGTACAATCGCTGTTAATCTTGCGGCTACATGGCATTTACCGAGCAAACAACGTATTTCAAAATGGCGTCTTGGAATCGTTAGATCGCGTCGTCAACGACTGCGACAGAAGTTTTGCTTTCCTCCGCGTGGCGCACGGGCAGGGGTGGGGGTGGCGGTGGGGGTGATGGAGGCGGCGCTCCGGATGTGACCCGCATTTTAGCGCCAGCCTTTGCATTAACTGGAGAGCATTAGATATACGAAAGCGTTCTCTGCCGCCAGCATTTTATTTTTTTCTCGGTCCGATATTTAGTAATTTTCTGTTCGCTTCCTTTGTGTTTAGTTGTAAAGCTCATGATCTTCCCGCAGTCACTTCTCACGACGTGAGTGACATACCTTACACAAAGAGAGAGATTAAACACGAAATCCCAAGTAGGCAGAGTTATCCAAATTCCTCGTGTAAATGTCTTATTTAACATCGGAGAAAAGCTAAGGAGCACGAGACTCGCTCTTGCAACTATCTGAGAGATTTGTGTCAAATAGCCTGAGCTGCGTGCCCTTGCCGCCGTCCCTGCCGCCCCCGGTCTCGTGGCAGCGAGAGGAGATGGAGCGAGGGAGGGCGAGGCCCTTTAATGAGCGCCCGGGCTGTTCATGTATCTGGCGCGCGCCTTCAAAGAAGAACCATGAATGGGCTTTCCCCAATACGCTTTGTCCCCGCGCCAGTTGATTCGCCCCTCATCTAATGAAATGTTAATGTTTGTCCCTGTTATGAATGGTTTGTTTGGTTCGGTTGGGCTCCGCGGCGAGCGCGCCCGGCGAATGGTGATGTGATGGCGCCGCCGGTTGAAGCGGAGTGAGTATGGCGGTGGATGGACGCAGGCGGGCTGCTAGGTGAGTTGTCAAAACACGCTTGTATATGTGGAGAAAGAGACCGCTCTGTGCAAAGAGATCGTCTCTGCCGAGAAAAGAAGCGCGTTCGTTGATGGCTGCTGGTGTGGTGACGGTGTTAAATGGGTTAGAGGATGATGATGTGGGTTGGTGGTATGGGGTTTGACGATGGTGGGTGATGCATAAGTTTTTGGCGGTGCCATACGGGTGTTTTGATTTGAAAGTTCGGGATGTAATGTGACTATCGGGTGATGATGTGGTGATAGTGGTGATGATATGTTGGATTTTAAGCTTGAGTTGGGGTAGAAGTGGCACAGCAGTTGTGTTGGGGTGGGTGAGGCATAATCATAGATGATGGCGTGGATGGCCGCGTTGCGCGAACGCATTGTAATCTCGTTGGGGGAGGCGTTGGTTGGCGATGCACCCTTGGAGAAGCACCGCCTTGCCCTCCTCCGCTGCGTCCTTGAGGAAGCTGTGGACCTGACCCGAGGGTCCCGATGCTGCGTTCACTCTCCGAACACTCCGCGCCGCGGAGTCGGCCCGAGAGGGGGTGCTCTTATCGATTCTTCAATTGCTCCAGGGCCAAGAATTTTTTCTTCTCCGAAAAAAAATATGCCCGCGATAAAGTCCTTCGTCCGACTGTAATTCTGCGGCGCACTCGCCTATAATCTTTTCCCTGGAAATTACTTGTTGTAGCTTATGAAACACCGCAAGAAATGGATTATTATATTAGTGACTAATGTGGAGTGATTTCTGCGATGTGATAGTTGAAACCGACTCTCTTGCGCTTTTTCGAAACAATAAGAAAAAGAAAAAGTATTGAATTGCAGAATAAACGTTTCGTGTTTCGCTCTATTAAGTCTTTCCATTACGGTAAAAAAAAAACTAACGGCCAGCAGAACATGCGCTGGCGAGTTGTAAAAATGCGAGGATCTCACGCTATCATTATTCAATTTCCCCTCGATTGTGAAGAAACGTCAATAATTCCTTCGATTAAATGGTGAGCATTTAGCGATGAAGTAATGTCGTGCATTTGTCTTCATTTTCGAATTATGGAAACATACTTCAAATCCTGATTGAGGTCTTGATAGTCTGCAGGAATATAAAACCACAAAACTAAAGCAGCCACACGAGTCGTAGGCAGGCGTATTTCTTGCCGTCAAATGGACACGAATTAATTAAGCCACTGAAAATAACGCCTACATGGGAAAAAACTAAAAAAGTATCCCTACAGTTGAATTGATATAAATTGGAAAATAAATCTTCGCAAACATACATTAGGTTTACACCGAAAATCTATGTATCAATTTTATTTGTTATTTTCCTAATTGATCTTCCTTGTGTTCACATTGGTAGTATTTCATTAGTATCCAAAAACTTATTTTTTCCTTTTCATCATCACATTGGAATTAAAAAAGCTCCATATGCCTTATTTTTACTTTACCTACGTAAACTAGTATATACTGAATCCATCGTCATTATATCCAATGATGTCATAGGCTTGGAAGACCAGGTATTTCGTCCCAAGAATTTATAGTGACTATTCACACTGAAATTAAAAAAGCAATACAGTTCAAGACTACACATCAAAAATATCTCTATCAGCAGCATCTCAAAATTGGCTTTCCTATCGATTTTTCTTACCGCATCTCCGTACACTTCGCGCCCAATCACACCTGTACTCAATCATTGATAAAAGAGAACATCGACACTATCAATCCAATAAACCTCGTATACTTTAAAACGCAAACCTCTTTGATTTTAATCGGCTTTCAGTTATTTTCAATATCTGCGCGCACTTCGAACTCTGATTTCTCTTGGGCTTGGACATAATTCCATCTGAAAGTCCATTAAATACCACTCGTGCTTGAACATTCTCCGGTATCTCCCCTCAAAATCCCCTCGATAAATGCGATCGAGATTAATCGAAATTTCCAAAGCACTCGTGATATTAAACTACTTATGCTAACTTGAAAGCGGGCTGCATTGCAAGAAAGTTATTCTTCCCCGTCCTTCGGCGTAAGGATTCAAGAGCCGCGCAGCCGCGGAGCAGTTCATCAAATATTACCCTTTCTAATCCGTTCCGTGACAAACCGCATCGACGCCGCTGATCTGCGAGCCCCCCCGCCGTCGACGCTCCGCTGCCGTAAACGGGTTCCCGTCGGCGATCGCGCGGGCCCACGCGCCGCCGCTGCCGACGTTGATTATTGACTACGCCTAATCGTCCGGTACATCTAATTGTCGCTTGTCCCGGACACCCCCCGTCGCGTGTATCTTAATTAGGGCCCGCGTCGCTGCCGACGCGGAGCGACGCGGCCTCGCTCCGGAACGCGACGGCGACGCCGACGCTGACCTGACTCGACCGGCCGTCGATCTCGGGCCGACGAGACGTCCGCGGCACTGGTGGAATATCGGACTCGTGTAGATGAACAGACACATATAACGTGTGAGTTTTTTCGGGAGATAACAAAATCGCTGCACGTGAATTGGTTTGAGAAGACGCTATATAAGAAATCTAATCAAAACATTAATTCTAATGTTCGTTTTGGTATCTTATCTTCTCACCCTCTGGGTTTAACACCTCGTTCTGATTCATTGATTGGTTACTAAGAGATCCAGGCAATATAACCAATCTAATGTGGATTAGTCCTTTAAGTGTTTCTGCATGTTTTTGACGCGAGAGAATGCGGTGAATCTTGACGCGCTTGATAGCGCATCCGGCGACGCGTCGCTAGCGGCGTTTTCGGGCTAGATCCGGACACATCATAAGTCCCGCCGGTCTCCAGGCACTGTAGTTAGGCATGAATGGTGTGTCAAGGGTCATGTAGACAAGGGTTGGGAAAAGAAAAAATCTCGCGCGGACCGAGACCGTTTCCGGTTCCATGTGATTGAAAAAGCACTGAAACACTCCAATCTGAGTCCGCCCGTCGGATTCTCCTCCTGACCCGCCACTGAATTCCAACCCTTACCTCCTATCTAGTACTCGTCTGTAGGATCAACACCACAAGGAAACAGACACGATGAGTATATACGAAGTTTTATTTACACACTTAACATATTTACATCCCTCACTCTAAAGGCGGTTTCCAAAGCTTACCACTGCAGCCCTCCTCCCCTACTGCCGGCTGCGCGACGCCTACCGACCCAAGCCTGCAAGGACCGCCGGTGCAAGATAGCACCTGGGTGTAGCCCCGCAGAATTGACGAATCTGCCGAATCGTGTTGAAGAACACATCACTCCTGTCCGCAACTCGTCGAACACCCACGTGCCCTCGGCACCCCGCACCAGCCGGGCGGACAAGTTTTTGTCTAGCCACGAGGAACCAAAATCGTTACCCACCCGCGCCGTCTCGCCACGTCTCATATCCAGGTCACCTGACTCCTACTCACTACTCCCCACCCCGCCGGTGGAAACCTTCCTGCCTGCCTGCCCCGGACCATTTCCTGTCGAGGGAAAGTCCCGTCTTTGTTTGCTCTATCTTTAGATCCCCCAGCCCCTCTACCTTGCACTCGGCTGCTCCAACCGTACCGCGTACACTAAAGCTAGTGGAGAAATCCTGCCACCTCGAATCCAACCCTACATCTCCGGTTGAAGCCACCGCAAGTGACATCATTTTTGATACCTCCGCCACATCTCCCTCTCTCATTCAGGAAATGCTATTCGTCTTGCGTTACCCCACGAGTCTGCCCCTATCACAAAATCCTGCATGCAACTTTCCAGCGCCGCAAGTTTCTTACAAGAGCGACCGAAACAAATTTTGGATTTGGCCTCTGCGCGACCGCCATCGCCCCCCCCGCCGCCCGCCCCCAACCACCGCCCCGCGCCTGCCCACCGCCCCGCGCCCGCCCCCTCCGCCGCCCCCGCCGCCGCCGCGCCCCCGCCCCCGCCGCCGCCGCCCCCGCTCGCCGCCGCCGCCCCCCGCCCACCCGCCCCGCCGCTTCACCCTCCCGGCGCGCGCCAGCCCGTTGATTTTCTCGCCAAACGCTTGGTCGGCGGTATAAAAATAATGGTAATTTTAGCGCTTATCGCATATGCTAATCTGCAGAGACCTGCAGTTGCGATTCCTTTAATGAGATCGGCTGCCCTTCGGGCGTTATTTTTTTCCCTTCAT
>BOPP01000025.1:8271341-8282182 GCA_017312745.1 Gryllus bimaculatus
CTTTCTCCAATCAACACATGGACACCGAACGGGTCTCGGTCCGCGCGAGATCTTTCCTTTCCAACCCTTGTCCTACCCTGACCCTTGACACACACACTTCCATGCACTACACTACCACATGCTGGGAGACCGGCCGGGAGCTTAAGAGTGTGTCCGGATCTTAAGTCCGAAAACCCCGCTAGCCGACGGCAGGTCGCCGCCGGATCGCGCTATCCGGCGCGTCAAGATCACCGCCATCTCCCGTGCAAAAAACATGCACTACACTTAAAGGACTAATCACCTTAGCTGGTTATATGCCCGGAATCTCTAGTAACCAATCAATGAATCAGAACGAGGTGTTAAACAGAGTGAGAAAGATAAGATACCAAAAACGAACATTAGAATTAATGTTTGATAGCATTTCCTTTAAATACGTCTTCTCCAAACCACAATTCAACGTGCGCCGATTGTATCTCCGAAAAAACTCACAGCGTTATATGTCGTCTGCTTCATCTACGAGATCCGACTATTTAACAGCTGCCGCGGACGTCTCGTCGCCCCGAGATCGACGCCGGTCGAGTCAGCGTCAGCGTCGGCGTCGGCGTCGCCGTCCGGAAGAGAGGCACGTCGCTCCGCGGTCGGCAGCGACGCGCGGCCTAATAAAGGAACACGCGACGGGGGCGCCCGGACAAGCGACAATTAGATGTACCGGCGATAGGGCGTCGTCCATAACTCAACGTCGGCCGCGGCGCCGCGTGGGCCCCCGCCGATCGCCGACGGAACCCGTTACAGGGCAGCGGCGAGCGTGACGGGCGGAGGCGCGCTCCGTCGGCGGCGTCCGGATGCGGTTTGTCACGACGGCATTAGAAAGGGTAATATTTGATGAATGCCCCGCCGGCTGCGCGGCCTCCTTGAATCCTAAACGCCGAAGAACGGGGAAGAAGAACTACATCTGCAAATCGCTGCCGCTTTACCAAGTAGCATCATCGTAGGTAATAGCACGAGTGCTTTGGAAATTTTCGATAAATCCCCGCCTCGCAATTTATCGGAGGGGATTTATCGAGGGGAGATACCGGAGAATTTCCAAAGCAAGAGTGGTATTTAATGGGACTATTCCACGAATGAAATTATGTCCAAAGATCCCCCACAGAGAAATCCAGAGTTCCGAAGTGCGCCAGATATTGAAAATAACTGAAAGCCAAGTTAAAATCAAAGAGGTTGCGTTAAAGTACATACGAGGTTTATTGGATATGACATAGTGATCGATGTATCCCTCCTCTTAAATAGATGAGTCACAGCTTGTGATTGGCCAGAAGGTTCGGAGATGCGGTAAGAAAAATCGGATAGAAAAAGCCAACTTTTTGAGATGCATCGCCCTGATAGAGATATTTTGTATGTGTAGTTGAACTGTATTGCTTTTAATTTCAGGTGTGAAATAGTCACATATAATTCTTGGACGAAATACACTGGTCTTCCAAGCCATAACATCATTTGGATATAATAACGACGATGGATTCAGTAAATATACTAGTTTACGTACGTAAAAGTAAAAATAAGCAATATGGAAGCTTAATTCCAATGTGATGATGAAAAGAAAAAAATAATGTTATTGGATACTAATGAAAATACTACACAATGTGCACCACAAGGAAGATCAAATTAGGAAAATAAACAAATAAAATTCGATACATAGAATTTTCGGCTGTAAACCTAATGTATGTTTCGCGAAGATTTATTTTCCAATTTATATCAATTCAAACTGCAGGAGATACTTTTTTTAGGTTTCACAGGCGTATTTCAGTGGCTTAATTAACTTCCGTGTCCATTTGACGGCAAAGCAAATACGCTCCCACGACTCGTGTGCTGCTTGTAGTTGTGGTTTTAAATACCCTCGCAGACTATCCCAAGACCCTCAATCAAGATTTGATATCGCCTTTCATAATTCGAAAATGAAAGACCAAATGGCACGACATTACTTCAATCGTAAAATGCTCACCCATTTAATCGAACGGAATTATTGAACGTTCTCTTCCCACAATCGAAGGGGAAATTGAATAATGATAGCGCTGAGATCCATCGCATCTTTACAACATCGCCACCATGTTCCCTGGCCGTTAGTTACCGGTAATGAAAGACTTAATAGCACGCGAAACACGAAACGTTATTCTGCAAATCATACCTTCCTTTCCTAAATGATTTCGAAAAGCGCAGAGAGGAGTCGTGTTCACTAATCCACATCGTCAGAATCACTCCACATTACGTCACTAATATACATAATCCATTTCCATTCGCGTGTTTTATACCGCTACCAACAAGTAATTCCAGCGAAAAGAATTATAGCCGAGTGCGCGCCCAGAATTACAGTCGGACGAAGGACCTTTCATCGCGCCATATTTCTTCGGAGGAAGAAAACAATTCTTGGCCCTGGAGCAAATTGGAAGAATCGAATAAGAGCACCCTCCCTCGCGCCGACTCCCGCCCGGCGCGCGGCAGCTGTTCGGAGAGGGAACGCAGCCCTCGGGACCCCGGTCAGGTCCACAGCTTCCTCACAGGAGCAGCGGAAGGAGGGCAAGGCGGTGCCTCTCCAAGACGTCGCCATCGCCACCACCAACGCCCCCCCCCCTCACGAGCATTACAACTGCCATCCGCCAACGCCGCCGCCACCAACCGCCATCCAAATCTTAAGATTATCGCCATCACCACTCCCGATTATGCCCGACCCACCCCGACCAACTCTGATCCACTTCTACCCCCAACCTCAACTTCACAATCCAACATTATCATACCACTATCCCACCACATCATCAACCCGATACGTCACCATTACATCCCCGAACTTTCAAATCAAAACACCACGTATGGCACCGCCAAAAAACCTTATCGCCATTACCCCACATCCACAACCCCCATCACACCCAACCCACATCATCATCCCCTATTACCACCACCACCACCACCGCAATCATCACCACGAAAGCCGCTTTCTTCCCGCAGAGCCGCTCTCTTCCTCCCACCTACAGGCACGTCGACAACTCACCTCGCCAGTCGCCTGCCCCAGCCCGCCTGCCGTCCCCTCCACCGCCATCACTCACTCCCTTCACCGCCGCCGCCATCAACCTCACCATCGCCGCCGCCGCCGCCTCGCCGCCGAGCCAACGACCCAAACAACCCCATTCATCACGGGCCAAACATAAACATTTCATTAGATGAGCGAATCAATGGCGCGCGGGGACAAGCGTATTGGGAAAGCCATTCCATGCGTCTTCTTGAAGCGCGCGCCAGATAACATGAAACGCCCCGGGCGCTCATTAAGGGCCTCGCCCTCCCCCCTCGCTCCATCTCCCTCCTCGCCTGCCCACGACGACCGGGCGGCAGGGACGGCGGCCCAAGGGCCACGCAGCTCAGGCTATTTGACACAAATACTCCTCAAGATAGTTGCAAGAGCGAGTCTCGTGCTCCTAGCTTCTCCGTGTAAATAAAGACGTTACAGAGGAACTTTGATAACTCCTCCTTACTTGGGCTTGCGTTTAATCCTCTCTCTTGCTGTAGGTATGTCACTCACGTCGTGAGAAGTGACTCGGGGAAGATAATGAGCTTTACACTAAAACACCAAAGGAAGCCGAACAGAAACTTACTAAATATCGCGAACGAGAAAAAAAAATTAAATGAGGCTGACTAATAATGACGGTTTTAAGAACTGTCCCTACTTCGGAAGGGCTCTCGTACCTTTCTATAATTCACCTGCAAAATTATTCATTAAATTATTCATACAGAGTCTCGCCCTCTCTCCCCGGCTGCCCACGATGAACGGGCCTAGGGCCACACAGCGCAGGCTATGTAATACAACTCCTGAAGATAGTAAGAACGAGTCTCGTGCCTGTAGTCTCTCTATGAAAATAAAGACATTACAGAGGAATTTCGATAACTTCTCCTTACTTGGGCTTGTGTTTAATCCTCCTGCTGGAGGTACATCACTCTCGTCGTGAGAAGTCTGACTCTGGGAAGATAATGAAAATTTCACTAAAATACCAAAGGAATCCGAACAGACTCACTAGATATCGCGAAAGAGAAAAAAATTAAGTGATGCTGATTAATAATGATACTTAAGTACTCGTAAGGCGATGTGTGATACACTCTGAACTTCGGAAGGTACTGGAACCTTTACAATAATTCACCTGCAAAATCAAACATTTCGATCCGGCTGCAAACAAGGGATCGTACTCGGTGGTTCCTGTTGGCAATTGCCTTCCTGACTTACAGAAAGGAACAATTCGCACCTTTATCCAGCGCCCACGCAGCTGCGAACGCCGAAATGGTCCAAATACCGTATCTTTTTCGCCCGACTTCGTCTGTTCTCATCTGCGCCAACGCGTGGCGTGGCGTGGCGTGGCGTGGCTTGATGTTGCGTGGCGCAGCGTACCATCGCCAATCAGCAGTGGCTGCGTGCGCACGCAGCAACGCCTACTGCTCAGTGCATGGTGTGGCGCGCCATCGTCATGCATCTGTCACTGCGGGCGCACGCACAGTAGCTCTAAAGAGCAGCGGCTTGGCGTGGCATGGCGTGGAATCATCATGCAGCTGTGACTGAGGGCGAGCGCAGCGACGCACAGTAGCCGCGGCGCGGTACCGCCACGCAGCCGCGAGCGCACGCACAGAAGCCGTGGCGAAGCGTGGCGTGGCGTGCCATCGTTACCGCGCCGCACATAGCCGCGAGCGGTTGGCTCGGCGCGCGCGCGCGGCCGCGGCGCGCGGCGCGGCGGAGGGGAGGGTGGGGAGAGAGGGGAGGGGAGGGGTGGGGCGACCTGTTGACCTTTGCGCTCCCCTCCCAAACCGCAGCTGCGTGGGCGCAACTGGCTGCGCGCTGTCGTCGCCCAAGTGCAACGCCCCAGCGACCACCTGTTCTGCTCTGCGCCGCGCGCTGCCCTGCGCCTGCTGGAAAGAAAGCCCCCGCGCAGAGAGGACGCGGCCCAGCATCTATCCAAAACGCTCGAAACACCACACACGTTTTTGGGAAACAAAAATATTTACTTTACTATACTTTATATTTTGTGACACCGGGAAAAACGTATAGTGATGGTAATTTGGGTGAAAGTGCAAAATACGTTTTAAAACACGGAGCAAAGAACTAAGAAACATAATTTTTTTTGTCTCATTTTAGAACTTGGAAAAATTACGTTGTAAAATAAATGATAAATAAACTACATTGAAAAATGTGCTTGTCCACTAACTAAATTTGCGGATTATGCACTTCATTCCACTCAGATATTTGTTCGCAGAAATATTCTACCAAGGGAATGTGACAGATCCAAATAATATCTCAAGACAGAAAATGGATTACAATAGCAAATAATAGCATTATTTGGACGAGTAAAGAGAAAAATAATCATCTAATGAAGGAGAAATTAAGGAACATAAAGAATTTTTTCACACACGAGCGCGCGCGCGCACAGTGACAAACACAAATGGCGAAACGTTTCTGCGAACCCCGTACCAACTTCTCCGAGTCCCAGCAGCGCAAGAGTTCCCTGACTCATCCGAATGATTCAGTGCCATTACGTGAAGCAGTGCAGAAGTTGAATCCGTTTAATATGCCACCTAATCCCCTAAGCCTTCTTTGTGAGAGGGTGCAGTAGTCGCCAGAAAGCCGCATGTCGTTGCAAACGGTGATTCAACAAAGGCATCTGCCGCCTTCCGGATTCGAGCAATTGGAATCGAAATACGAATTCATTATTCGTCAGAGAACATGAATAACGAATGCGCACGACTGCATTGACCTACTTTTTATAAAGTAGAGGTTCAATATACATCATGTGGAATTTTCGATAGCTTTTTCTTTTGTTACTTAAATTCAAAACCCATAATCTTGTAATTTACCTTCTCATACACGATACAATGGTCGTTAACTGAAACGCACCTGACAGAAATTCCTAGCACTCAGGGGCGTAGCTATGATGGTGCAAACTGCGGGCGACAGCGGGGCCCCGAGTGAGAACCTAATGTTGATATTTCCTGCTTTTATTCCCTTTTCTGGCTTTTTTACTCGTGATAAAACTATTACTAATGACATTTTAACCGCTAAGTAACACACTTTAAAATTCTAGAAAGAAAAAACCCTTCCTCGCACCGAATTTTGGTGAATTTATAAGGAGAATAAAGTTCTTTGCAATTGCATAAAATATTAGAAATGTGTAAAGTATCGATCGAATAATGATCTCGACATTGATCGTAAACATCTTCACTTTGCATTAGATTGCATCACAAAGTTAAAATTCGGACGAACTTGACTGTATTGGATCTCATATGCTATATTCGCAGTGGTTAGGCGGAAGAGCAGACCCTATGGCCTGAGCTTTGCCATTAATAAGGACAATATTATTATTATTATTATTATTATTATTATTATTATTATTATTATTATTATTATTATATTCACAGTAAGTGGCATTTTACTTCTCGGCATGCGGACTACTACCAAAATCGTTCAAGTAAACGAAAGTGTGGTAAATAATCAATCTGCCCAGCCAGCTCAGCATGCTTTCAAACACATTACTTAATGAACATTAATCATCATCTCTTCTGAATCCCCATTTGAACTTCCATCTTTTATGAATGTAATTCGTATTCCGCTTTCAGAAACAACCCACACAAAAAAATCATATAATACAAAACCACGAAACCACATCGACGTTTCCAGGCTCACAACCCCTCCTCGCTTCGCGTTTCCATTCTCCTAACTAAACAGAACGATATTAAAATCCTTACAAATTTAGGGTACAATATTACTATACTTCCCTACCTCAAAAGAGAGAAAAAAATCAGCAATCCCTCTGTGAACTTTCATTACATTCCGTAATTCCAGACCGATTGCGAGGCCCGCGGCGGTGCAGCGCTGGCTCACGACCCCGGCCCAGACCGCTACCCTCAGCCCCTCGCTTTGATTTCACCGCACGACCGCCTCGCCTCAGTCGGCGGCGGCGGCGAAGGCAACATCGACGTCTGTGTCCACTGGCTTGCAACGCGCGCCGAAAGCTTTCGTCCTCCTGAACAGAAAATATGGACCTAAAGGGATCCTTTGTGCACGTCGCAAAAAAAAAAGCTAACACGAGAATTCTCTTCACTTCATTGGACGCGTTTCCCCCTCTTGCGAGGGCGGCCGGCGAACGCGGACGCGGAGGAGAAGCAGAGCAGGAGGAGGGGCAGGAAGAGGAGGAGGAGGAGGAGGCAAAGATGAAGGTGGAGGCGAAAACCCAGCACGTTCCCTCAAGAGAGTCCCCGCTGAATGCGATAAACGCGTAAACACCCTTTATCTCGTCACAGAGGTGCTGGCGGGGAGCCGTCCTTTTTGCATCTCCCCTCCCGACGTACGTCTATTACATCAGGCGAACAATGAAACGACAGCAAGACGCTATATTGTACTTTTATTGAAGCCTCGGCCGCGAACGGGCCGACGCATTCACAGCCGTTCGCGTACAGCTCTCCGAACATGAGACGCGCGCATGATGTGTATACAGATGCGAGATGAAACGAAGTGAATCGATTTATGAGAGCAGAGACAGAGGTTTGTTGTACTTCTTGCGTGGAAAGAGACAAAACGAAGCCTTAGAGAAGAGCTGCGCATGCGTGTTACCTCGTGCGATCCCGCTAGACAACGCGATGTGGCATCAATGCTTAATTCTCTCGAGTTCTTAAGCGTTCTCAAATTGACAGCATGAGACTTAAGGACTTCCTTGCATTGAGCCACAAGGGGTGCGAATGTTGAAGATTCTTTGATGTCAAAGGATGAAGTGTTTCAGCAATGGTTTCAACCTGGACTTTTCAAGAGTTACTATTTCGCTGATAAACGAGTTCCGAGATAGAAAGAGAAAGCCATTTTTGTTTATTTATGGGATTAACGTAAGGAGAACCTGTTCACAACTGGACATCACTGTTATATAATAGTCAAATATGCTTGTTGCAATTGATTGAAAGTTCCCTCGTAAGCAAGAACAGCAAATGTACGCATTTATGCCTTTTGGGTATTTCAGACAAATAAACTATAATAGAGAAGAAAAAAACCAAACCAGAGACACATTTAATATGTAACTGCAAAGCCACAATCAAAGTTAAGGAGGGTACATGAAATACATTATCTTTGCATGCTGTAATATCTAAAAAACCCCTCGAAACTCAGAACGTGTCGGTCTTGAACTCGGTCTCTCTTGCTGCTAGGGTTATTGTTTCCTTACGGCCATTCACGCGCGCACTTGCACAAGGCCTAAGAGCTAGGGATCGAATGGTCTGTTGCTCACTGCGCGTTGTGTGAGATCTGAGAGGGGAAGCCGTTACGGTCGGCCGCTGCTGCCAGCGCGCATGGCGGTGGTGGCTAGAGTCCCTGGATACAAAGAGCAGCGCCTCTTGAACGACAGCTGCGATTTAATATCCTCTCCCCTAGCAGCCCCGCCAGGAAGCACTCAGGAGTTAAGCAGAATTGATAACGCAAGGCATCTCAGATAATTTTCAGTTTATTATATACATTTTTTGGAAGACTGGTGGTACTAAACACACACAGTTTAAACTCCCACACGAGTGGATTTAAAACGGCGGAATTAGCGGCACAAATATGTGCGCTTCTCTCCGAATCTAGTTTATTGATTGATCAGTGATTCCGGGCGCGTCAACTTCTGTTAGTCCCGTACATGTAGTGAATGTTTTTATCGCGGGAGATGGCGGTGTTCTTACCCCACTGGATGGGGAGATCCGGCATTGACTATCCGGCGGATTGCGGGGTTTCGTCCAACTCCCATCTTCCATCAGCGAGGCACCGCCTCAGCCGGTACAAGCTCTACGCTTGTGACTGGTCTCGCGGTATAGTGTGGTGCATGTAAATGTGTGTAAGGGGTAAAAATGTACTGAGGAAGCGGAAGGAAAGATCGCGCGCGGTTCTTGGCCGTTTGTTAGGTTATCGCTTCGACATTCGCCTGGTGTTGATCGGAGAATCCACGGAAAACTATTGACGAGACGTTTTGGTATGCTGGTGGTCCTCAACACACACAGATGGAACTCCCCTCACAACTGGATTTGAAACTGCTGAATCGGAACCTTCAGAATGCTCTCTGACTGTAGGGACTCCAGAGGCGGCGGCGTCAGCGCTGCGTCCCTTCCCGCGTGGAATGCGATCGCCTCAGGCGAACGAGGCGTTGATCCAGCTCCGACTGCACGAGTCTCAAAGCGGCCACGGAGGTCAATGGCAAAGCGAGGGAGACTCGAACTCAGAACGCGCAATAGTTAGCACTTTAATATTTATATTTCCGTTGCTATAGTTAATGGTTTCCAATCTTGCTGCCAGTAGCCGAACTTCCCATTAAAATAGTTAATGATGCTACGAAATTTCTAAATGCAGGAGCAATTATGTGAAGTGCTGCAGACACTTTATCCGGTCAATATAGTCTATCACGAGCATCTCCCGCCTTTTATGGATTAAAATATTAGTAATTATTATTTGTGTCAAAGTTACGCTAGAAATACTAATGTCGCTGTGGACCTATTTCATCTCTCTCAGCATACATATTTCGTAACTTATCATGTTATAACTTTCGTAAACAGAATAGCATGTTATTTGTCATATGTTGTTCTCTACTTCGTCAATACTATACTTCCTCGTTTGTACACATGATTCGCACGATCGAAAGTGTGAGAAAACATCTATGACGCAAGTAGGTCACTAAAGAGATGGTTAAACAGAAAACAGCTTCCTCTCACACGCAAGTACAAGCGAAAACCTTCGAGAGAGCGTTGTGAAATCATCTTTACAGTCATGCGTCTTATTAGAGTCAACTTGTCGACAAGTCGCCTCCCAAGCACAGGGTATCGGTGTCGAGAAAAAAAGCTTCGTAATCTTTCACGCGTCATACAGCTCTGATGCTCATTAAGACGAAACTATCCGGTCCAAGGGAAAGGAGCTGCCGTCTGAATTGAAATCTTGGATGAATACGCAACGACTTTTTGTTACGTCAGGAGAACCAACTCTCGTTCGATATGGTGTGAAACGACAGACTCGTACGCAGCAAAATAACAAGAAAATTAAGAAAGAAAAGTTACAAGCGTCAACACTTGTGATTGCGCTTATAGCACGATGATGAAATCTAGGTTATCCTAGGCACGTTGTCAATTTCTATGTCAAGACATCGAAACGAAAGCGTAACGAAATGTAAATATAAAGGTAAATATGAAAGGATTACGAATTCAATAAATGACTTTTCGTGTTGGATCGTAAGAACTTTACTTCTTGTAACATTTCATACCCCTTCATTTTGAGAATACTTTATAAGTAAGGTGATTTCCATCAATAAAATGAATTTGGCGATTTCAATATACTAAAAGATGGGCTAGAAACAAATTAAAACTCCCACTTGAATATCTTAAAAACGGTTACATAAATTTGAAAACAAAAAAGCCACACTATTACAGATCTTACAGTTAAAACTGTTTACGTTGAAAATGACTATAGTAGTAACTGGAAGACAGCGCAGTCATATACTTATTTATTACTCAATTTTTAAATAATTATTTTGAATTGCTAAATTTTCAAGCAGAGTAAAAGTTGAACACAAGTTGCTGTTGTGGTTGTGTCTGTATTCCCCGTACGTATTTCTCTGCAGGCGACTTAAGTTATTAAAATCAGATCTATCGGCTTTTTAATCAAAACTAAAATATTTCACGACTTAAATAATTAACAATATGTCTGTACAGCTGTTCCGAATTGTGAACATTTCATATCATAGATACGAATGTTCGGTGCTGTAGGTCCGGAGTTCGAAGTATTGCGGGCGGACGATTGGGCGGGCGGACACGCGGGCGATTGGGCGGGCGGGCGGACGGACGAT
>BOPP01000025.1:8294068-8306506 GCA_017312745.1 Gryllus bimaculatus
CGACGAGGCACCGATGAGGGCGCTGGGAGGGGGCGTCGCGGGCCACCAGCCTTACGCTCAGTAAGGCGATGTTTTCTTTAATGTGCACGCTTCGCTAAATGCTCACGGCGTATTGCCCAGTAACCGTTCCGACGGAGAGGGCACTACCGCCCCAGCGCCGCGCGAAGAGCCTTGGCGGACGGACGGACGGAACGGAGCCGCTCGCTTTGTATGGATCCCATCCGTCCGGCCGTTCGTCGTCCCGCTGTAGAACGCCGGGCGCGATCTCCACGGGTATGTGGGCGGTGATATGATGAGAGGACCGATTGCGCCCGAAAAAGTAATGGTTCCAATATGGAAACCAGTGGGTTCAATTTTCTATACATCAATTGATGCACACCACAACTGACACGGGAAAAAAATGACAAGCGGAATGAGAAAATCTATGCAATGCTATGAAGAATCTATGTAGGTAACGATAATGATGAAATTTCACGATAATTGTTAATGAAACTGTACACTACTTACGCACCGAAAGAGTATCTTGGAAGTGGACAATAGTAAGGACGGATTTTGAGCCAGAAAAAATTGAAAGCGATTGCAAGGATAAATATTACATCACCAAAGGTGATAAAAGGCTTGGAAAAAGGAACGAGTTCGTGCAAGAAAAGGAGTGGAGGAAGGATAGAAGAAAGGAAGAGGAGAAACGCTCACCATATGTTGTTCGCTTTGAGAACTGAATGCCAAAACCCAAACGACTGTGGAAGGGAAACCGTGAAGCACGCAAGGAACAGGGGAGAGGAAGGCCAAAGCGATGCCGAGCTGCAACTGGACAGGGTCAGGTGCAACAAAGGGAAGCACCACGAGTGCCGGAGGCGGTGGCGGCGGAGGGAAAAGGGCTGCAGTATATTGCGGAGGCTGTTTATTGTATAGCAGTTGCGGCGCAACCAGCGCGGCGCGGCTGTGGACGAGGGCAGGGAGGAGTCAGCGGTGTGGGCGCGGCTGGCGGCGGCGCGGGCGGGGGCGGCGACCACGACCGCAGCGCCTCGCTGCGGCCGGCGCCCGAGTGGGGAGCTCTCTAGCATGGGCGTCGTCAGCGCGCCGCCTCCGCGCCGCCCCTCTGCCACCCCCAGCGCCGCCACCCACGCGCCACCCCCGCCCTCGCAGCCGCGCAACACGCTTCGCGTAAAAACCACACCCCGCGCGGCAACGCGTGCGTCGATTGGCGTGGGAAGGGGCGGCTGCAGCTGTCTCCCTGCGCTTGACGGCGAGCAGGCCTCTTGTGAGACGCCGCCACTGAACACCGCCTCTATGGAGGAAGACAATCATCCAAAGAATTGCAAAATTGGAAAGCCATTGTACTCAAACATAAGTAAATTTTACTTCACTGTACTCAAACATCAGTGAAACATTACTCTCCTATCCTATAACGCAATCCTATCGTCAAACCTAGTCATTTCAAACTTGTGGTAGAAGGCTTTTTTTATAATATATCAAAAATATGCACCTTCTTCGTACAAGCATACCCTTCGAAGCGGCTTCACAGGTAATAACAAGAAAGTATTGTAACTCAGGGTGGCCACTTATTTCCTGGAACAAATTTCGCTGATTTTCCAGTGCATTTTTTTCTTGATATGATTTGCAATTTCATATTACGTAAAGACAATATTGAAGTTTTCCCCTTCGAATTAGTTAACTGTTTTCGCCATTAAAAAGTACAAATCAACATTTTCTTACCAAATAAAAATCGGGAAGAAATTAACGGTGTACTAACATTTGAATGAATAATATCTAGTTTTCTAACCTTATCAAAATATTCCCTAATGTCTTACAATTCTTCTACAAATTTCCTGATTTTCCCCTGACTTTTCCAGAACAATAAATTCCCAGATTTTTTTCGGTTTTCCAGAAAACGGTCTCCCTGTCCCTAAATAAGACGAAGTCATAAAGAAGAACAATTAGTTTATGCCATCATTATTGCCGTTATTCATACAACAACGACTAAAATAAGCTGTAGTTCATTTTGTAAAGCATTACACTTGCGTAATTAACTTGTGAGAAGCGTAAGTGTAACCTCTTGAAAACTACGTAAGAAATATTTACCCATCTCCATTTCATATTCAAGCACGTTTAACTACCCTTTGCAAGGAGCTCGAATCGTTGCAAAGCAAAGCCGTAACTCTTCCAAAACGGTACTTGCGAGAACAGTTACCCTTCAATGCGAATGGAAACGACACAAATACTCTCAGACATTGAAACAAGCAAGCGCGAGAGCCTTTCCTCAAGGTTTATTAACTCACTCGTGAGTGCTGCTCATTGGCTACATCATTTAAGAGCCTCCAGGAGACCTGGAGCACACACAAGACGCATGCAAACGAGGAAAACATTACGATCCTGCAATACACGAGCAGGCAGGAAACCTCTCACAGGCCCCGCCATTAGCACTTCCTGGATCGTTGTCGCATCCAGCTATCGACTACAAATACAAAACATCATTGTGAGTACGTGCCCTTGCATATACAAGACTTAGTAAATGGAAATTACTGACGTGTAGTCAGACGTTCGTCATCTTCTACAAATTACAAATCACATTCTATACAAAGGAGGTTCGGAAGGTGTGTAGGCTTGCTAATAATTGCACAAAGAAAAAAAAAGATTTCCAACGTGATCTCGTATTATTTGAATGTGACTAGATGTGTTTTGTAGAGACGTTCATCAGAAAATAAAATAATTAATTGAAGCAAGGGGTGGGAGGGGTGGGAGAGACAAACGAATAAGAAACAAGGGAATAAAGCCAAGAAAGAAAAAAGAAAATAAACCAAACCAAAAAATTAAGAAAAGAACATTGAACGTAAGACGTCTAAGTAGGAGAAAGATACGTTTAGAAGAAATTGAAAGGGTCAGCGAAATACTGTTCCAAGTTACAATTTCAGAAAACAGAGAAAAATCACGATCATGGTGCACAATTGTAGTCAGAAAATGTTGTAATGAGAAAAATAGTGACTTTATTCTTGACTTTAAAAAGATAAACTGGTGACACCAACAATGTACAAAGATAGTTCATGTTAATATGCTCCGATTTCAAGACAGTGGCACTTCGAGGTCACTAGCTGGACGGACAAAGAGACAGTCATCCGCTCTAAAGCTTCGTTACAACTTCATTTTTTCGTTCTTGAGCTCCCAATGGGATAACAAGCTCGTGATCTTCAAGTGCCACCGCGTTTACATCGGAGTATAGACAATATATGGTGCCAATGGGGTGACAATATATGGTGTCTGAAGGGCTAGACCACTATTGCGCCCAGTCCTCCAATTATTATTAGAATACCTTTGAGATTCCAAGTAAAATGGTTGACGACCAACACCACTTTCCCGACTCCCCAGGCCCTGACTAACGACTCCCCATCGCGTCTCGGAGATGGCCAGTCCAGCGGCTGACAGAGGGGAAAAAAGTATTTAGTAAGCCTCAGAAACTCAAAGGAGACTGTATTTTCGCTACTCTGTCCCTGGCAGATACAGCTGTCGACAAGTTTCATCCCATCGGGCGCTTGAACGGCAACAGTGACATCACTGATGACGTTCAAGCTCCCGATTGGATACCTACCACGGGCAGAGCATAAATCGCAGTATAAAATGGTGGACAACCACCAACAATTTCCCGACTGCCCAAACCCTCCACAACAGCGTCCTCGCGTTCGGCGCCGGCCAATCCAGCGGCTGACAGAGGGGAAAAAAGGTATTTATAGTATGCCTCCGAAATTCCAAGTAAACTGCGATTTTCGCAACTCTGTCCCTGACAGGTTTCAGCTGTTGACAAGTTTCACCCAATCGGGCGCTTCAAATGTAGACGACCACCAACAAGTTCCCGACTGCCCAAACCCTCCACAACAGCGCCCTCACGCTGGGCGCCGGCCAGTCCAGCGCGCCGGCCAGAAGCAGAGACGCGCGCGCCGGCGGCGGCGGCGGAGCTGAAGGAGCCCGTTGACCCGCGGGCATAGCGAACCGGCGGCCAGCGGCGCGGCGGCAGCGCAGCGAGCAGACGCAGAGTTAATTACCGCGATGCTTATCGAGAATTGTCAACAGCCCTAAACATCTCGCAGCCGTCGGTCGGCGCCACACGCGAGCACGCTGACCGCCCCCCCTCCCCCCTCCTGGGGCGCTGACGGCAGATGCGGCGACGGCGTCGCTGCCGCGTTACGAGCAGTAGACGCACACGTCGAGATAGCGCCCACCAACTTCCCAGCCGCCGCTCGCTTTATGTTTTTAACATCACTTTGCAGTTTAGGACCATAGTTACAAATACACGTAACGGGTAAGGAGGCTCACGCCATAAACTGATGTTCTAAAATTATTATTTACTTTTCTGTCTAGGGTCTTTTCAAACTGTATTTGGCCCTTATTTTAAAGACAGGCAATTATTATACAATAACTGTTTTATATCAATATATTACATGTGACACATAATAGTAACAACAACGTTCGGAAATAAATTATTTCCATCTTCAGGCTTAATGTCAAAAACATGATCAATATAATAATTTTAAATATGTTTTTCATAAACTGATGTCATTACTGTGACCGGGTTCGAGTCCCGACGGTGGCAGGATTTTATAGCTAGATAACTAGGACGAGTGTAGCCACTGTCTGGAAACCTATTCTAGTGGCCAGCTGCTCTGATAGGTCGTTTTCCGTTGTTCCCGCGTTCAACACCGCGCGAATGCCGGAGCAGTACCCTAACAAACGGACCACGGTCCACGCGCGATCTTTCCTTCCTCTTCCTTATTCTCACTCCTTACTTACACACGCTTACATGCACTACACTGCCACACATGCCGGGAGATCATTCGGGAGCTTAGAGTTTGCCCCGGCTGGGGCGGTGCCCTGCTGGTGGGAGATACCTGGTAGGAGAAAAAACCGCAAGCCGAGGGTAGGTCGACGCCGCATCTTGCCATCCAATAAGGGAAACCACCGTCTCTCGCGAAAAAACCATCCACTACACTTACGAGACCAATGATCTTGTCAGTTGACGCGCTCGAAATCGCTAATCAATCAATCACTCAACGTTGAGATTCCCTACCTCTTCTCTTTTGTTAATTTTTTTTAATATCATTACAAATTTTACGACTATTATTACAAACGCAAACGCATACGCTTACGATAATAAATATACGAAAATAATATGTGCATAGTAACTGGAATGCAACATCATGCACATAATCCTAAACTGTGTAGTTATTTTCAAACTCCAAATCCACATGAATACATTTTAAGAAATGAGGAATGTGACTGTGTTTGCTCTAATACTTAACTTCAACTACAGTTCACAGAAGAGAACGAAATATTAGGAGTACATGAAAGTAATATTAACTGTTTTGTAAGTACATAGAATTGCTTGTTTGAGCAAACACCTGCACACAAAATGTAATTTGTCATACCTGTCCTCGTGCTTACGAAAGGGATTCATGTTTGCAATTAACTCATTTTACAACAACCAGAATACAAAAAAAACTTACACCTTTGCAAGTATATGCGGATGTAAGTACGGAGAACATTCCTGCTTTACCTAACTCCGTGGTGCATTGGCGCAGTGAAGCGAACGATATTTACACTAAATAACATTGAATATCCTGAGGAAAGCACATCATTAAATTCAAGTTTGTATACTGCTCCTTTCATAATAACATGTACCCTAGAAAAGTATAACTCCTTTAAACAACAGCGGGTGTAAGGGCTTACGTCTACTATAATAACAGTCCATTGCAGACGAATAGAGAGGAATTAAACAAAGACGACACGAATCCGCAGCAAACAAAAAATATTTATACAGTGGGAAAAAAGCAATTTAGTCCATGAAGATTGGGAAGTTCCATCCCTCGCTGTAGCTTCATTTCCATGGTCCCCTGTGAGTGCACGGCGTTGTCAGCGTCGGCTCGCGACGGCTGCCGGCGAACTATCTGCAGCGCCCGAGGTCACAATTAATGACCTCCGAGCCGCAAGACCATCCTGCGCAGACGCACTTTTGTGTCAGCGCGAGAGGCAATCTGAAGTTTAAATTAAACCGCAGCCGGTTCTCAGTCCGCCATCTATCAACACCGTTTTTCTTTCCCGGGCTTCCTCTCCTTTTCAACCCCTGGCAATATCATCTGCCCCGCCTGGCCGCGCGGCTATGTGCGAACGAACGAATGAATGAATTTTAATATCGTGTGGTGTGAGTGGAAGCGACGGTTTGGGTCACTGGGGGAGCTGACGCGTGCTGCCGAGAATGCTGATGGTTGCATTTCATTTCGAATGCATCGTTGGAAAGGGAATCTGTATTCCACTCGGGCCGAAACTATCCAAATCTTGCTTTGTTTGAAATATATCGTAGAAGATACGGTATGCTTACAATTTTTGGTCTGTGAATGACATAAAAAGTGGCATGGAAATCACACTGGAACAGATGATGAAAGGAATAAAAATAATTGCATTCTGGCATGGCGTAGAGGATTTGGCGGGTATTTTCCTATTACAAAGTATTATTTGTACTTCTAAAGTTGATAATAAAAATAAATATTAAATATATTACAGCTGCCTCGTTCGTTCATTTTCAGTCATGAAAAAGTGTCTGCTAAATATTGGTTTAATTTTTTATTTTATCACAAAATTCGATTTAATTAACGTCAATCAGAAGAACTAAATCGTAACCAATGATGTAAAAGCCGGAAAAAGAGGTAAGCAAATCACAGCGTTTCACCAATGCGTTTCGTAGCTACCTGATATTATAAATAGAAGCTGATATTATAAATATCAATTGCAGCCTGATATTATAAATATCAATTGCTGGCATCATAAAGACGATGCTGCATGCTACTTCCTCTTGGTATCGATGAATTCGCAGTGATTACTTCATTATCATTGTAACATCTTTATTTTTATTTACAGAAATCACACTCTTTTAGTCGCCTTATTTTTAACAAATGATTTCCTTCGATCACCAAACTCTTTACTTTCCTTCCTTGACAACGTAATTTTTATAATTATTTAAAAAAGTGCAGCTCACCAAATACTGCATACTAGAAAACCAACAACAAAAACACCTGTTTTTCTAGAATTCTTCCAGACTATTCTGGAGGGAATCATCTAAGTATTGTGCCGTCGAGATAATCGAATGGGCTTTCAGATCATTTCTGTAAATGCCATAACATATTTTGGGGTAAACGTCTCAGAATCTTCCGGATGTATACGCAAAACTATAATTAGTTCCCCATCTGGAGACAGTGACGCGTCCAATTATACCTCATTTGTCTCAATTGGTGGACCAGAATTAGTCTACCCTTTGGTGAGTGAGAGAGAGTGAGAGAGAGTGAGTGAGTGAGAGAGTGAGAGAGAGTGAGTGAGAGAGAGTGAGTGAGAGTGAGAGAGAGAGTGTGAGAGAGTGAGAGAGAGTGAGAGAGTGTGAGAGAGTGAGAGAGTGTGAGAGAGAGTGAGAGAGTGAGAGAGAGTGAGAGAGTGAGAGTGAGAATGAGAGAGAGTGACTGACTGACGGATAGACGCATGGACGGACGCACATTACTCAGTTGCTATCTAAGGGTGAGCATTAGTCAGATTAAACAAGTCGAACATTGTCATCCTTTGTAAAATGCCCAAGCGCAGATGTTACACAGATTCAAATATACTGAAAGAACCATCGATAATCGATTTCTCGCGTAAAAACTGACGTAACTATCACGTTCTACGATCAGCGTTAGACCTCTGACAAGATCCGGTATCAATAAGCATTATGAGGGTGGGCGGCCAACAACTATATCCCGCAATTTACGACGTCCAGGGCCTTACAGGAGTTAGCGAGAACAGGGCTCCACAAACCTTCGCAAATATGCTTGCGTGAATTGATAATCTAGTGGCTATTCTGTTCCACTAGACAATCCTGGTGGTGAGCTGCTGTGATTGTAAATTCGCATTCCTTTTGAGCCGCGTCAATTCAATTCGAACTATCAACTGTTCTTCTCGGAATCGAAACACGGGTTCAACTTACTAGTGTCCACGATCAACCGTCAAGGTTTGAGTTAATCAATGCTCCAGAACAGACGGTCAGCCTCGCCTTGTGGCATGAGCTATGCACCCCGGAATAATTATAAACACGATTAACCTATATCACTGTAATTGATTACGTGTTAAGCCCCTTAGAATCAATGTTCCGCTAAAGCCACTTGCATGGGGCTTCAATTACAGATGATGCATTGGGAAATTGCGTTCCTCGCAGAACGAATTACGAGGGCTCCAGGTGTGATTGGTGGAATTGCGATGCGCACTGCCAGCACATTACTCATTAGGATGCGCAAATAAAATTCAAAATGGCTCATTTTATCAACCACTATCAACAGCATTTATGAAAAAGAAGTTTTCTCTAAAATGTAAGATTACTGGGACATGAAAAAATTTCCTTTTTTCAAGAATAACAGATTTATTATAATTATATTAAGATAATCCTTTGGTCCTATTGCTTTATGGGCAAAATTATAAATTGGGAAATAAGAGAAACGGGTAACCCCTGCTACAAAATTTTACTGCATGAAAAAATGGGCACTATACACTCGACGTATTTTTTATTAAAAAAGTATTCTAATGGCAATGTTCGTTTTCATCATAATTAAAGATGTTGTCATTGCCAACAATATTTTTTTAATGCAATAGCAGCTTTCGATGGCTTAGCCATCATCATCAGTTGTCTGCTAGATGGAAGCCACAAAACGACTACGTAGTTTAAAAATGCCAAAGATATCACACCACAACACCTATATTCGTTTTCATCCCCAAACGCATCCCCCCCAAAATATTTTTTATTTATTTTCAGCCACTTCATTTTCATGATGTCGTTTAGAGTCGACTGAAGACAAATTAGCATAATTTTATGTATTGCATAAATTGTAGAGTTTCAGCAAATGTAGAACTTCGTCATCCGTTGATAAAGTTCCAGTTTCAGTTTCAGTTTCAGTTTCAGTTTGAACTTTTAAGTTTTGGATAAGATGAACGCACATCGTGAAACATTTCATTACATAGATATACACAATCATTTTTCCCCTCCTACACAACATGATCCAATCACGCATTTCGTACCGCAAATGATTGATGTTTTCACCCCATAATACTAGATCTTAAAGAGAACTACAAAGAACATCTACGCGATTACCCGAGTACCTCCACAACAGAACCACCCGATCTGTCAACGCGAGTCTCGTCACAAAGCCACGGCCCCGCCCCCCAGCCGCGACGCGACGCGACCCGCGCGCGCTCCGTATATGGGCGGCGGAAGGCACTTTTAATCATTCGGCCGGCCCTTAAACAATAAATAACCGCGTCACAATGGCGCTATAAATCATCGGGATATCCATTCACGCGGCGGATCCGCTGCCCTTCCTCCCACACGCTGCCGCGCCGCGCCGCGCCGCCCCGGCGGCTGTGTAATTGGGCGGCCGTACTTCCGACGCGCGCTGGACAAACGCGCGAGCGGCTGGCGGAGCCGCCGCGATGCCTCGCGCCGCGCCACCCAACGCGGCTGCGCATGAGACGCCACACACACACACACGCGCACACACACACACAAACACACACACACACACACACAGGGTCTCAGAATAAATGTTACAAACTTCAATGGCATGTAAGGAGTGATCGAAGATTATCACATTTTGCCGCTGTTTATCTGGTGAGAATTTTGCATATAACAAAGTAGTACACGTGTCATTTCCTACATATTCGTTAACACATCGTGTTCTAGTGTTTGGCAGGTAATGTTCTAAATCAAGGAATTGACTTGTACCTATCACACACCAATGTAATAGTTGAAAACTTCTAGGGCACGTACGGGTGAGTCGAAGATGATAACTTTGTGCCACTGATTATCTGGTGAAAATTTTCATATAACGAATTTACACATTTCACATTACCTCATCAGTAGGCAACTCATTGTGCACTGGTGTTTGGCGGGTCACGTTCTGAATCAGTCAAAGAATTGAGATTGTACCTGCCACACACCAATCCAGGATGCCTATCAATCAGGGACACATGTCGCCTGTGTAACTTTATTACACGAAAATTCCCATCACATATTCTTCGGCAAATGAGAATATCTTCAGCTTCTCTTCAAGCTCTGGAGGTTTGTAACTTTTATTCTGAGTCACTCCCCATTCCTGGGCAGAATAACGTCAGTCCTCGGTACATTACACGGTACAAATTCATAAAAGGACCCAATAGCTATTCCGGTGTTTATAAAAAATATGTAGTTGCCAATTGCTCGTAGTTAACTGACAATGGTAGTATTTTTTAAATGTTCAAGAAGAAACAAATTTAATAAATGAAGAAATGTTTCGTTTGATTTGTTGGATCATTATTTTTACAATTATTTTGATGCCCTTATGTTAGACCTTAATACCATTTCGGTTATGAATTCTATACATGTTCTAAATATAAGCAATTCCATTTTTAAACCAATGTGATTTTATAAAATACGGATCTGTAGCATCTTTTTACCTTTCCTTCCTTCTCAAGTCTTCCAATAACTGCATCGCTGGGCAGAGGGCTCTGAAGTGGCTGTGCAGACGGTACGTAATCCAACGCAAGGGCAGGCGCTACTCTGACTTCCTTCCTGTCATCCGGAAGAAGCCTCACGGAATATGCTTCCGCTGCGCTTCGTCGGAAAACTTAATAAAACCTACCTCTTATTATAGACATGGATTTGCGGAAATATAAAGCATCTCGCGATACAAATTCACAAAATGGAAACGGAAATGGTCCTCATTCGCATTTTGGAGAGCACAGTTTAGGAATGCATCTGGAGAAATGCCACTTCATTGCCATTAAAAAGCCGTGGTGTGGCACGACGGGTATCAGAAAGACTTATTGGCATGAGCCTGAGGGAAACGACAGATTTAATTTTGAGATACCGTGGAATAATAAGAGTTATATAAAGATATCAGCATATACTGAAATATTTTCCTTTGCTGGAGGTTATTTTTTAAGAGAAAAATTAATTAAAAGCAGTGGCATCAAGAGACCAGTGATATCTCGAAAACATCCGAAATAGATAACAGTTCGCGAAGCACTCACGAAATATTACTGGTTCATTACGTACAAAAAAATTAAAAACAAAAGTTATTAAATAAAATCTTAGGTTATCTTGAGCAACAAAAAAATTATTGTTAATTCCATCTGAAATTATTTTAAAAACTCTAGATTAATACTTTCTTAAATTCCTTAAAATAATTCTTAATTCATATGTAATTTATTGTAATTAGTAACTGGCAAGTGCGACAGACAAAGCGAGGCATAAATTGTTTCTTAAATCCAAATCCCATTTGTGAAATACGTTTAAGGAGAAAGCGCGATGCTTACTCGTAGTCCCATATTCTCCACAAGAATCACGA
Source organism: Gryllus bimaculatus (assembly GCA_017312745.1). NCBI lineage: Eukaryota > Metazoa > Arthropoda > Insecta > Orthoptera > Gryllidae > Gryllus > Gryllus bimaculatus. The sequence goes on from BOPP01000025.1 coordinate 8,305,450, forward strand.
AATCCATCGTAGACTGCCCTTAAACACATTCTTTTTAAACCCCTACGTGCGGGTAACGTATAAAAAGTCAAATCTCGCCCTTCCGAAGAAACGAAGCGATACCGGAGATGTGTATCGTGACGCTAAAGTTGGCTTAGCCCCTGAAATACGGTCGTGGCCTCAGAATCTACCGCTTCGGGCGCAGGTCTATAGGTAAATCCCCGGCGGAGGAAGGAAGAAGGCGCCACGGAGAGATGGCAGACTGCGGCGAAGGGTCAGGTGCGAAAAAGGCGATAGAAACGGCAACTGCGCCTCGTGTGAATAAGATGGAAAGCAGAAGGGTCCGAAGGAAATCAAGTCTGAAAACGATAACGGAATGATATCTGTTAAGGAGAAAATATTCCTCAACGGAAGTTACGATGCGATAGAGTTGGATGATAAGGAGAAATTACACATTGACGATTCTACTAGGGAAGGACAGAGATCAACAAGAAGACTACGCAATAACGAAAGAAGGGAGGATTGTTTGAAGCAGGATCAGACTAGGAGCGGACGTTTCAATACCGTGGGAAGATGAGGGTGCGACGATGAGTTGGGCCAATGAAGTCATTATAAAGTATACCAACAGCAAAGTGCTCAATGTGTCTTCGGCAGCTAAAACAGCGCTTGTGGTGGTCGCGCGCTAAGCCGAAATTGAGTGTAATTGAGTGTAATATTTAAAGTATGGCCCGAAATGTGGACTGGGACAACTGAACAAATGAATGACTAATGAATGACGAATAAATAACGACTAAACGAATGAATAACGACTAAACGAATGAATAACGACTAAACGAATGAATAACGACTAAACGAATGAATGAGGAATGAATTAAAAAACCAGCATTTCTATAGACAAGAGAAACAAGGCCAGAAAGCAGCATTTTCACGGACAGAGAAGAAATTCAGCGAGAGAAGAAGAGGCAGATATCCGCAGAAGCGGCGGAGGTAAGATTCGACGTCCGCCGGTGCGAGAGACGCGGCAGAATTCGGAGGCTCCGCGCAGCGCTGCCTGGTGGCGGGGGTGGAGGGTGGAGGG
>BOPP01000025.1:8308773-8323541 GCA_017312745.1 Gryllus bimaculatus
GTAACAAAATCAAGGATCACCAATAGTAAATAACAACACGATAAACAGAAAAACAAGCATAAAATCTGAACATAATATGAAGCGAAACAGACATAAACACTCCCGAAATACAAGACAGCTAAACCCGAAAAAAAATAAAAAAAACTAAACCAAAACTTCGATTGACCGTTTGCAGGAAGTTTGCTCCGTGCCCCTACTGATTCTATCTGTGCACTCGGAAAAACATCGAAGACTTATGCGCGACTACCCGTGCGTTCGTGTTTCGTAGGCATGAGGGCCACTGCGCGCGGGAGATAGCCATCGGAAGGACGTCGGGGTGCTAGAGCGAGCGCTTGCGGCGTATCGCTCACGCATCCCGGTTTTATCCGTATCGTTGATCGGAAGCTGGGGTCGCAAATTCTCCGAGAGCGTGAGGTTTACTGGGGTTTTTTACACGCCCCTCCCAGGCTTGGCGCGCTCTCTCCCTGGCCCCTGCCGCCGCCCTCCCGCAACCGCTCCCGCACCGACTTGACGGAGTGTTTCTTGCGGGCCCGTGACAGGGGCTGCGGCGAAAGCTGCCTTGCAGGCGCCCCTCCACTGTCCCGCAGTTGCGCTGGGAAAAACATCCAAGACGGTGCCATGTACGCGTCAACTTGTTTTTATTTGTGTAGGGAAGAACGTTCACACGTAGCACTAGAAATATTGTTAGCCAAATTCCCCTGCCGTACATCCATTATTTCTTCAGTAATATGCATTACACGAGCGATGGGGCGTATAACAGATTCTACCAGACTATTGTTGTCTACTGTGGAAGTAAATGGGCGTGCCTTTTTTCAAACATTTTTCCATATGAGTTTTGTTTCAAATACATTATAAACTCATTTACAATGTTCCAAGATCTTCAGCAGCCAACCAGGCCAACCTACCACCACCCCCCACCACACCAACCCCACCAGAACCCCAGAACACGATGATGAGAGCGCACCAAGCGTACCGAGAGGAGAAAGACGACGAAGATGAGAGAGATGGAGACAGATGGAGGAGTGAAGAGAGGGAGAAGAGTGAAGAGTGGGAAGAAGAGAGTTGGGGACACAGGGCGGTGCGGCAGCCGCCTGGGCAGGACCTTGCGCGGCCGCGGGTACGGCACGTTGGCAATCTGTGGCTCGCCCGCCCGGAACATAAAACAGCACGTTCTGCCCAGCCCGAGGCCCCGCCTGCCTTATTCAGAATAAGCCCCCGCCCGGGCGCTCTTTGGGCAAGCCGTAGGATGCCGCATCGGTCCGGCAATTACCCGGCCGCGCGCCCCGCCACCTGACGCCCGCCCGCTGGGCGGACCCTCACAGTCACAGATTGCCGCGCCACCTGACGCCGCCTCCCGCGGGGGACTCTCGTCCCGCGTCGCGACCCGCCGCCCCCCTCCCGCGCCTCCTTGCGCCGCCGCTCCGCTAGCCTCCCCGCGGCCAGCGCCGGCGCGCCGGCCCAGGCACCGACGACCCGTCAGACCGCGACCCCTAGCCCGCCACCCCCAGCGCGAGGTCTCCCAGCGCAAGCCCGTTAGCGCAACAGCCCCCTTATAAAGTGCCGGTTCTTTCTACACAGCCCTGGCCCGGCCCAGCGCGGGTGGCGCGTTTCCTCAGTGCTGTTTTGCGCGGTCCTACGCCGGGTCCTCAGCGCGCCCTAGCCACCCTAGCGGGCCGACCTAGCGCCGTCCTAGCGCAGAGGCTTCTAGCGCCCTGCCCCAGTTGCGGTATTTGTTACACCAGCCCTGTGGCCCCGGCCGGGGCCCAGACCCCAGCGCGGTCCCCGTTAGTGCTTGTTTAGCGCCGCGGTCCTAGCGCTCTTGGCCCTAGCGCCGGCGCGACCTTAGCGCCCTTCGTCCTAGCGCAGGCCTAGCGCGGCCCCAGTGCGGTTGTACACAGCCCTGCCCGGCCCAGCGCGGTCGTAGTGCTGTTTTAGCGTGGTCCTAGCGCGGTCCTAGCGCGGTTCTACCCGGCCAGAATATACACAATCTAGAGTAGTTTTATAGTACTACTCGATTCTGTAATGTCTCTCTCAACCTCTATCTACATCCTTCCATACAGTTTATGGTACCATATTGAGATCAATCGTCGTTTGTTGTTTTTTTCTTCTTCTTTTCTTTCACAAAGGTGCGTTCCGTTGTGACTTGTGTACATTAGTATTATGTAATTCTTCTGTTAGAATCTGACCGCCTGTTCACTGTTTAAAATAATATATTAATTATTTGTTTTTGACAATGAAGCCTGAAGATGAAAATAATTATTTTTCGAAATGCTGCTGTTATTATTACATGTAGTATAACGATATTATACAATTATGTTATACTAATTTTCTGGCTTTAAAATAAAGAGCCAAATACATTCTGATAAAACTGAAAAGACCATATAGAAGTAAATAATAATCTTGGTACTATAGTATCTAGTAGTATAGATACTATCTAGAAATAGTATCTATTCTGAGCCAGAACGACTCTACCCAGCCCTGCCCAGCCGTTCGGTGCCTCTTCCCTCGTCATGCCATAGCAGGGCACGTCGAAGACGATTTGGCAGCAGCGTTGCAAAAAATGTTTTTTTAAAAGCCTCACCTACTAGTTATTTTTGGGTTTACTTTCGTCGGTTTTTTTTTCGTTTTGTTTTTGGGAGAGTTTTATTTTTTTTTTATTTTTTTTTATAATTTTGGTGTATAAAGCACTGGTTTTCATCATTTGAACAGTTGATAGTATATTGCAAAACAAGTTTCCATTTCACTGTAAGTTTATTTTGTATGTTTTGTCTTCGTGTTTGTTTGTGCATGTGATGATGGAATTGAAACTGTCAATACTAGCAAATAAAGTTTGTATTTTGCGGTCATTTTTCTTTATTTTGCATTTGTCTTGTTTTTGGTACTTGATTGTATGCGTTTGTTGGGATTAAAATAGAGATTTTAAAGAATACTGCAATACATAAAATAAATTGTTATTTTGTTTGAAAAAAATAATTAAAAATTCATTAAAACATAGAAATGTTTTTTAAAGGATTTGGAAGCCTTTTATATCCTTTAAAAAAATCCAAGTGTTTTGTTTTTGGAGGAGGGTGGGGGGCGGAAACATTTGGCTAACCATGCTTGGTCAAAGATCGTCCGACGTTAGCACGTTCTACCTTCACCTCCAAATCTCTGGCCGGGGTTCGCTCTCTATTGCTGCCCGCTCATCGTTTCTTGTGCCTACAATTCCACTTCTTCATTACTAAGTCCTTAGAAACTCTCCTTTTCCTTAGATCATCTCTCCTTCCTCTCTCTTGGATGTACTTAGCGCCCCTTCGCCACCCCTGCCCTACCGTGCTTCCAAGTAATTTCGTCGCCGGTCTTCTCCCCAATTTACTCATGTTCCTCTTTCCTTTTTTACTACTTCGCTTTATTCGTAAAAACAAACAGTTGTATTGCAATAAGGCATTTGAAACTCGTTTGGTCGTAAAATTTTCACAGCAAAACCAGCATTATCACATTGATAACAGAAGCTGTATTGTCATTTACTTCATGTTCCTAATTTCACTACTGTGTCTCGCTTATCCGTCCCCTTCCAGCTCACCTCCCCTGCAAGTCTATTCCGCATTCTCTTTCCTCCTTTCAACTGTAAATATTCTCTTCAGTCATTTTCGTTTTTTATTTCATTCTTGCTTCACATTAATCGAAGTTGTTGCTTCGTCATTTTCTCGACATACCACCTCGTTGGAGTTGGGAGTACACGAAGATGCTATTCTACAGCAAGCATTCATATCATACAAAGGCGCAATCAACATCCTTGTAAACTATTTCAAGTCGAACCTGTGAAGTACACGACACAACAATACCTCAACGTCAAGAGGAAAGACTATCAACCTTTTTGAACTCTCAAAACGAATAAAGTGTATAAAATCATATACCAAAAGATTCTTACTCCACCGCAAACACTGTCGCATATTCGTTAAAGAAAGAAACACGATTTCGAATTTCACTGTGAACTTCAAAATCCGGACAGCTCGAACTGGTATGTTTCCACACCAATTCCAAACGAATGTTTGTCAGTCTCACAGTAGCAGAGTTGCTACTACATACACGTCACTACCAGAAATATTCAAGTCACGAACAGGTTTTCCACACCTGTACGAAAAAATGAACATCCGTTGTGGGGCAACTAGCATCGCCACTATTGGACGGAAACCGTTTCCAAGAAGCCTCGCCTTTGACGTCTCCGACGCTCACAGTTAACAGCGGACACTCAAGAATGTCAAGTGTTTTACACAACACCTGGCAGCTCCGTATTCCAACTCTGGACACATCGGCTCCGGGAAGTGCAAGCAATGGACGCCCAAACTGCGAACGTTGAATTTAGACATCTAGGACACCTGGCACCTTTACTTGAATTTTCTCAGAAGCAAAACATTTCCTTCCTAAACAGCAAATTCCTATCCTTCCCCTGGACGTGTTGTAACATGAACTGCCCCCACAACGGAACTCCTTCCCTTTCCAAAGGCCCAGGTACGTCTGCTGTCCCTTTGGGACGGAACAAAGGACAAAGAGCCTCGCACTTGAATGTGCCTAAAGCCCCTCGCGAGGAGGTACCTCCTGATCCGACGACGCGAAGGTATTTGTGAGGTACTTGAGGAGGGAAAAGGCCGCCGCGGGAGGCAAATGGGAGAAGCGCAAGGATGTCAAGGGAGAGGAGGAGACTGAACAAAAACAAGCTATCTGAAGTCGCCAAAAACGAAGGTTGAAAAGTAAGAACTAAAGAGTGGAAGATAAATAAAAGAAGAGGCATAAATTAAATAAAGAACAGAATCAAGGTAAATAATACAAACACGCTAGTTCACACTGAGCAACGACGACTATTTTCATACTCAGCGTACGACTTACTTCTTGTACTCAGTGTATCCAAGGATGAGGCTGTCTCCATTATACATTTGCTATTCAGGGGTTTGCGTTTTTGGAGAATACATATTTTTATATTCTCGAAACATAAAGAACTATGTTATAATACAATTATAATGTCTATAACACAATTATATTATACTGTATCACCATAGTAGTTTTACTATATACTATAATATATACTTATATATATATATTATATCATATATAATATAAAAATGAATCCGTCAAAATGTGTTGGTAAGCCGCAATTAACTCAACATAAGCGGGACCAATTTGGGGGCAATTCTTTTTTTAAAATGTTCGTTTGAAGTTCAACGATGGTTTTTACCTCGAGAAAATTCGAATAATTGCCCGAAAAAATACTAAAAAAACAGCGCTTTTTCTTTTTCCCATACAAACGTCTTCTAAGTAAAACGTAGAGTCAATTTGAGCTTTATAAGCTGTTTGTAGAAAGGCATCATTGTTGGTAGTAGCACAAGCTCTCATGATTGAGGTATGTGTGCATAACGTCAAAAGAGTCAATTTGCGTTTGCCACCTCTTCCGGTTTAGACCGGAGACTCCGGTTTTTGAGCCTTCATCTCCGCGTCTCCGGGTTTTTGGAAAAAATTATCTCCCGTTTTTTTTTTTTCCATTTTCAATACATTTTTCATGATTTTTTCACAAAATAAATAGATTTTTAACTTAAAATTTAAAGCTTTTTTTCTATTCATCAGATCTGTCCTTTCTTCTTCATTAGAAAGATGAAAGAGCAGAACATGAAAATTGGTCTTGCGATTCTCGTGTTATCGCCATCTCTTTCTTTCTATCGCATATTCAGACAGAAACGAGCATCTAGCGATTATGCGAGGAATCCGCATCGCGCAAACAGTTTCAAGAAATAACCCCGGGATTTCTGTTCGATATCGAATCTCAAGATCGAATTTTCCGTATTTCGTATCCGATATTTCGTATCATAAAGGCTGAATATTTTAATACTAAATAACAATTTGAAATAAAAATGTTAAAAAACGAATAATTATACAGGTAAGTTGTTACATACAAATTTGTTTCTACATATCTCTATAACCTAAAATAATTAATCATAATTATTTGTTTAGAATAACAGGAAGTATAAGACTATATTTATTGAGGCGAAACAACACTTTAAAGAAATTCCGAAAAGTTTGTGTAATTCGTATATAAAACGAAATTAAAGAAAGGCATGTTAAACACTACATAATAGACTAATTTAGTATAAATTTTTAGCAATATTCTTTTCATTTATTTTTTATTTATATTTGAAATTACATAAATAGATGAAGTAAGTCTAATTATAAATTAACACCTCTCACTCACTTATACACTTTATGTAGCGAATTAATTATTGTAATTACCCCCCCCCCCGGTCCGCAAGCGGTCTCCGGGTTTCTGGAAATTTGAGCCACAAGTTGGCAACCTCAATTTGCACTTTATTACCGTTATACAAAGTTTCAAATCAATCCATATCTTTCAAAAACAGTGTGGCGTGTGTGCGTTGGAGCACAGAATACATGGTTGGAGATTTAATGTCGCTGTTCCGAACTATTATAATATAGATATGCTCTAATTAGACGAAGCAATATCTAGGCAGAAGAACCCTAATGCTAACAACCAACTAATTATACCCGATCTAATCATTGCGGCACAAGACGTGACGACCGAAATGTAAGTGAAAGATATTCGGATATCCATGAAGCGCGTGAAGCGCGGAGCGCTACATTCAACTTAATCGCGCAGTTTGAATCGGGCTTGCTTGTCAGTTACGATGTGTCAATTGACTTACTAGTACTACCAATTGTGTTGTTATGTGTCAATGACTCGGTTTGTTCATATTGTAAGGCATTGAGATATTAAAAAAACGGAGCTAATGGATTTGTGTTTGCGCAAATGGTGAAAGTGAAACTTGATACCATTGGAACAACCACCCAGAGCCATTGTACTCATCTGTACCCATACACTTTGGACAAATATCCAAAAATATAACAAGTTGCTTTCAAATTGTACTCTTTCATTTTGGGTCAACAAATGTAGTTCGGGAAAATTTTTATGCCAACGTTAATGTATGTATTATTAGCAGTTAATTCATAATTTGTTTTATGATTCTGCCATATTCCTAAGTTAAGATGCTGTTACTAATATCTTTCAATTCATAATCATTAAGTCATAATCATCACTTAGTCAAGATATACAACGAAGGATCTGATTTCAATTTGAGACATGCTGCGTTGATGATGTCCCAAACAAACTATATTCAGTTAGGCCTGGCCGCCCAATCGTCCACATGCATGACGCTTTTACAAGAGTTGAATCGAGAAGAACTGTATTGATCTCAACATTTGAAAGAATCTATTCAAACCACAATCTTGGAACTGTGAATGTGAACAAACAGAAGTATGATTGATACTCTCATGAAGTTAACAAATGATGAAAACTGGAGGGATTTACTTCTTAGATGCCCCTGCGGGGTACAGGAAAAACGTTTTGTGATTTCATTAATATGATCAGCAACGATTGCTCACAAAATAAAAATTGCACTTGCCACTCGCTTCGCGGGAATCACAGCAAGCTTCGCTTGAAAGGTGTCGAAAACAGCACATTCCAGCATAAATATTGCCATAAATATGCATAAGCAATGAAACTCCGACCTGCCAACATTTCGAAGAACTCTACAATGCAAAGGCTCTTGCCAGCATGTAAATTAATTATTTGGATGAATGCACGATTGGTGCGCATAAAAAATCTTTGGATGCCTTTAGACAGAACCTTTTAACAAGATCTCTACGGCAGCAATCATAACCAATTTGGGGTTGCAATGATTTTATTATGCAGGGAGATTTTCGTCATGAACATTGCCAGTGATTCCACGATCAACACCACTGATTGAAACTCAATGGCATGCTCTAAAGTCCCTTCAAGTGTTGTGGAAACATGTCAAGTACTTATTAAGCAAGAATTTACGCGTCGAGTTGCAAAATGATCAATCTGGAAGCATATTCTCTATACAACTTATTGACAATTGGTAATGGCAATTTCCTATAAGACATGTTGACGGCGTGGAATTTAACTTTCCTCAAAGTTTTGTCAGTTAACTCGATCCAAAGGATGAAACTTATTCAGAATTGTGTTCCAAGATAGTTTCTCTCAAAATTACAGAAACCGTGATTTGCGTTTTGAGCGATACGAGCTATATTGGCTGCAAAAAAACATTGATGTAAATGATATTAATTTAAAAATTCAAGAACAATTACAGGCGACATCGAGGATATATAATCAGTTGATTTGGCTACTAACCAGATTGATGTAGTGAATATCACCAGGTGATCTTTAAACTCGCTGGATTTAACCCCGGTTTGCCACATTCACAGTCTTCAATTACAAGGTTGGATCCGGTAGTATAATGTTGCCGAAATATCAACCAAACCCGTCTTTGCAACGGCACACGTTTAGCAATAAAAAAAATTACTAAACAACCGTTGATAGAAGCAACTATACTGAAATGGAAGCTATAAGGAAGGCAGACGTTCGCATTTCCTGCGCATCCCAATTATTCGACTGATGTTCGTTTAACTTAAAACGACAATACAGGTATCCAGTTTGTGGTAAGAATCTGGAAACCATCGTTTCTCACATGGTCATTGTATGTTGCCTGTTCCCTGTTGGAAAACATCAATTGTGTTTGGTTCTATTTGCGCCAGGTAATCAAACAAATAACATGTATATTCACAAAGCACTACAATGAAATAAAACTGATTTCTTGGTTTATTATGATTCACATGTTTAACAATAAAGCGATTACTTACTTTTAAGCTACTTATACTTACTTAAATGCTTATATATTTTGTATTAAATTTATATTTCTTAGCACAACGCCCTATCACCAGGGTGACGGTCTTCAGGAGATTTTTTTGCCCATTGACTAGTAAAATATGTAGGGAACAAACAACTGTCACATTACAAATCTTTTGGACACGACGAAGTCTGTCGGGTCCGCTAATATATACTATATATATATATATATATATATATATATATATATTCATATATATTTACATGTATCCCATGGTCCCTGATACAGTATAATATATTGTGTTAAACGATTTTAACCTAAACTATTTGTGTTTAAAATATTTAATTTATTGCAGCGTTATAAGGGAGTAAGTTATTTGTATTCCTTGAGCATATTGCGATGGTACTTTCTTGGAAAACCATTTCGGGTAGTTTTGATGCTACTACACCACAAAACGTTTGATAGTAATATTGTTTTAAAGTAAAGATTTATAAAACGTAAATAAATAAAGTTTGGCAATATTGTAACCAAATCCACGGTATGTCAGAAAGAAAAAGTGTAAGTGCGTCTACAGCATTTATTATCTTGATTATTTGTAGTGTATGTATTATATTAATAGTACTACTTACCTTTCGACATTTCTTTTCAATTGCATCAAAACGGGTAATATTCTTGTATTGTCTTCTATTATATTAATCGTATTATATTAACTTGTATTATTATTATTATTATTATTATTAATTATTATCTATTATTATTACCGCACATTGTGTTACTATCTGTATTGACACTTATAAGACTATAACTTTTTCTGATTATCGCCATTTGTAACTTTGCCATCCGCCACAGTCCACTTGCAGAAAATAAGATCGTATATATTCACAGGTACAGGTGGCGGAAGCTGTACAGCGCGCGGCGCGCGGGCGGCAGGCGCCTGCGCGGGCTAGAGCCGCCGCCGTCGCGCCAGGGTGCCAGCAGCGCCTGGCGGCCGCGGGGGCAGGCCAATTAGCGAAGGGCCCACGAAGCCCTCGGCGCGGGGCGGAGAGACCGGCGGGGAGGCGGAGGGCGCCGAATTGTGCGCTTTTGTCTGACGCGGCGGTTTTGTTTGTTGGGGCGCGCGGAGGGAGGGGAGGGACGGGGATGGCCCTCCAGAGCGGAGCGGACGTGGGGCTGCCGCGTCGCGCGCCGTCGGCGAGAGATCGCGGCAGAGATGGGCGTGGCAGTGACGGGAAATATGATGACGCGCGCGCTGGCACCGGGCGAGTGGAAGGCCAAGCGCGAGGAGCAGCGCGGGAAGCAATCGCCCCTGACTGCATCCCCCACACCAGTCCATGCTCTGACCCTCGCTTCCCAGCTAATCCTTGTTACACTTTTCCTTTTCCTGAAGAAACAACATAACCCGATCTGCTCCTGAGGACAATTTTTCCCTGACAGTAGTCCCCAGATAATTTCCCTTCATTCATTCGTGAATGAGATGACATTAGCCCGACTGCATCTTGCGGACACTTCTTCCCTAACCCTGGACTTCCAAGCTAATCCCGTTTTACCTTTCGTTTCCTGAGAAGGCATAGACCGGACTCCATCCCGTTTTCTTGACCCGGGTACTTTGAAAGGAGTAAACTATATATATCTAGGTGCGAGTTCACATTCATCAATAGCGACAATACCTATTCTCACGCCAGTCCAAGAAAAAACATCCAACACAGGTTTTTGAGTATACGGCCATGCGAGGAAAACAAGGATCCGGCATGCAAGTGAGTAGAGCCAATGAGAAACATTTTGAAAAAGGTTAAAGTAACTCTTCTTTAACGGTGAGGCAACCAAAATACATTGATGAAGGGTTAGTTCAAATAAAAAAAATACCAAACTCTTTTTAAATATATCTTTGTTTCCATGTGTGATTTAAAGGTGAGATGTTATTGTTGTATGTGTTGCTTTTTAAATTTCCCACTAATGACGCAACTGGTGCACTGCGCTTGGCAGCCCGGAAGGGCTGCGCCACAGAACCCCCTTGCCTTTGCATCATGCCCTCGCCTAAAGTACAAGTCGCGTCGCACATTGGCCCAAAACGGCCAATTGCTCCGTATTGAATATAAAACGTAAGACACTTTTTCTTAAAGACATTCTTAACTTATTGTCAAAAGTGTCTTGTATCCAGAAATGCAAAAAAGAATCTGCAAAAAGAATTTTAATTTTCTTTTAACTTCACGAATATCCTTCACAAGAATCAACGAACGCCAGTGACTCGAGAAACGGTAAATTTAGAGTCTGTGAGTGTCGTGTATGGCGAGCATTCAAAGTCGCCGGTGGCAGCGCCCACTGTAAAACGGGCCTGCCAGCGCCAAGAGAGCACAGACAGCGAGCGAGGTCAGTTCGGCAGACGGGGAGTTCAATACAGCGAGTGCAGCGAAGAGTCAGCAGTGAGTGCAGCGAACTCTGTCGTGGGGAAGGAACCCAGACGACCACGACCCCGTGGTGCGTGCCATACGGGAACTGAACGAGTCGTGCCAGGAGACGCACGAGATTCGGTCAATGTACGGCCGTGCGGGAAGACGCACGGCAGTGAGGCGTTTCACGCCTAGAAGCTGTCTGAGTAATTTTAGTTGTTTCTTTTTTTCTATAGGAAATGGCTTTATGATGTACAAAAAAACTGGTGAATAAACTGTTATTGACCTAAAACCATCTACTTATCATTCCGCAGAAGTGAACATAACATTACGGAACACAAAAATGAAATAACTTTCTGGTGCAGAAGTACCTGCTCCAATATTTCCTAAACAACGTTTGATAATTCAAACTTCCCAACGCGCACTTTAAGGCTCGCTTTGGAAGCAGAGTGCGTGGCGTGGTTGCCGAGAGTCCGAGGCTCCCCGGACATCACTCACGGCCGCCGCCGCCGCCGCCGCCGCCGCCGCCGCACCCAGGCCCGCGGCTCGCGACACGCTGCCCGCCTCTCATTTCGGAGTTATTTTACATCAGTCCTCCCAGAATGCGCAGTTGCTTCCAAGAATCCTCCCCGACGGAAATGAGATCCCGGCGATCTGTGACGACCACGTCTCCAAAGAGGCGATGTAAAGTTTGGACACACACACACACATGCACAACAACCAACGAAAAAATTTTGGGCCGTTGGGGAAAACTACCGACGTATACATAACATTCTCATAATGACAAGAGCTCAATTCCATTGAAAAGCACGGTATAATATTCTTCGTTAAATTCCTCTTCGACTTAAAATACATGAAATTATACAAACGAGAAATGGAAATGTATATTAGTATACATACTGCATTACTTCATAAACTTAAAATTCACTCACAGGAAACGTGCCATATGAAATAAATTGAATAGTCTTTGTTACTAATAATCTCACACATAGCTGTTCCACGACGGCTATATAAAAATAATAATAATAATAATAATAATAAATAATAATAATATCTAATTTTTACACAAGCTTTGTAGACGCACCTTCACTCACTAGCTCCTTAGGAAGATTGTTTTAGAGTGGAGAAGATTTTATATTTAACGGTTACCTAGCAACTTTAGTTACTAATTAAATAATAATAATAATAATAATAATAATAATAATAAAAATGAAGACCCCCTGATAACCGCACCTCGTCACCGTCCGAAAGCCACCTTCAATCAATTCCGCAAGCGCGCACTACTCCTCCAACGCACACGGCCGTGGGTCCGTTCCAGGAGCCCCCGATTCAGTGCTTGGCCGCGCCGCGCCGCGCAGCGCTGCGATAGGATCGCGCCTCATAAAGAAGGACTAATGTGACGCCCCCGCTCACGCCACCCGGGCTGTCATTAGCGCCACTGCAAAACACCGCCCCCGCCGGGCGAGCCGATGCGCGGGCGCGTACATCACCGCCCCTCCGCCGTCGCCCACGCGCGCCCCGATCGAGTCGCGAACAAATCGAAAGTGGCGTTGGGACACCAACGCACACGTCTCGAGGCCTAAGCAGAGCTGCGGGACACGGAATTCATTCAATGACGGGCGCGTCAACCGCGAAGTTCATTAGTCCCGTAAGTGGAGTGCATGTTTTTTCCTCGTGAGGTGGCGACTGAATGGTGAGATCTGTCGCCGACCTACCTCCGGCTACCGGGGTTTCCCTAAACAGGTATCTCCAACCTGAGGGACACCGCCCCTCCTCGGACACACTGCAAATGCCCAAGCGGACTCCAGGCATAAGCGACAGTATAATGCATGTAAGAGTAAGTATGTGTAAATAAGGTGAGAGTAAGATCGGTTGAAAATGCCACAAGGACGAGCAAGGAAAGATCGCGCACGAGGTCCGTGGTCTGTTACAATACTGCTCCGGCATTCGTCTGGTGCTAATCGGAGAATCCACGAAAAACTACCGATCAGAGCAGCCCGCCATTAGATTTCTCTTCCAGACAGCGACTGAATCCGACATAGCTAGCTAGCTAGTGTCGATAATCCTCCACCTTCGGGACTCGACCTAGAACCTCCCGGTCAGAGGCACTGCAGTGACATCAGTTGCTCTACTGAGCCATCTCTGCCGATAGACGAAATTGTCCCCCTCTCCTTCCATCCCGGGACCTTGCGGCGTCACTACATAAATCAAAAGTATACATGAGAGATATGGGAGTGGCCGGCACGGACGCTGCCCGCCTCCCGCCTCTTCCAGGTGGCGTCGCCATGCGGCGAGCGTGCGGTCGCCGAAGGGCCGCACCTCCCCCCCCCCCCCCGGGGAGAGACGTCTCTTCCGGGAAAGGAGGCTTCGCGAAGAGTTGCTGAGTAACTCGCGGATTCGAACAAGCTGCCCTGCACGACGCGCGCGCTCTCTCCCGGCGCGCCCCTCCCCCTCCCCCTCTCCGGGCGCCGCGGCACATAACGGAAATAGAACCCAGGCGGCGCAGTCACAGACGACGAGGCGCGAAAGCTGGGCGGAAGCTGGCGCGGGGAGGGGAGGGGCGGGGCTTCAAACAGCCAGAAGCTTCCGTTCGCAAAATGAAGGAGACAGAAAAGCAATACATGCTTTTAATCTCGACACAGTTGTTTCACGGGAAACTAATTTAGTTGTTATGTACAATGAATGAGTAATATATTATATAATGTAATATCAAGGATACAATACACGAAGGATTAATTACTAACTCTTTACTATCTACGATCTAATGAATGGTGGTAGAATGCTCAAAAGGTGAAACATTGAACTGTGGAGAGAGATTGGATTAAGCCAAATTCAAAATCAGTGTTGGCGACACTATTGCTACAACTCATCCCTAAATGTACTTACAATTAGATAATATGTACAGAAAATTAATACTTCACAGAACAATGGAACATATCGTATCTAATTTTGCTGCAGCCGAGTCGGCTAATCAAAGAAACCGCTCAATGGAGAGGGGGCTGGGACTTTGTAATGGAGCTGATTAGCAATATCCATGAGAATGAGTTCACTCCATAGCTGCGCGAGCTACGTGAGCCGCAGATGCCATTCCCTTGCCTTGTTATGTCCCCGCAACTCTCTCACCGTCAGCGGGACGGCCGTGGCAATTGTGTATCCCAACCTTCTCCATACAGAAGTCTAGTAGGCAGAGTAGAGGTTTTCGAGAGTTCTTTTAAACTTTTAATTAAACCTAGGACGTTCACTTAGAATGGATTACTGGTTGTGACTTAGAAAGCCGTTTATCGAATAAACTAGTAAATAAAATGCTATGCGCTTTTTATTTGTGAGAATACAACAAATTTGAAACGTTTATGGTAGTTTCGTAAACGAACACAATGCCATACTTAATTTAAAATTTACTGCCGTTTCAGTAGCATTTCCTTGCTTCCTAATGACCTGAAACTACCTTTTTCAGTTCCAGCAAAGTTCAAATTGAAAACGCTCACATACGTTTCATGTGTTTAGTTCCATATTCGCATTCAAGCTCACACACCAAAACACAAGCACCAACACGTACTGACGTAACTCCTAGACGCCTTAGTCAGCAAGACCCTCTCCTAAACTGTCCGCGCTTGCGGAAGTTCTTGAACGTCCTCGGGGGAGGGGGAGGGCGACAGAAATAGGAAGGGAGGGAGAGAGGGAGGGAGGGAGG
>BOPP01000025.1:8323566-8355179 GCA_017312745.1 Gryllus bimaculatus
CCTTAAAAACAGTATCTCTCAACCTGAACACCGCCCTCCTCGACACACGCAAATGCCCAAGCGACTCCAGCCATAAGCGACAGTATAAATGCATGACAGATAAGTATGGTAAGAAGTGAGAGGGTAAATCGTGGAAAATGCCCACAAGGACGAGGGAAGAAAAATCCGCACGAGTCTGGTCTTTACAATACTGCTACCGCATTCGCCTAGTGCCGAACGAAATACACGAAAAACTTACCGACTCAGAAGCCAGCTCGCCACTTAGATTTCTACTTCCAGACAGCGACTGAAATTCCGACATACTAGCTAGCTATGTCAAATCAATCCACCTTCGGGACTCGACCTAGAACCTCCCGGCAGAGCACTCATGAATCAGTTGCTCTACTGAGCCATCTCTCCATAGACAAATTGTCCCCTCTCCTTCCATCCCGACCTTGCGCCGCGCCACTACATAAATCAAAATATACAGAGAATAGAGTGGCCGGCACGGACGCTGCCGCTCCCGCCTCTTCCAGGTGCGTCGCCACGGCGAGCGGCGGTCGCCAAACCGCACCCCCCCCCCCGGGAGAGACGACTCTTCGGAAGGAGCTTCCAAGATGCGAGAACTCGCGATTCAAACAGCTGCCTGCACGACGTACCCTCTCTCCCGGCGCGCCCTCCCCTCCCCCTCCCTCTCCCTCGCCCTCTCCGGGCGCTGCCACATAAGCCGAATAAACCCAGCGGGCGCAGTCACAGGACACGAGGCGCGAAACTGGCCGCGAAGCCTGCACGAGGGCGGGGAGCGCCCCACAACACCAGAAACTTTCCGTCGCCCTCAAAATGAAGAACAGAAAAGCAATATATGCTTTAATCTCACACAGTGTTTCACGGGGAAACGAATTTATGTTATGTAACAATGTATGAATAAAATAATATAATTTCAAAGAAATGAACAATTACACAAGATAATACCACTCTACTATACATCTAATGAATGGTGTAGAATGCTCAAAAGTGAAACATTGAACTGTGAGAGAATAGATTACCAAATTCAAAATCAGTGTTGGCAACATTGCTACAACTTCATCCCAAAATACTTACAATAGAAATATGGTATAGAAAAATTAAACTTCACAGATACAATGAACATATCGTATCTAATTTGCTGCAGCCGATCGCTAATCAAAGTAAACCGCCTCAATGGAGAGGGGCTGACTTTGTAATGGAGCTGATTAGCAATAATCCACAGGATGAGTTCACTCCATACTGCGCGAGCTACGTTGAACCGCAGATGCCATTCCCTTGCCTTAGTCCCGCAACTCTCTCACCGTCAGCGGAAGCCGTGACAATTGTGTATCCTAACCTTCTCCATTACAGAATCTAAAGCGAGTAGAGGTTTTCGAGATTCTATTTAAATTTTAATTAAACCTAGGACGTACATTAGAATGGATTACTTGTTGTGACTTAGAAAGCCGTTTATTAAATAAACTAATAAATAAAAATCTATCTGCTTTTATTTGAGATACAACAAATTGAAAAACGTTTATGGATACCGAAACGAACATAATGCCATAGTTAATTTAAGTTTAACTGGTCGTTTCAAGCAGCATTTCTATCGCTTCTTAATACATTAAACTACCTTTTCATACCGCAAAGTCAAATGAAAACCACATACGTTTCATTGGGGTTAGTTCCCATATTCGCATTCAAGCTCACACACCAAAAACACAAGCACCAACACGTAGAGCCGTAACTCCTAGACGCCTTAGTCAGCAAGACCCTCTCCTAAAACTGTCCGCGCTGCGGATACTTAACTCCTCGGGAGGATGCGACAGAAATGAAAGCGAGGGAAAGGGAAGAGGAAGGAAGCCACAAAAACGTGCGAGCGCGGCGGAAGTCGTCGCTGGCGCGCCTTCCGCCCCAGACGAACCACAAGCACTTCTTCCCCTCCGCGCTCCGCGTCGCGGCGAGCAACATTTCGCACGCGTCGTTCGCGACCGCAACAGCGCCGAAACCCGGCGCCACCGCCCAGGAGAGCGGCCGGCAACGAACCATCCAGGCTTTTAAAACATCCATATTTTCCATCAGAATCATCGATACATTAACGTCGAGGTTTTTACACGAAAAAAAACAAAACAGTTGCAGTATACCAGATCCATGATACTGTAACAAGGCAACATCTTATGTTTTCAACAACAATATAAAACATGATAAAATAAAATTATATCAATATATCCTGATATAAATACAATTTCAAGTAACCATTTTTTTGTGAATTGTTTAAAACCAACAGCCATTGACCTCTATCACTGTTGTCGATGCCCAGATGGTGAGATTTCGTTATGGGTATTTTTTTGGGTTTGTAAAGGGTGTCTACCTTAATAATAATAATAATAATAATAATAATAATAATAATAATAATATATTATTTACCAAAAATATCGAGAAACAAACAACGCGAAAAGTAAACGATTGACGAAACTAAACAAACTGGTAAAATATCTGTTCCAGAAGCAGAGATAAAGACGAAACTAATTGTTTAAAATACAATTTTACTAACAGCGAACTGCAGATGACACAGGGAACAGAGTATATTCAGAAGGGAACATGTATTGGGGATATTACACTATTACATTGTCACTCTCTGTTAAAGAAAAATTCAGTAAGGAAAACTCCTGATACTTTGTGTATCAGCTTTCATGATTTATGACAGAATTTAAAGAAAGCGCATACAAAAAAATGCAGCAATTAAACAGAGGGTAAATATTAGTTTATAACTTACAAAATTAAGCGAAGAGAAACAGAACAGGTATAACTGGCATGTTTCAGACTCTCGAGGTCATTGTCATTCATTAAAATCGCTACATGGAGAAAGAAACAGGATCACTAACATTGTTTAACTCTGTCACAAGGCAAACAGCAACTCCATATATCACACGACGTAAAAACTCATTGGGAGCTCACAAAAAGACGCCACAGCGGAGAGCCAGAAAAATAAAGGAATGTTTGTAATTACACCTGCCCGTTTCTGCGAACTCGTATGTGCCGCAAAGTAAACAGAAAGCTCGTACTTCATAAATTCTGTGATGTGGATATTTCTTACTTCTTTAAACAAGTCAGGTCAAAAGTACCTAATAAATGAAACACCTCCAGAACACGCTCCTGCCTTTCCCTGTAGTATGAACTACGCTCTTTACATTTTCCACGGTATAGTTTTATAGCTCAAAAAAAGGTAGTTTACTTTTTATTAAGAGTTTCCTGCCAGTCTCATTACCAGTTCTGTAATAAGATCGTTTAGTGAGTAAAAAGACGGAAATTTCACATCAATATGCAGGCTGGAAAAACGACACACGGCACACAAACCAGGGCAGCACCATAGAAGAATTAAAGAACTCTTAATTACGTGTGGCAACATCGAGCCTGTGTTCCTTGGGGACAAAGCCGCGGCCTCATGGGCTATCGAGTTAGGCCTGACTTGCGTTGTTAACTGCGACCTTTCCCCGTGGCGTGACAAGGCATGGCGTAGCGTAGTGTGGCGTGGCGTAAAGTTGGGTAGCGTGGCTTAGCGTAGTGAGGTGTGGCGTGGCGTAGAGTGGGGTAGCGTGGCGTAGAGTGGGGTAGCGTGGCGTAGAGTGGGGTAGCGTGGGGTAGCGTGGCGTAGTGTGGCGTGGCGTGGCGTAGAGTGATGTAGTGTGATGTGGCGTGGACGGGGTAGGGTAGCGTGGCGTGACGCGGTGTGACACGGGGTGGCGCGACCCCCACACACACCCCGGGCCCTCGTTTGTGAAATGCAAGCGGGGGATGGCGCGGTAGCAGAAGCGAAGGGGTGGGACGCGGCCTGGACATCAAAGGAGCACCTCGGTGACACGGGTGCCAACAAAGGCGAGAAGGCAACACGGCAGGAAAGAATGCCCCTGGCATCAGGAAATGACGTACTGGCAAAGGAGATGGCTGTATAGCAATGACAGTTTTCATTACAAGATAATTTAAATGTTGTGTCTGCGGCAGTAAAGCACATGCAAACACGTAAAAACTTCCGCTCTTTAGTCTGCGACCAAACGCAACGGTGCATTAAATGTAAATCTCGAAGATTCGATGTTGCTACAAGTTAAGAGTCCAATGTGCATGAGAGTACATGTCTAATGTGCCACGAGCAAGTCCCAGACTCTGCCCAAGTCTGCTGGCACATTATGATCGCTAGGAGGAAAGGAATTAAACTGCCGTAAAGAGAAAATAATTCCAGGTTGCACAAAGGCTGGATTCTCCTGATAAATTTTATGGCTTTAGATGGAAACATTCCTAACTGTAAGCGGTTGGTAAAGTACAACGCCAAACTACTCTATCTGATGCAAGTGCACTCATTTCGAACCCCTGCTGTTTTCGTAGCACACAATCTGGATATCTGTAAGCAATGTATAATTTCTACTACACTACCTCGTTCAATTTATCTTAAATGGTACCTCCACTTTTTTCCACAAACTCAGCAAGCCATCAGGCGAATTTCTCGCAAAGATAGATTTTATATGTGTGGGAATTATAGAGAGTTTAAACCTTCAATAGTATATAAAACATTTTGTCGAAAAATCTTACTTCCACAGAAAAGTAAAGACTTCTACATGATTACATACTTTTTTGCCACGCACTTCAAACAACCGTCCCTGAAAAATTAATCCATCCCCTCCCCTCTCTCACGTCTTTTCCCCCCGGCTAGTCACGGCTGCGCAACCACCCGCTGTGACCCACACAAATCTGGAAGTGAACATATCGTCAGGCTTTTGATCGCACAACAAATCCTTTCATAAGCGGGAAGGCGTGTGGTGCGCAAATGAGGGCGTCGCCGTTTGAAGTCCGTCGCCTTGCACGCACTGCCACGCATATGCGTGGGCGAAGTGCGTGCGTGAGCGCTCCCCCGCAGGCAACGCCTCGACGCGATCCGCGGCGCTCCCCTGGCGGCATAAAAGTAAAACAAAATGGTTTAAATCCCCCTCTAATTAGGAAAGTCCCTCTCCTTTAGCGCCGCTGCCTGTACGAAACACGCGTCATCGTTCCGGCGCGGTGTAAGGCCGGCGACGCCGCGTATTCATTCATACGCAAGGCAACCGCGTTTTCAGAGCGTTTGGGTGTGTACGTTTGTGCGTGAGACAGGTAGTCGTCGTCGTGGGATGTGGATGAGAACCGTGGGTGTGCAAGGTGGCTCAGCTGGCCAGAGCCACACAACCTCCTGGATGTCGGTTCTCGACTACTACGCCCCGTCTACCCCACTTCGCCCTGCTGTTGCCCGCACCCCCTTCATACCTCTTTGATCCCCCTTATGTTTCCCCGTGAAATGATTTCGCCGCGAGTTCTAGTTCCGTAGGAGATTACTAAAAAACCCACGCCTCAACGCATCACTTTGACATGGTGGCGTATTACTGTGTAATGTTTGGGTAGAATTTCCGATTAAGAATATCAGTGAACAACTTCCGATTAACAATCTCACTGAATAGCTTCCGAATTAGAATCTCACTGAATAACTTCCGAATAAGAATCTCAGTGAATCGTCTCTATCTCAATTACTTACTGTTGCTATTTCACTTATTTTCTTCTAAGCACAGTTTTGTTCATTTGAGTACTGGCAACATCATCATGATATCGCACAAATTCTTATATTTCTACGATTCTCATTTTTGAAATATTAAAGCTTTAATCGAGAATTTAGTATCATCAGATAAAAAAACGCGCGAAACGACTACATTACTGCACAAGAGATAGCGATTGCCATTATTTACAAACAACTGAATACACGTGAGATTTCACAGATGTTAGTGCACACGGCATGTTCAGCACCGCACGTGTAATTTTTATCAGCGCAGCGATCAAACAGTAGGCAGCGAGTATAGCCACAGTGCGTCACGACTGTAAACGTCCCCAGCCGTGTTGTGATGTCGGCGAGTATCTGCCAAGAAGAATCCCTCTCACTTTAAAAATGCAATGCGGAAGGGGGGGAGAGAAAACAGTTGTCGATTGTACTACTCCTTTCGAAACAGGGCACACATTACAAGAACATTAGGAAGTGAGGAACACACTATTTCTGAACAATTGTACTTAAAAATATCATGACAATATTTGTCTCAAGAATGGGAATCAGCTCCCAAACGCCAGACACAACAATAGGGAAGGAACGGTTACAAGAAAATTTCAATGCATCGCCACAAGAAAAGGAGTTTTTAAACACTTTTTCTTTCGCCCTCGGTGGGCCCTGCCCCTAATTTGGGAGGCAAGGCAGTGCCCCCTCCCACTTGCCCAGTCACCCACCTGGCGTCCCGTTATCGCGGGCGGGCGGAGAGGAGCAAAAAGAGCCATTTTTAACGACGACCTCGATCGCGTTCTCCGGCGGCGGAACACGACCGACAGGCGCTGGCGCCGGGCGGCCGCGGCGGTTTCTCCCCCTACTTGGGCGGCGGCCGCCGCGGGCGCACGGATCTGCATGTGGCGCCCGGCGCTACGCTACGCGCCCCCCCCCCCACCGCGCCACGCCCACCGGCGCTTTCGATGCCGGCGCGCGTCGACGAACCCCGAGGTGACGGCGCGGATTTCGATCATCAGGCACGTGGAAAACGTTCGCTTTTCGACTTCGAGACATGCAGTCGATTACGGTTATAGCGAACACGGTTATAGCGAACACGTTTATAGCGAACACGGTTATAGCGAACTGGGTTATAGCGAACTGGGTTATAGCGTACCTAAGTCACTGGCCCAGTTTCATTTACAATACAAATAAGCGTCAGAAGATTCTGTTAACGAACGGTTGAACGAAGGAAATGTTTGCGGGAAATTAATTCCCTCCTGAAAAATAATATACCTGGAATCGCCTCAGCGCCACAAATTCAAATACTAGGCAGCTTGGAAAAAATATCGTCGGCCAAAGGTCATAATCAAGTCTCCTTTGAAGTGGAGGAAGCGGACCCGGAATGTTTCATTTACCGCTTGCCGCTACCGAAAGGGTATAGTATGCTATTACGCGATTAAACGGGGCTTCGGAGAATGGGACGGTGTTCCGACGGTGAAAGAGGAATTGAAGGGTGACAAGACTGCATTACGAAACTTAGAGACAGTAGACAATGCGCAATCAACTATGGAGAGAGCACGAACTCTGAGATGGATCTGGAAAAATATTCTAATGAAAAGTGAAAGAAGCAAACAACTAAAAATAATTGATGTTTTAAGGTCAAATAAAGATAATGACATTTTAAGATGGCGCCGAAATGTATTTTGTTGTATCTATATAATAAAATTAATTATTGAGGAGAAATTTTATTTAATTTTGACGTCATCGGATATAGTGACAAATATTCGTCCCCAGACGTTCACTTTAACCGGAGTTGGGTGTACGAGTAATTTCTTACTCTTTTATTTACAGAAACTGTGTTGGTGTTCAATATCTGTCTTTGCTTTAAGCAATAAATAACGAAGACCGTGTGCCAGAATTAGGTTTCATCCACTAGTAATTTTAGAAACTAACCCGAAAAGAGAGAAAACTAGAGAGAAATAACGCAGTCTCTAATGAATGTTTCCGTTCATAAATTTAAGTTTTAAAATTGAGTTACATAAATTAGTTGTCGCGTTTATGATTTCCAAAAAATCGTAAAAAAAACACTATGCCACGAAGGACATTTCAGGAGCTACTCGGATTTTACCGTTTTGGCGACAAATCAACCCCAGCAGAGGGCCTTTGAGGTGGTAAGGCTGTTTGTGGCAAAAATGTGCGAGAGATTTCTAGAAAACTGCATTCGTTGCTATCGCTCAGTTAAAAATGTAGCAATCTGTGAGTAACTACTTCCAAGCAAACCTAGGTGCAGATACTCCCAGTTTATGCCAAACAAACTCGACAAATACGGACTGAAATTCCGGGCCGCTGCTGGGCTGTGAACGAAGTACACATGCAATGCCTTTCCATATCTAGGTAAAGAGGATGTTCAACCAAATAAGCAACAATTGTGTTAATTTGTTGGGCTACGTTTTACGGAGCCATTTCCAAACCAAGGAAGAAATGTAACAACTATCATTTTTCACGTCTCTTTAACTTGCCAATGAGTTGCAACAGAAGAAAATGTCAATGATGGGAAAATCAACCCGATTCGTAGTGAAATTCGTATAGAATTTAAATGAAAATTATGAAATTCATTGGTCTGTTTTTTACGATACACATCAAGTAACACAAACTGCACACGTATATGATATACGACAGTATATCAATGAACAATGCATCTGATTACAGCTGCGCAACAGTGATTCTACGAAATACGGCTGGGAAGGGCGGGCACGAGCAGGGTCAGGCGAAGCAGGGCAGGAAGCAGACAGTGGGAAGGAGCCCCCTGAGCAAGGCACACAATAGATACAATCTATTCCCTTTCCTGACTAATATATGAATGCGATCAATAAAAACTCGGGCAAAGCAATGTCATCTAAATTTTAATTCCACAAACATTTTCATTTTCACGTTTACCCCCGTAAACCTAAGCAATCAATATGAGGGTGTATTGAACACTTGCATTTGTTTGCATTAGAATCATTCGAAGGAAGAAGATACCTTAGTGCGATATACAATCGATGACTAACGACTTTTCAAAAATAGTGCGATCTTTTTAAGATTTCTTAAGTTCGCATGCACTAAGAATTAGTGCAGTTCTCATATTCACGCGATAACCACCGTGGCTTCACCAATCTCTCAAATCATACGGAACTACGTTTTCCGGGGGGATGAGTGTGTCAGGTATAAAAAAAACCTAGCGTCGCACGCCACGTCGAGACGCACCGACCGGCAGAGCCTTACGCTCCCATACGTGACGCGGCGCACCGCAAGGCAAACGCGAATTTCAATTTGTCCGCTGGCGCTCGCAGGCGCCGGCGTCGGGGGTCGAAGGCGAGCCCGCCGGCCACGTTCCGATCGTGTCGGCAGGTAGATATTGGCAAAGCAGAACCAGTTCCCGGCTGCTGACGACCGACCGATCACGATTCGTTCGCTGGCCCATAAACCAGACCCGGTCAATGGGCGCGTTGGCGCGGCCGCCGCCGCCGCCGTCGTTTGGGGCCGTAAGCGCTGCGAGACCCGTTCCGGCACGTCTCCTCGACTTCGTTTTATTAACGAGAACACATCCAAGGCACCACTTTACACAATGTATAACGCATGTTCTTCTATGTTCATTCCGTTATACGCACAAGTTTTCTCCCGCCCTGGTAGACGCAGTGACTGCTTCCGTTTTTGTAATAATTACCTCATTCTGCTCCTCTTAAATTTAAAAAAAAATTGTTAGTACGTTTCCCAACTGGAATGACTTCATTCAGTTATATTTCCCGGTCGTATTCAAGTCCCTCTATTCCACGGCGCTTTTCGGTTTCGAAACATAAAATTCCAGACCGGCTTATCTTACTTCTGCCAAGAGTTCAGCTTTAGAATGTCACATTTCGGGACGGATTCTTGCAATAGAAAAGCACTTTCTCATTATCTCGCTACGAGGTGGTATCTTGAAGCAACGCTTGCTACCACCATAACCTTCTCCAGCGGCTTTCGACCGTGACAATATGCCTTTTGTGATAACTCGTGTCCATGACATAGAAATCAAGATTCTTGAGATTCTCAATATACGATAGACACAGTTTATGAAAATTCCGTAGTGTTTATTAGACAAACGGTACCACCTACCGTGCTGAATCACTGAAAGGTTTTAATGAACTCCTTTCGAATGCTCTTCGTGATCTACTTGCAGTTCAGTGTTTATAGTTGAGTTTTAAAAGGGACAAAAGTATGAATAATTTTAATCCGATATTTGTATATTTTCTAAATGTAAACAAATTAATGATTAAAATTTAAGTACGAACCGCAGCCACCAACAGAGTACTTTTGTGGAAATGTACATAAATCATACATTACCCTGACTGCGGCGAAACGGCTGGAGTATGAACACAAACATCCGGTAATTACCTGAAACATACAACATTAAATAAATGATAAACAATAGTAGTTGCAGTACGGAGTTCAGTTCATAAAATTGTCACGGCGATATTCAAATGAATGCATAAATTACGAAAACAATATATTTTCTTAGAGCTTTTCGTCATAGGGTAATTTAAGATTTAAAAGTACATGAAACTGTCAAACTCAACTTTGCCAAAAGAGAAACTTCCTTTTTTTACAAACCGTTATGCTACAATACTAACACAACTTGATGAATGAAGTTTTGAAATAAACTGTGTTTGATTTTTTTCGATGCTGGTTGAAATGCAGATATTTCAGGCTTAACAATTGACGGTTTATTGAGGAAGCATTACTATAACGCATAAATAACCTTAAAACAAACATTTAAATGATATAATAAATTCTTAAATTATCTCAAAATAAGAGACGTTTTAATGTTAAATGTCGAAATATTCATAAAAAGCTCAAATTAAATCTTAACAGATGCTTACAATTTAGTACGAAAAACAAGTACAAAATAAAATTAAAAACCGATAATATATTATCTTAATTTCCTAGTAGGTCTATTAACAATACATTTTTTTTACATCATTACTCAAATAATAACACAACCGAAACATTTTTGTTACCGGTAATAATTATGTTTGTGCATCTTCAAAATGAGAGGGGGGTTAATTCTTGGACGGAACCCAAGTATACAGAATGTTTTCAAGTTCACGTGATATTTAAACTCAAAATATAGTTCTATTCAAATTATGAAA
The DNA here is from genome assembly GCA_017312745.1 of Gryllus bimaculatus. Lineage (NCBI taxonomy): Eukaryota > Metazoa > Arthropoda > Insecta > Orthoptera > Gryllidae > Gryllus > Gryllus bimaculatus. The sequence goes on from BOPP01000025.1 coordinate 8,334,262, forward strand.
ATACGTTTTCTATATGAACTAAATAAAAAAATGTTCTGAATAAAATCCAAAAATACCCACTTTATTTTAGAAAGTTCCTGTTTTTTTAACTTGTTACTAATACTTATTATTCATATTATAAAATGATTGTCACCATACAAAACTCATTTTTTTAGTTGTGCCAGCCCACGAACCATTTCTTGCTCTTCTTGGTCGAGCAAAAGTGAATTTTGCCAATACCTAAAATGCCCAAAAGCATCTTCATTTTGAAACAGAAGAAATGTAGGTACGAATGGAACAAGACCACAACTTGCGTTTTGTATCTGAATCCGAAAAATTCCCTCCCCACTGATATTCAAGATCAACTCTAACAGTACTATACAAATCGCGAATAAATACCAAGAGTTTTACCCTTGTACTCGCCCCCTTGAAAGAGAACGAACATCTGAAAGCGATTCCCCCATCAAGGCCCATCTGTGCTCATCCATTTACCTTCATCAGCAAAAAAGAAAAAAAAACTTGTCCGGCCTAATGAGCCATTGCTGATCATTTTACTTTCAGAACGGGAGGTATACAAGCCTCCGCCACACCTGGGGAGGTAACGCGCAAACTGCTCTGGGCGGCGCTTGATCGCTGTAACCTGCAGCGCGGCGGCTGTTTGGTGCCAGAGCAACATCACGTTCCCAGCAACGCCGGCACCGGCTCGTCGTGCTGCATTAAACATGAATTTCAACATGGTCCGCTTGCTCTGGTCCCGGGCACGGTCCTCTACATCCGTGAGTGCATTTCGTTTGTAGTCGTTATACTCTGTGAGCTTTATTGCTTCCATTTCAAAAACAATCCCAAGCAAGCTTCACTGAGATTTCTGAATATATTCATAAACACGAACACTATTACGTAACAACGAAGTGGAACATGGGAGTTTATGGAGGAGAAACACTTCCTCCATTAAAGGAAGTGACGAACGAAATTTAATTCAAATGACAACAAGAAGGTATTCTATTTGAATACCGAAAAACTCCTTTTAGTCGAGAGCATTTTTTATAATTTCCTCTGGAAAAGTACTCCACTGTATCTCAAATACATAAAAGACTCTCTAGCATATTTTCCATCGTTTTTTCACAACTCGTTGACCATACAATCCACCAGTAAATTATTTGCGCAGAAAAAAGGGCATACTTAATCTACATTTCGATAACAGGCCATCAAAGAGACATCAAAGAGAATTACAGGCCGATTTAAAAAATGCCCTCTTCTGCCCGAAATCCCTACCCTAGCCAGGCGTAAAAATTTCCTTTAAAAACCCAGATCACTTTTTTTCAGTTTCTGTGGCGTAATTAGCCGCCGACAGCAGAGAACGCGCGGATGGCCGACAAATCTTCGCCATAGAGCGGCATCCGCCTCCAAGTTTCTGAGACAGCGAGAGGCCGTATCGCCGGCTCGATCTCCAGGGTTGAACGCGCACCGCGACACCTGAATGCTCGTCTCCATCCACTGCGAGAACTAAAAGGGCTCCCTTCAATATCTCCGATCACGTTCGGACTTCCGAAGCGACGCAGCTTGCTTATTGACCCTCGTCCTCTTTGAACGAGGGAGAGAAACCGGCCAATGCGGAGAAAGGGAGGATGACGGAAACTGTCCGTCGATAAATCCAACTTTTCACAGTTCGGAGTGAAGGGATGCCAATACCTAAGTGTAAACGTGGCAGACATCTTGCGTTGGCGGTTTCATTGAGAGTAGGAACACTATTCACGAAACCAAAATTCCTTCACTCAATCAAACTTGAATCTCGTAACCCATCTTCCGAAAGAAAAGGAACGCAAGAATCCCAAACGAGCTAACGAAAAAGCGAATAAAGTTATTCCTGTCGAAACAATTAGTGTCTAAATGAGACTGAATGTAAGAATGAAGTTATATAATTACAACAACAAAATTTTTAAAAATTCCTCTAAGATCACAATGTGAAATAGTTCTCTCTCTCCTTATTTCTAACGGTTACCTAATATTAAACTCCTTAACAGCCAAAAGGGTTCTCACCCGAAAAAAATGTTTACTCTCACTGTGGTTTGAACTCTCGTCATTAGTTTTCGCAAGTACTTCACCAATCCACTACTCAAGGATTGTCCAACTGGCGGCCCGCGGTGCCATTTCTTGAGGCCCGCCAAGAGTTATTAGTACAACGTAAAAGTCCCTTGCATCCATGGTGGGCGAGAACATCGTGTGCCTAGCGCATGTGCCCCGTCAAGGTCAAGATCCCCTTAATGTAAAAATTGGTTAAGATTATATTTAAGATTTTTTTTTGTATATTTAGAAAATCACAATCATCCTGATGTGTTTTACTGCATTATGGTACGGCCTGATACCATGCACGGTTCCATCCCCACCCCACCCACAGTTTCACAAGAGCAGGGCAAACAGCAGACATCAATACGAGGTCAACTATGGATCGCCCATGTAATGAAAATACGGCCCGCAACCATATTAAAGGTTATAGTTGTGGCCATGGCAAGTTGGACACCCCTACACTAAACCAAGCCCATGACAATCTACTCGTATCCGTACGTTCACATCACTTAAAAAAAAAAAGAGACCCTTCTAATTTTCGATACGTCAGAGGTTTGAATGAACACTGGACCTAAATTCCTAATTTTGAAAAACTGATTTCATTTAGAAAAAAAATCTCTATCTTCAACACTTTAGATTTAGAAGAACGCCTAAAATACCTTGCACCACCTTTACTTTGTTTCTCTAATAGAGCAACGTACGTAAATTGGATCAATTTTTGAGTTTTTCTGCCAAAACACCGCTTCCTTTCGATGCAGCATTAAATACGTTCTCCATATTACGTGTGCAACCCGAAACATCGATGTTCAAAAAACGTCTGTTTCAATAGATCGATGTTCCAAACGCGTTCTTGTCGTTCGAGCACAGTGGTCCGATAAGTTACATCAAAATTTAGAAAATTGTGATTATGGGGATTTACCGACTAACAAAACATTGAAAACCTAAAATCATCAAGCACAAAACAATGACGTTCATAAACCACCAGATTCAATAGATCGATGTTTAAAAACACCGCCATTTTTTCGGCAACATCGATGTCTTGAAAACACCGCCATCACGTGGCATCTCTAGTCCGCGAGAAAGTAAAACGAGGAGCTCTGGCGGAGGTCCCCGGGCGCACGCAAGCCGTCGCCGCCTCGACCTTTGACCCGGCCGTCGATGCCCAACGGGTAGGCCCTCACACGCTCGAGAGGTCGACAGCGGACAGCCAGCCGCCCGGCGCAGCGCGGAGACCCCTCTAATTGCCACAATTAGCAATTACAGCCGCCGCCGCTAGCGCGCGCGCGCCGCCGCGGCGGCCGTCGGCAACTTTCGCCTCCGTCGGCGACGACGGGGACGGCTTTGCCGTTAATTGCTACAATTAATTTTAAATGGAAATGGAAACATTTACGCCGCTTTGTTCGTAACTTTTAAGACCGGCAACGCAACGTTTCATTAAAATACCGCGTGAACTAGAGTGTCCGACGGCTGTTCGGATTTAGGGGATAAAGCTGGGCGTTAAATTCCGGCACCGCCGGCAATCCATGTTCGAGGTGCTGCTGTTTGAGACAGGATTACAACGCTCCGGCTGTGATGTGGTTATACGGTGGAAACGAAGCAAATCAAACGCTCACGTAAAAACAGAAAATCCTTTTTAAAAAAATCAATACACACAGCATGGTCTTTGTTGCTGCAATGTGTTACTCTGCACAATGTAAGATTCTTTTTTTATTCAAAACAATTTTAATGTCTGCTATTTTGCCGCTATATAACAAAAATATCGTCTAGGAAAATCAATCTGATTTTAGGTAGTTAAATGTAAATTTCAATTATTTTACGCGTACTTTATAATTTTATTGTAGGATTTCCATATTAATCTAGTCTCAAAGTGGACCGGAGTATACAAATAATACCGCGCCTGGTAACTTCAGACCCAGAAGAGATGGAAACTAACTAGTAATTACACGTGCCACTATTCTAGCTTTTGATTCTTAATTAGAGGACAAATTCTCGAAAGTTTAGGTCACACAAAAAACACTCTAGTTAATAGTAAAGATATACGTAAGAGCGAAAAAGGAGTTGAATGTTTAAATTCTGAAAGGGAAGAGTTGGGCATTCGCAAATAATTTTCCACTTGGGGTCTACTTGCTATAATTCTGAAGATACTCTATACCGTCAAGTGCAATATTTCCATCATATAACAAATGCAAATATGTCCGTAGTGCATGAATAAAGCTGTGTGTGTGCACATAACGAACTATGTACGTCATAAAAAGGAGGGAGGGATGTATTGCATTTTGGGGTACACACGGCACAGACAAAGTAAAATGACAAGCTTTTAAGTTTTAATTGTGATTTGACTGTAAGAAACAAAAGGCACGTAATCTTTTGTAAGTTATCCTTCTTACCTTTTAGAATATAATTCCCACATTCCCTTTTTTGTCGAAAGGTTTCTTTATGTCTAAAATCACGGCTTATTGTATTGCTGAAGAGGCCTCGACATATCTGACACCGACGTGTTATTCATATTGCTCATACGTGTATTAACGTTTTCTGTAGTTCATTCACCGAGTAATGAGGAGAATAAATATCATGACCTGCCTTCTCCGGTCACGTCTTGCCATTACTTCCATGCGTTGCGTGGCTCAAGCCTCTTGCATCTGATGATGAATAGTAGTAACAAACAAAATGAATCCATTTAATTACAATCGGAGACCGACCTCTGTGACTGCACAGCCTCATACTTGATTGGATAAGGTGAACAAATCCTCTCCATTAGTAACGGAGATGAATTAATTTTACGGTTAAGTACTCGTCATAGTAGTACAGCACATTCACTTCCGTGTTTAAATAAAAAAAAATAAAAAAAACTTTATAGGACTGCAAAGGAATATCTCGGCGCAAAATGAAATATTGACTATTCTCGATCTCGATTGAACTTTAATCATATTTCACTATTCAAAAGGGGTAGAATCCACACTAGAAAAAATATTTTTATTTGAAAATATTTTTTAACATAAATGAAAATATAAACGACGGTGATACGAATTTACAAAATCAATACGAAACTGATCGCGCAATTCAAAACTAGCAAAAAATTACTTTTCTATCGACTTTAAATTTCACTTCAACAGGAGGTCCAACAAAGTTAATCAAGGTCGCACAAAGAAAGTATTATTCCAGGTCTCCCAACTGTAAGGGGGAAAGCCCGGCTCCTGTTCTCAACCGGTCCAGCAGCTGTTCCACACATCGGATTGAACGGCGAGGGAAGGGCCGGCTCTCTCGGTGCCACAGGGCGCAGATGAGGGCCCAGGTAGCCCCCCACGCGCCCCAGCCACGCCTCCCCAACCCTCCACAAACACTAGCTGAATATGCAATCCGCCTCATTTAAATACTAACCCCATTAATAATTTCCCACTACCACTCAAAACAGCCCTTCACGGGCAAACGCGCAAGGTTAATCAACCAAAAGAACTGGAGCTGGCAGCTCTGACAACTAAGTTTACTCTGTGGTCGCATACTCAAAAGAATTCCATGACCTCAAATATATGTTGTTGCTTTTTTTAACGTGAACAGGTTCAGAGTTTACATATACGTACCACGTGCTGCAAGTATGCCTTAACATACAGTCACCTTTGATATTCTATGTAAGATATCGACATGACATTTCCCAGACCGTGTCCAAATCGCAGAACCTGTAGCTCACAGTAGAATAATTTTAATAGCACTCGGGAGAGCAAAACCTACGGTATCACGTAGTGAAAGTTTCCAACGTGCAACAATTGCTTCTAAGAAAATTCTAGGTGCTCCTATTAGATTATTATCCCTCGTATCTATTCCACCAGTGAACACGCGTGAAGTACTATGCTCAGCAATCTCGGTGCCCTGAACGTGTTCGTGGCCGACAACTAAAAAAGCGGTCGCGTTGCGTCACCCTTAAGCACCGGTTGTGTGATCGCGTGGGCGGCACGCATTCAGACCTACCCTGGGGCTGGTCTACAGTAGCTCGTTCGTGACCGCATCAGGGGCGCTCGCCCAAGAAACGGCCAACTACAAAACCTTTCATTGCAGGCGCTGAAATCAATGCAAATACCTCTTTATTAAACAACTGGATTCTGGTTAATGTATTCATACGGAACTGTATTCTGATAAACGATATTTAAAGGAACTGATATTCGTGCCCCCCCCCAAAAAAACTGTGCTAAAGTAACAATTTCTTTCACGTAACAAAACATGAGTAAGCGTTATAAGTGTGTGTGTGTGTGTGTGTGTATGTGTGTGTGTGTAAGGGGGTGGGAAGCTGTGTTTAATTAAAGTCGTAGAAGAATCGAAGAAACAGGCTGCTGTCGAGATTGAACTTGATAAATAGAAATAAACAACTAACTTTTTTGTTTTATTTCAGTGAAAAGTGGGGCATATTTTGTCCATGTAATAACTTCGTACTTATTTGGCTACATGAAAATAAACATATCTAGCTAAGCTCAGATATTTAAAAGCCTGATTATTGCCATTCGAATAATGGAAACACTACTGTCCTCGCGGAACGGACCGGTCCTCTGCTGAACCGGCGCGGAGTCACTCGATCGCCTGGAAGCCTCCGACGATTAACGCCCGGGAAGCGACCGCTTCGTCTGACATCATCGCGGACTAGCAGCCCAGGGGCCTTGAGAGCGGCGTCTGGTTTCGCTTGCCGCGCTGCGCGACGCGGCGCTCCAATGACCAGGCCGGATTCCGCGCAAGTAACGCCCAGGACGAGCTTCACAAACTGAACAAACGGTCGAGAAAAGCACGAAACAGTAGCTATGAACGGGTAGCAAGGAAAATCAGGCGAGTGGATGTGGAGTTTGTGCTCGCCATAGGGGATAGCAAATGCACAAAAAATGATGTGAAACTCCAACTGCGCAAGCGCAGAAGTTCGATAGTGCTTTCACGTTCGACGGTGCACAAACTCCCTGATTACTTACTTTTTCGCTTCGTTTCAGAGAATGAAATTTATCCTACTATCAAAAGGAGCAAAGCGAAAAAAGAGAGGTTTACAAATAACTTCGCACACAGACCTTTTCAAAAGTATAAATAGAGAAAGACTGGGTATGATCTGAGGAACTTTCCAGCAACATTTCATAGAGATCGAGTATTTGTCCTGATGCAATTCTCAAAGGAAAAGTTGATATTATCAATACGGCAATGAAAATAATTACAAAATAATAAAAGGAAAAACATCTACAGAAAGAGAGTAGCAAATGAAAAGAAAAGGTAAAAAGCAGCATGTTGCAATGAAGATTACTAATACTTCGTTGCAAACACAAGCCAACTGTATGAAGAGGTGAGTTTGAATACGAAAACATCCCATTAAGGCTCAAAAACAAGAGTATGATCTGACGAGCACAGAGACAAGAATCAATCCAAAGTACGAGAGAGAGCAAGTATTCGGCCTCTTGCGCTGCGAGAATCGACCTTCAAATCTTCAGTTGTCGGATCACATCGCGTCGCGTCGGTTCGCGTCGCGTCGCGTCGGTTCGCGTCGCGTCGGTTCGCGTCGGTTCGCATCGGTTCGCATCGCGTCGCCCGCACCCTCGCCGCCAGCGCCCGCCGCTCGCTAATCGCTGGAGAATACCAGTTGCTCGCTGCGGCCTCATTACCCCCTCCCCGGCGGCCGGGCAAGCACGCGCACGGCGTCCTCCGCGTAATGAGTCGATCAGGCGCCCAATTAACGCGCGCCGCGCCTCCTCCGGGGCGTTCGCGCGCATTTTCCGAGGCGATCTGCGGCGCGAGGGGCCTATTGAACCGCGACGTGCACATCCCCACACGCTATCCTTCGATCTCTAACATCTAATTTTTAATCCCGACTACTTCCCTAGACCCAAATTACACGCTTCCTTTTTTGACGAACGTTGTCGGAGTTTTAACAAATGCGTGGCTTGTAACACTCCACAAGCAACTCTGGGCATGTACACGTTTGCTTAAACCCATAGCATCGCAAAGCGTTTTACAGGTCAAATGGGAGGTTCGTTGCTTCTTGTAACGAACACGTTTCCTCGGTGAGTGAGAAGTGATTCGGCCACACATGAAGCCATTTTGGACACGCGAGGCTAGTTCTCTCTCATGGAAGTTTTGGCCATCTACAAACACTCATGGAATAAAGAGAATCACAAACTACCGCAAAAGTTGTTTCATCCTACAGCAGATAGACTTAAGATTCCTTTGGAGGCTTCTCCTACAGAAAGCCTCTTAAATTGGACAAGATAAAATTATAAGGATTTTTACATACCTTTAGGATGAGCAAGTATTTTCAAAATAAATTGGAAAACTAAATTGGCCTGTCTAAGTCTTATGCGTAAAAACGGAAAGATTCAACCGACACTCTTGAGAGAGAGAAAAAACATCAACAGCAACTCAAAGCAAAGAAGTAATAACTAGGGGTGTTATGCAATCCTTCGTTTAAAATTCTCTTTAATCGCGGGTGTAATTACCAAGGTGGCCACGCAGCTAAAATATGCAAAACTATCCCCAGCTCGCCAGGAGGAAAAACCAAAAGTGTTGCTGTGGTCCGTTGGGCGATCAGAAGCCAGCGTCAAGCCTGCCAACATAGTTACGTGAAAGTCGCCTTGAATTAACGCAATTAAGCTTGAACCATGAAAAATAATGGAGGGCGACGAAGTTGTGAACTGTGTAAGAATAAATTAGCGTAATTAAAGAAGAAAATTACATAAAATTAAAGGTAAAAATTATTTTAAACACTCAGAAAGATAGCTAACGATACATATACAGCAAACAAATGATGAAAAAGGACTTAAAGAGGTACAGATGCTTCCACTGATGAAGACAGTAAAAATGAATTTAAATATTTCTACGCTTGGCGGAAGCTTAAACGAGACACAGTAGAAGATGCATCAGCGATCGATATTGGATATTGAGAATGTTTTTTTTTTCAGCGCGATGACAACACTGACTGTAATGAGTGTGCGCTCTGGTACAAATTTGTAAAATACATTTACAGAAAGAACCGATGCGAACTATCAGAAAAACAAGAGCTGTGAATATACGACATTACCTCAAAACGTGAGGGACCCAGATTTTTCATTATAAAATCATAAAATTTTCATTACGTCAAAAGAACAAAGAAATGATCATTCATACAAGACTACACGTTTTTTATCATCTTTTGTGATACGCACATTAAGGAATCTGTGCCTTGAAAAAATAATGAAAAATTTATATTCAATTAGTCAATATTTCGTCGGAAGTAGGAACCGATAATTGAATACTGGTCATTAAATAAATGTTCACAACGTTAGCACAGCGCAAGTCCTCGAAATTACTCAAATGTTTTGTAAAAACAGTTGCTTCCGGTCGCTAATTTGATGCGAAAAAAATTAATTCCTCGTTCTAAAACAAACTGCTAATTTCTCGCTCAAGTGTTGCATTCAGGTCAATACAAATCGCTCCATGCAGCCACTCTCGATCTACCGTATACCTGAATGTGTTTCATCAGGTAATCACGGAGAAAATGGACCATGTACGTGAAGTACTAATGACTCGACGCATCGGATGAGCGGCTAAATCAGCGTAAACGACCACGCCGGATCCGCGCACCCCTGCGACCGACTCGCCCGTAAGAACTTGCAGACTGCCTCCCGGACACGTGCGTCTGGAACTAGCGCCGAGATGTCGCGACCGGAAGCGTCGGGTTCACGCCCGGCCACCCGCCCGCAGGCGCCCGCTGGCGCCCTCCAATCAGCGCCAGCGGCAAATAAGCGAACTTACGTATTTCCGGTATTAATTTTATAGCAGCAAATTTTATTTTTTCGCAGCAAATTAGCGACCGAAAGGAGACAACTTTTAGTAAATGTTAGAGTCATTTAGAGGATTTTGTCGGGCTCACTTTATGTGCAATACAAAGTACTCGGACCAATAAAAACACCCCGGATGGAATTCCTAAAATTTAACCACTAGCACATTGCGCCGTCACAAGATGCCCGCCTGGCTTCGTCCCCGGACAACTGCAATCCCCGCCCTCCGCCAGCCACCTGGATTCGCCACGGTCGTAATGTATTGAAACAGAAGCCCCGCAGGGCCAACTGAACACGAAGTAGTTCCCGCGCCAACCGATTGTAATCCAGTTTCGGCGCAGCAAACGCGCCCTCCGGGACGAGAGGGGGGGGGGGATAGCGCGCCATCGCAGGCAGATGCTCAGCGCTCGCGAGGCATGTGGCACCACCACCACACCCCCGCCCCGCCCCGTCCGACACAACCCGCGCCTCCACCCTCTCACAAGTCCCTCGTTGCCCCAACCCAGCCTCCACCCAACTGCCGCTCTGCCTCAACGCATCCCCTGCCAACAACCGTCTCTGCTCCACCCATCCCGCCCCTCTCGACATATAGCGCACTCACCCCTCTCAGCCACGTCCCCGTTCCGCCCAACCCAATCGCTCCCCACCCGCGACTCCATCTCACCCAATCCGTCCCGTCCACTTAACTCCACCCTTCCCAGCTTCACCTCATCCAGGCTTCCGTTCCACGCCTTTCACACCACCCCGCCTCAGTTCCCGCCCAGCACCATCCCATGTGCAGCTATGCCCCGCCACCTTACCCACCCGCCCAGCTCCGGCCCCCACAGGCCCCATACCAGCTTCGACCCATCGTCCTCCGCCACGCACAGGCTTCACACCCCGCCCAGCTCGGCAACCCAGGGTGCACGCCGACACATCGCGGTCTCACCCCAGCCCAGCCAGGCTTGTCCGCCAGCTCCACCCCACCCAGCACGGGGCAACCCAAGTTGGACGCGGGCGGACTGGGCAGTTGCGGCCCAACTTGCAAGGCAAAGCGACCGGGCCGCGCGCCTGTTCGCGGGACGGCTCTCTGGGGCCCCGCACGCGATAACGCTCCTCGACGGGGCGGCGGCCCACAAACTTGCTGGCCGATGGCCCACGGGAAACGTCCGTCTCTCGCCGCCATCCAGCTACGAAGCAAGTCGCTCAGTGGCCGTCTGATTCCGGCCGGCGCGCTTCAGACCGTTCTTCGCCCACACACACGCACATTACCTCTGAGTGAAAAGGCTCTAAGAACCTAGAGACTCAAACAGGGACGTTTTCCCCGACACACGGGTGTCGAAGAAATTTTAAAGGGGCGCACATCAAAATGAAGGCGGTCGACTGCGTAATCAAAAGCAATCTGATACAAAAGTCCCATAACAACAACTTAATCATAATATAATAATAATAATAATAATAATAATAATAATAATAATAATAATAATAATAAATTAATAATAATAATAATAATAATAAATAATAATAATAATAAGTTCTTTCTGATACCTGCCTCCACTGGAGACCAACACAAATCTGCAAATGCAAACCACCTTTCCTAAGTCATTTACATCCTCATTCACCAATGCACGATTGCCCACCATAAAAAGCAGTATACTACATGCCGGCCGGTACATGAAGCTGAGAATGATAACTTCCGTACGCGTAGTTCTGAGGGCCCACAAGACCAAGTCTGTTTTTTTCCTCTGCCGCGTCTGCTAAGGCAGATGGGTTGTGGCCGTGCGCCCATGCGAAACCTACATACGAATACTTCAGCCTCAAGGGCTCTCACTGTTTTGGGGAAGAGAATTTGTAAATCAAGTGGCGATTAGCACAAATCGGTAAGTCCAGTTTCTCCCTCTCCCCATCACAAAAATGTCACTTTCAACATTGATGTGACATCCCGGAACCACACTTGCGATAACAGAATTTATAGTTTATGCAGATTTTTAAGATTTCACATTTTCTGTACCTTTTTATATGATGTGAAGAACCATTTTTTCCCCATAAATCCTATTTAGCCTTTTAATAACCAAATATAAATTTGCAATAACTGCAGACGAATATTGCATATTTGGTATTTCATACACGATGTACCGGGAATAGTCTCGCAGTTATTGTTCTGATTAAACTAATAGTAAATTATACACAAGCCATAACACTTTTTTTACAAGCAATTACAAGCAGTAAAATTTATAACTAAATTCAAATTTTATTAAACTACATATTAATAAATAAATGAGATGTCTAACTTAAAATAATAAGAGCAACAAGATCCCTGCAGGGTAATTTTTATCACGAACTCCAGAAACACGTCGACTATGCCTGCAGATGCACGTACAAAGAATAAAGGAGTTCAGTATCTCACATTATATTGGTACGCATTTAGAGATAGCATGTGACCCCATCTGTTATGTATTGCATTGGAATGAATTGAATACAGCGTTTATATCAACATACCATAACCTACAAACGACTGCCGATAAAAATAACTTTTTAATCAACAGAATTCAACCCTTCCATTTTGTAAATTACGCATCGTCTGACTGTCAACCCAACGAAGCTATGCATTTGTAAGTAATATTTTGTTTTTATTTGTCATTTCATTTTATACTCCCGTTATAGAATACATTTTTTCACGCAGAATTCCTAAACAAGGAGAACACTTAATCGCGATTAATTGGACTTTAATAATCAGATATGGATCAGATTGTTCCGATTCTGGAAATTAACCAATAAAACGGCCCATGAACGTCTTCAACGTATACTACTGCCTGAAATTGTTCACAATTTCACTATGACACAGAAGTGGAGCGAACAAATAAAACCAATAATGCAGTGGAATGTTTACCGTTTAATTAACAGAAAAAATACGTTCAGTACTGCACGACAGTTGTATATAATTGTCTTACACACTTTTCAGCAATTGATTGTTTAAATAAAATTTTGAGGTTTCGACGCATACAAATGGAATATCCGTACAGTACATGCAAAGTATCTTTAACCAGAACGGAATCCGGACTTTCACAGCCCGAATCATTGACGCTGAACTGTTCTTACGTTGTTTCGCGCCGCATCGTCTTCCTTTTGTGAGCCTGCGCGCGCCTCTCAGCTCAGTCGGGAGCGCGTTGGCGGCGGCGGCCGCGCGCGGCGCTGCGGTCGCCTACGCAACCAGCGCCGCCCGCGCACCGCCCCTTCCTTCCCCTCCGCCCCCCACCCTCGCGCGCGCCGACGCGAACGCACGAACGGCTGCGTGGCTGGCTGCGCGGGCGCCAGGTGCCGACTGCCTGCCGGCGGTACGAGGCGGGCCGCGCGCGGCCGAGAATTGGGTATTACGCAACTACTTTATAATACTAAGCTTTATTGCGCGAGTACAGGATTTGAAAACGAGCGATGTTTCAAACCTGTATGAATGCAATAAAGAAACATGACAAACGAGTTGCATACTTTTTTTTGGTATTCTTTATATATTTTTTTATGGAATCTACGAGTAATTCGTAAATTGATAACATCGAAGTTATTTTTAGAAACAACATTGCGACGACAGGTCTTTGGCGTGTCAAAAAACGGTGGTCGGCTGTTCGGTTTACCGCTATAACCCCACGATTCTCTGTCTGCGATTGGCTGAACGTGTGTCGTCAAATATGTGCCATAAGACGCCATTTTATGAACAATTTATTGTAACGAAAAAGGACGTTTATGGTGCCGGAATTTAAAATTACAACTTACGTAACTAGTTCAGAAAGCGAGTCGTATTGGCAAATGCAAATGAAAGGTTGACGGACGAGACGACGACAGTAGCATGGCTTTTTGAAAGAAGTACGCCACAGGTAAGTTTAATTCCCATCACGAGAAAGCTGTATCTTAAGTTTTCAGCTCTGCTCCTTCAGTTTCCTAGTATGACGTGCCTGGTTACTTGAATTTTAATATGGCGAAATACACCGTAACTACCCTTGTCCCCAACGTACTCTGACACCAATGTAAAGCAAAAATCATTTTTTCTCGATTTTTCCCAATTATTTTACTACACAAAAACATACATTTTAATGTCTAAAGAATAGAACGAGTACAACCTAGGGAACGAGGCAATTCTTGCCGCTCAGGCGAGAGGGAAATCCATGGTGGATGAGACGAAGAGTATTTAAGATGGTTTTGAGGAGAATCCTGGATTTCTTTGAGACTACCGCCTTTGGAAGAAAAAAAATCGTAAACTTCTCGAACCTACTCATTACGTTGAAACACCAAGTGTAGCATCCGCCACTCAGAACGTGGTAAGGTAGTAAACGGGACAGCGTGGACACTTCCAAAGTGAGCACGCGCCCACAATATGAAGAGTGCGAGGGCCCAACCCAAGGGTCCAAGTCGATGGTACCTGCTACGCTGGCACCGGAAGTGCACGACCACGCGGTTGGGGAAGCGGCGGGAGTACAGCGAGCTTCTACAGATTGTCCAAGGAGTAATCAACGAAACTTCGCAAATAACCTATGGGACAATTTTAACCATATTTTGTCCCTAACTTCTTCAATATTCCGAATGGCTGAGCCGCAAAAAGCACTCGTAAGTTTGTTTGAAAAAACCCTTTCTTAGCAATAATTTGCATTTCAGAAACATAAATTGTTTATTATTTAGAAAATAAATAATTGTTTTCGTTCTCAAAGAAAAATTTACACAGAAATTAAAAAAAAAAGCACCCAATTTACACAAGTTCAATTGTTTTTTATTTTTTATTTCAGTGTTAATTTTTCTTTGCGAACGAAAACATTAATTTCTTTTCTAAATAATAAATATTAAACACGTTCCTGACATGCAATTTTTTGCACAGAGATTTTTTTTTCAAACAAAGTTTTGAATGCTTGCGGCTAAGACATTAAAAATACAGAAGGAGTTTATTAGACAAAATGTGCTTAAAATTGTCCCAAGAGTTATTTTCGTCGCTTCCTCCCTGAACACCCGGTACAGGTGGGAGGGTTTAACAATGGAGGTTTTAGTTCACGAGTGCTATGCCGCGAGTCCGCGAAATTACGTGCAATACCGGGTTTGACCGCCAGGCTCAACTCGAACGCTGTGTTCGGCAGTTGGCAGATGCTAACACAGAGCAAATGTCCCGGCTGTATATGGTACGGCGCACATATTTGTAAATAAACAGGGTATATGCCTCAGCCATCTTGACTAAGTTGTGCAATCCATATTAAACAGGCATCCGAGAAAGAACAGTCGTCCTCAATCTTTTAACTTCATAATAAAACGAGGGCGGAAACAATAATTAGGTTCTGAGTGACTAAACACTACTCTTCATTTGGTATTGAACAAACCACCTTAACTTAAGAGCTAAAATAACTTTTTGATTTATTCTCCTAGTTTGTCTACACTGAATATTGATCAAGAGAGGAACGAAAAAAGTCACAAAAGAACTTCGTAGGCTTTCAGTTACTTACAACTTCGATAAAGCAATTATCGAGCGCAATCCGATTAGTATTGTACTAATCATTTTCCACAAAAATAAACGAGGATTGAAGCTTCAAGTTTCACTACATGTCAGAGTTAGAGAGCGGATTCCTATGATTTTACATATTTTTGTTCGTTGCTTCAGCGCAGAGCTCAGTGAAATTTCGTAACATTTGGTTAGAATATGATGCTTAATAGATATTAGGTCATATTTAGCCGATTTTTCCTGTTGGTGCATTATTCCTGTAATTACATGCGCGAATTTGGCAAATTTCGTTAAAATAGGGACTTGACGTTCCTTCTTTTCTTTAAATCTATTTGTTAATTAGTCACAGTTTGAATTTTTATTATGTTTGCATAAAAATATCTCTTTTTATTCCATGCATGCTTCTCCTGAATTTTAACAAGAAAAGTTTGTAGAGGAAATAAATTATTGTTAATTACAGTGCATATAGAAATGCATAATTCAGACTTTAAGGTCATTAATGCAATGTTTAAAAGCATATTTCAAGATTTTCTAGGGCATAAAAGTCCTCTCTCTGGAGATAATCGAAATCCTGGGCTGCCAACAGTAATATTTCTGATGATTGGGTTGAGTAGTAGCTATGGTGATTGATCTGGCCATAAAATCCCTCTCCCATAGCAAAGAAATGCAACAATTATGGAAAATGGTACAACAAAACGTCGCCCTCATAAGTTCAAAAATTAAAATAATGAACAGTTCCCTCAACTGAACTAGAAAACGCCATTGCATCCTTTAATTGTTAAAAATAAATTCAAACGCAATACTAAAATATACTGAGTTTTCGATTTTCTCATCACAAATCCCTTACATATAAGAAGCCTAACGATTGACACTAATTTCTGATGAAACGCTCACATGTAAGGTATATACTAAAACACACAAAAGTAATGTAAGTTTGATATGAAAATGATATCTGTGATTTCCTAATTCTGAAAATTACTAGTCCATTGCTAACCCTAACACTGCACAATTCAAACCAAAAATTAAAAATACCGCAAAGGTCAAGTTCACTCAAGAAATAGTACGTAAAGTATTTCTCGTTCAGTTGCAGGGTGAATAACTTCTTAAACACAAATAATTTTCCTTTCCCCCAGTCCGAACTATTACGGAGAAATTTTTATTTACACGAAGTTACCTTAGAGATTGAAGAAGATGCATGTTATTGTTGTAAACAGTGAAGTGTATATATCTAATGTAAAATAGCAAACAGTTTGCTGAGAACCTTGGGTTAATGCGACTACAGTAAATAGAAGATTCAAGAAAGCTCAGTGGCGGAACAGAAATGTTCAGCCATTGGTCAGGTTCAACAAAGGTATTATAATAAAGTAACAGTACTATTTCTTTTATTGAACTCAGAAGCCACGAGTCTAAAGGTCGATCATACAGAGTCTTCGCAGCGTTGCCGGTGATGGGCGTTCTCTGACCCACACACCAACGTCCTGCCTCATCCCGGCTCTCGTTCGCGCTCACGGAGGCGTCGCTCGGCGACAAGACGCGGGCGCCAGAGGGCGCTGCCGGCGCCGGGCGGAAGGAGGGGGAAACAACTGACACCACAACGGCCGCGTCAGCGATCCGAAAACACGCCGACTCAAGAAACAGAACAGAAATAATTAACTTCGATTAAGAAATATCGGGCACACACGCGCGTTTGCACACACACACCTCGACAAAAATGGCGATTAGTTACTTCGTTGAGGACATGCAACGTAGCAAACAAAGAAGCCTGAGAAAAAAATTGAATGCCTTTGTTCTAGCGAAAGCAAAATGAAAAGTGTTCTCTATTACTTGAAGATGTGCTTACTAGTTGTAGCGTTGCACACTTAATAGAGTAAAGGATGCAAAATGTGTTTTTCGAGCATATTCGAACGTAAACTTTTCCAAGCTCACGTGATTCACAATGTTCGTGTGTAGTGTTCTCAATTGTTTTGAAAATACTTTACAGAACATTTCTTTTCTTTGTTTGAAAATCAATATCTCAGTAATTGGAGAACTCCTGAATAGATGTCCTTATTCCTATAAACCTCAGGTTGAAAAAGGATGCATGTAATTTGAAACTGTTTTCCCGTGGCATTACAGTGGATTTTAGTTCGTAACAGTTGCTTTCCATAAACTCACGTATTTCTGTTTACGAACTCAAAACTACAAAAGCACAAGATATGAACTCAAAACAAAAACACACGAGATGGTCAAGATGGTTGAACTTTGATCCGAAGCATGGTAGATAACTTTCGCGCTGCGAGCTCACACTGGGTCACTAGCACCGGTCCCAACCACGAGCGTCGCTCGCTAGACGGCGATGCGATCTTGGTCATTCAACTCGCAGCAGTTCCCCACTCACCTTGAAAACACCGGCTTCGCTCCGCGCGGCGAACCTCACCAACTCAGGATCACGCCAGCAGTTTGCACGCACACTCGCCGCACCGACACGTGTGATTTCGCTTCGCACAACACACGGAAACCACAACACTGCACCGCCAAACGTCGGCACCATCCACTCTCACTCTCTCGGAAAACACTCTCCAGCAGCAGGCGGTAAACACAAGCGCCGGCGACCACTACAGCACGGGTCGGGTCGGGTCGCGTGAACCGAGTTAAAACGACGTCATGTTTGCAACTGGTCTTCTGGCACTTCTCTGCTGCGGGGTGGAAGACTCCGGTGGGGGCAGGAACACACACACGCACGCAGGCAGGCGTAGCACTCGCAACGGCGCACCGACGGCGCGCGCGAGAGCGGCACGCGTGCGTTCTCGCCGACGGCGAGGGAGCGACTGGCCTGCCAGCGGCGGCGAGGGGGCGGCGGCGGCCGGCGCGACAAGTTTCTTCGAAACGCGAGGGCGCCCTCATGGTTGGGAGCGGCGGCGGGGCGCGGAGGGGAAGGCGGCCGGGAGAGGGGTGGGGGGCTCGGCCGGCGCGCCGCCGCGTCGGGGAGGGGGCACCGACCAGGAATGCCAAGCGCCGACGGCGGGCGGCTCCGTGCGCGTGCCGTGCGCGCCGCGCCGCGCAGCAAGCTGGGCCGTGGGTGCGGAGCGGAGCGGGAAGGGGCGGGAGGGGCGCGGTGACGCGCCGTGCCGCGCCGCCCTCACGCACCACGCCGCCCCGGTGCCGCTTCGGCCCCGCCGGGCCTACTCACGGAGCTGCTACAATAATAGTAATTGTTGTTAACAATCTAATGCATACGTATTCTTTTTTTTTCTTCTTCATTTTCGACAGTAAATAAGCTATGTTTTGAAAGAATTATTTGAGTGTTGAAAGTTTATTTACTGTTAAAAAGATTCTTATAGATGCTTCTATTTTGGCTCTTTTACAATAAAGTTAATTGTAAGTTTCTAAGTCTTCATACAATAACAGTATGGTAATGCAGCTGAGTTTAATAATGTTCTTCTTTATTGCGCGCGTACTGTTTGAAAACGAACGGCTTTGGGAAAGAGAGGTTTTAGAACTTGTATGGCATGTAATGATAGCAAGCATTATAATGAAGTTGCATACACAATTTGTTTTGTAAAACACCATTAATAAATTTTTTAAGAGAATCAAAACAAATTTTTGAAAACAACGTTATTGAAACATTATGGTTATATGACATCTGTGCGAAAAAATGTCAGCTGTTCAGTTAAGCGCCCCCCACGATTGTCTTGCTGCGATTGGCTGATTGTATGTTGAAGCTATTATTCGTGCTGTAGATCGCGAATGCGTGATAATTTTCCCCATAAGACGTCAGTTTATGAACGATTTCTTGGAAGGAAAAATATAATTGATAATGCGGGAATATAAAAAGTCAATTTAACAGACAGCATTTACCTGACGTCTATCAGATGACTGCAAATTTAATAAAATACGGAAATATCATATTATGCAAAAAGTAATATTTAGGAAGCATGTCATAATGCTATTCAACCATAAAAGATAAAGACTTGCACAATGCGAATGATGAAAACAAAAAAATTTTTTGTTACCTTGTATCTACACAAGCTATGTATAGATGTAAGCAAATATGATTCAAATATTTATCATATCAGTAAATATTGAACTTTGAACGCAAGGTTATAAAAAAATTAGAATATAATCTGAATTCGTATCACTAAACCTCCTTGAAAAGCAAACTCCCTGGCACGAATAAACTGGCGCACTGGCAGACTGTGTCGTCTGGAGTAAGGACCCTACAACAGAATCTGTTCGTAATGCTCAACTGCATTTTGAGATTTTATTTATTTTGTTTGTTTGTTTTTTCTATTAAGAGAGTATATAGAGAATTGCGCAGAAGCAAACTGAAATGTGGAGGTTCTACCATAAAAATACGAATAAAATTATACGAGTTGTCATTGCAACTGATGATGATGGCTAATCCATCGTAAGCTGCTATTGAAATAAATAATATTGTTGGCAATGACAACTCCTATAATTATTTCATTTTAAATGCAAACGACAACTCACCACAAAACCAACATAAAAATGTGGATGGTCGGACCTCACGCGTTCCTGATTCTGCGAAAGCACTCATCAAATACTGTAGTATAGTAGACAGAGCGAGGGCGAGGAGAGGAAAACTCTCGAAAATCACAGTAAATTATACTTTTTTTTAAAAAAATGAAAAGAACGTAGTTAAACGTGGAGTAAACGGAAATGCTGAAATAAGAAGAAGGTACATTTTAATCATTCAAATTTAGATTGCGTAAATTCTCTTAATTGAGAAGCTTCGAAATCGAGAAACTCTAGAAAGTAGATCGAAGAACTCCGTTATACTCGCATCCCGCCTTCGCAACAGCTCGGGCTGACTGGCATGTGATAGACACCAATTGCATCCTGCATCCAACCGCCCGATGTCTCCAGTGCTTTCTCTCACGCTCTCGTTACGGCCACTACACTCTACCTAAGGCAGCTCCACACATTCGTTATTCGGCGACTAGCGAGCACCCGCTCGCCGAATCTTAAAAAGTCTGGATAAGTTGCTTGCAATTAGCCGAGACACGAACGTTCGGTGCTCGTCCTACCCTCCGCGTGTCGGTCTTTAGGACACATCAAAGGGAGCGAACATTCGCCGAGCACATCAGCTGTTCGGGTGTGGGTGAGCAGTAGCTCGCTGCTCGAGGAATACCGAATGGGTCGAGCCGCCTTTCGGCGTCACCGCGCATGCGGCATTCGATGAGAACCAAGCGACCGCCCGCTGAATCCGGAGCGGTGGATATGAGCTGCTTGCTTTTTGCCGCGCGCCAATCTTTTCCCCTTTGCCGCAACGCGTCGGTCTTTTGTGGCACATCAAAGGCAGCGACTGATCGCCCAGCACCTCGACCAATCGGGATTCGACGAGCAGTCGCTCTGCTTTCCGCGAACACCGCGTGTGCGGCGCTGCCTTCAGGCGCAGAGAAAGGAGCACAGCGTGGGACGAAGCGGAGGTGTGGGTGGGGTGGCGTGGGTTGGTGTGTTGGCGACGGCTTGTCAACGGAGAAGCCCTTATCTCCACACCGCCAAACGCATCTCTTGACGGATATATGCACGAATAGCACGGAATAGTATGCTGTAGTCGCATCGCATCCACCGTCTTTGAAGGTTCCTCTACCGCAATCACTTCTTAGATGTTATTACACTATTCTCTCTAAGCAATACTTGCCCGAACAGGTTTG
>BOPP01000025.1:8355818-8383218 GCA_017312745.1 Gryllus bimaculatus
ATTCCTCCGGTCCGGGGGCTGCTTTGCCACGGCCTCCTCCGAATGCACCCTCGGCGGAGGAGGCCTTGCCCGAGACCAACTCACGATACTCAAGGCATGGATTTTTTCCGCGCCCAGTGGCCCTGGCGAGGCGGTCATTAATTAATATGAGGGATATGTGCACCGCAGTTCATTGGTTTTTGCGGCAAAAAAGGGTACTGTACTAAAAAGCTAACTTAATATAAATAAACTAAATTAACTTTTGGTAGTAGCAGGCGCTTTGGCCGGCAACCTATGGTTCATATACCTAGGGAACAGTATTTTTCTGTCTTGCTATAGTTTTTTTCGTCATGTTTTTTTTTTATTTTTATTTTTTCATTCCTTTATACTTCTGTCATACAACAGTCATACCTATCATGCATTGGTCAATGAATCGATGACTTCCCTTTGGATATAAGCACTTCCGTGTCGTAACTAGAGGGGGAAAGAACGGCTTATTGAAAATTTTCCTCCTCCTGATGCCATTACTTAACAACTACTCACCTTAAAAAAAACATCACAGTATTTAAAGATATACTACAATTAAGAGATAAATTGCACTGATTGTGCGATTGCTTTAATATTTGAGATGTAGAATATGTTCGCAAAATATCTGAACTTTTGTAATTGCCAAAACTCCAGGGAATGGAACAACTATATCTTACTGGGTTGGGTGTTTAACTACTTTCAGTTAAAACTCTCCTATTCTGACAGTTATGCATGACACATACAAAATTCATAAAGACATACAGAGTATTGGGTACAAAATTGCATGAATTGCCATGATAACTGCACCGATGAAAACACATATTTTAAACTACACTAACAGACCTTAATCCTGACGTGTGTGGAACGCTACAGCTCAAGAGCACATTAAAATATTTAACTATTGTTGTGACAAACGTTATTTTTTCTTGCGCAGCGTGCATGCAATTTATGTGCAAACAATTTTATGTGCTTTCGTTCAACAGCACCTTCATCCTGCAGGTAAATAGTGAGTTACTACCAGCAGCGTTACGTTGCTGTCGAGGCTTAAATTCATCACGTGACGTGGTTTCGCGTGTAAGCTTACGAAATATCCTCCCATTTCATTTTTGTTAGTAGATTCTTTTGCCATTTTTTACCTAATTAAATTCCCTCCCACTTTATGAATAACTAGTAATACTTAATACCATCCCCTGAGTTAAACATTCCATTGAAAATCCCCCCCACCCCACTCTCTATATTGACTGAAATCTCATTTCAAATGTAATCATTAAACGGTACATTTTTGGGAAATTTTAGTATTAATTTCTAATACAAAATTAATATTAATTCGTTAATTATTCGAATTAGCAATTCGTATTAGTCAATAATAATTAACAAAAATGATTTTATATCGTTAGTTGTTCAACAACTTCATCCTCTACCACTGTTGTTATAATTGTGAGAACCACTTTGTCCTAGTACACTAAGTTTTTTTAATTCCCAATTTATTTTGTATTAAATGTTTGAAAGTGGTCAGGCGAAATAATAGACCCAATAGCCTGAGCCTCACTACTAATAAACACATTCATTTATTTATTCTGTGTCTGATTTACGAAACACTGGAAAACTGCAAAATGTTAACGCTTCTAAAAGTAAGGTTGACTGAATTAAAGTACAAGTAATACAAAACAGTAAATTAATTTCAACTCTTGCAGTCATGAAGCAGTTTGTGGACAGAAACTAATTATTCCATTACATTCTCCCTTCATTCTCTTGATTTGTTGTTAACTTATTCAATTTTACTACTTTTCTTCAGAGATTCGCGATAAACATTTAATTACTTTATTTTCAGAGATAGTGGAAACGTTAAGCACCTCTGCCACGAGACACTCCGGCGCTCTTTAAGTGTAAATTACAGCGAAACGCGGAGCACTTGCTAACACAGGTCTGGCAGTTTCCAAGAAGAAGCAAAGAGGGCAGCCCGGCTTAGTGGAATGTGCATCAGAGTGAGTAATGCGCCAATTCGCCGCCGCCGCACACCTCCTGCTGTCTTCCCTTCCCGTCCTGGAGCTGCAGGTAAGAGCGCCCGCCGCACCGGCGCACACGGAAAGCTCCGCACCGCAAGCACAGCCTCGTTGGCGCGCCGAGCGCCGCCCGCCACACGCAAGATCTCCTCGAGAGAGGAACCGCAGGCGCCAGGACACGACGCCTAGATCCAACGCGCTTCCGCCGTCGCACTTAATAACCGCCCGCCCGCCCCGCCCCGTTCCTCTCTCCCCACCCTTCCCGTCCCGGCCCGTCCCGTCCCGACCCGACCCGTCCCACCCGACCCGACCCGACCCGACCCGACCAGACCCGACCGACCAGACCCGGACCAAGATCCGACCCGACCCGACCAGACCAGACCAGACCAGACAGGACCAGACCAGACCAGACCAGACCCAGACCAGACCCGACCTCACCCGACCGACCCACCCATTCCCGTTTCGTTCCGCGTTCCGTCCCGTACCGCCTTACTGTCCGAACCCATCCCGTACCGCCCCGTACTGTCCAACACCTTCCTGCCCCTTCCCATTCTGTACTATCCGACCCTTGCCCACCTCGTCCCCTCCCCACCTTTCCTGATTCGTCTTGCCCGACCCCGTTCCGTCCCGCCACGTGTCCCCCCTTCCCCCCCCTCACGTCGCGTCGCGCGAGGAAGTCCACGCGGAGAACCGGAGAAAATTATGAATGAAAATTATGATGGAGAGGTGAAATCCAAATGAAAGCTCGGGGAATTTCAGAACGCCCTACAGGGTATTCGTTCATAAAGGGACATTTTCTCTTTTGAGGTCTGTCGCTGGTACAATTTTCATCCGATTTCGCTTGAACAAACCCACTGTTACAGATGTCGCTTTTAAAATTAGTTAGCAGTGCTACAACAATCTATACTTTATATTTTGTTTGTAACAGTTACGTAATATTATTATATTGCAATTTTTATTCTACACTTCATCCATCACGTGAAAAACTTTTCAACAAAAGAATCATACGAGATAGGAATTTGCAATTTTCCTAAATCAGAGGTTAAAAAATCATTTTTAAAGCGCATTTTGCTTCTCTATTCCAGAATATTATTTTAAGAAAAAAGTCCTGGGAGCCTAACACGACTTTCAAATTACGAAGCAACAATATGTGTTATTTGCCTACCAGCACATATGCCACAGACATCACATCTTAGGTAATAGGAAGAAAAAATATATTTATATTCGAGCACAAACTTTTCATACTTCGAGAAACTTCATAAGGGATTACTAGAAACATTAGTGTCGACAAAAAGTAACATTTGATTATAAAATGCACATCTAACCTAAATATTATTATAGGTAATATGGGCGTAAAAATAGATACATGCGTGACTTACTAGAACTTCAATAGTGCATAAACATAAAAATTAAGGAGCAAATATTTCAAAAAAATAAATTATTACATTTTCTAAAATTCAAAAGTTTTAATGCAAGTGGCTCTTGTGCTACAGTACAAGGTTTAAAGGTGTTCATATAGTACAAGGTTTAAAGGAAAGAAATTGGTGCTGGGTTTTGAGAAATCATCTTAATAATCTTGTGAAAAATTGTCATGAGCTTACTAAAATTGAATAAAAACTATTAGTTTGAAAAAAGTGATGATGATGTAAAAAGACCTAATACAGTCGACTCCGGTTATAACGAACTTTCGGTTATAGTGAACCTATGTCACTAGTCCACTTTCACTCACGTTACAAATAAGAATAAAAAGTGTCGTTTACAGTGAACACTGAACCTCGGCTATAGTGAGATGGGAAACTCGCCATTTCCCGTTTCAATTAGGCCAGAGCTTCCTGTTCGCAGATTCGATCCAAGAAACTCCCGCGTGGCGCCGAATTCGACATCCTGAGCGAGGGGCCGCGCGGAGGGAAACGGAACAAAGCCGGCGAGCGCCGTGCGCCGTCGAGGGGTTCGTAACGCTGCGCAGGGGATACGGCGGCAGTAAAGATGTCGGCTGAAGGGCGGAAGGGCTCCGAGGTTGCGAGGGCGGGCGCAGTTGAGGGCCAGGCACAGCCGGCGGGCGAATGAAATGGCCCAGGAGGCGACGACAAGGGCCAGGCGCAGATGCGCGCGCCCCTGGCGAGGGCCAATCGAACTAATAACAGTAAACAACGTGACTAGGTCGCCCTCGCCCCGGGACATTAATCACGATCACGTCTGCGCCGTGATACATGCTCGACATCACGCATCCGCAAATAAATGAATGACTTGCATCAAGTTTCCAGGATAACAGAGTTTATTGTAAAACCTCAGCGTCCGTTGTTTTGCGTTCGACGAAGAGAAAAATTATGCGTACGGTGAAAACAATTAATATGACTTCACTGACATACTATTTGCTAGCAATTACGTGACTATCGAATTTGCAACGCAAATTGCCCAATACCAGGGCTCTGTTTTGAGTGATGTAATCGGAATGTCAGCGACGAGAAAGAGAAAGCTTTGATGTTATGTTTGTTTTCATCAACGCACGAGCCATCTAAACCTCCATATTACTCGTATTGACCAAATCCTCCGTTCAATGGGATTTTAGAAAGCATTTATATGATGCCACATGATTAAACTACTTTACAACCACAGTACTGTGAGACAATCAGCAAATCTCTCCAAATATAGGTGTTGTGGTGCGTTATCGTTGGCATTTTTCATGAAATAATTATAAACGTCATTGCCAACAATAGTATTGTACTATTATACGATTGTTGGCAATGACAACGTTTATAATTATTTCAAATCTCTCCAAAATAAGACTTCATACCATTGATGGAATGTGACTCACCTTGAAGACCTCTCAACAGTTTAACATGAAATGAAATGGAAATCTCCGTAACTAATTAAGCGCTATCTATTATCTGAGGTAATAAAACTGTTACACTATGTATAGCTAATTCATTTCACATTCATGAATATATTTGATCTTCGGGTTAATTTACAATATTCTATATCTATATTGCAAATTATCATCTCAAACATTATGCCGAAGAGACAACGTGACCGAAGAGTCACAAGTTCGAGTCCCGCTTTCGGCATGCTCGTTTCTCCCTTGTCTCTCATGTATGTGTTGACGCGGGGGGAGGGGGGCGGCTTGCGTTCTGCCGACCCTAGACGAGAGGAGCCTGCAAGCATGTTTGAGTCAAATGTATAGTAGAATTTGTGTCCTATCGGGACGTAAAGGGTAAACGGCTAAAATGTAAGTCCTAATGAAAGTCCTATGAAGAAGAAGATCTCAAACATTAACATTTTTAACTTCTCGCTTTCCATCAAAAGAGCGATGCAGAAACAAAATATGAAAAATATTTTCGCAGAAATATTACTGCCATTAATAATTAGCTACATTATAGAAAAAAAGTAATTGGTTATAAATCCAGGAAGTGTCAGGAAGTTGTATCCAGGAAGTATCAGGAAGTTGTACAATGAGTGAATGTAAAACATACAGCGCTGATGTGAAGGTAAGACCGTTTTAAATGGAGAAAACGTCAGAAGCGCAGAGGCGTGCGGGGGTGGGTTCTGTTCCAGAGGGTGGAAGCGACGGCTGGTGGCGAGAGAACAGCAAAGCGCGAGGGAAGCAAGGGTATTTATAGCCCGCGTCACCGTATTTTCGTCGCCGCCTTGAAAGAACCTGCAGCGCGGTCGCCGGATGTCCGGGGAGGGAGGAGGGAGGGCGGAACGGCAGAAGGCGAAGGCGGTCTCGTGTCCTCGAGTTGGGAGCGGAAGGCGAAAGCGTCACGTGGACAGGCGGGGGAGGCGGCGGGGGCCCGGGCCGGCGTACGGAAATAGGAAGCACAAGGAGTCTGCGGGCAGATGGAGTGTGTGGGTAAGGTGCGTCACGAGCAGGCGCGTGGAGACACGTAGATAGACGGAACGACGCAAGAAAGTGGGGGAGAGGTGAATGGAATAAATAGGGGGCGGATTTTGACGGCTTAAAACATCGCGGAAAATTATCAATAAAATACAGTTAAATGTTTTTTAAAATGCCCTTAAAGCAGACAAAACTGTAAAATTCTGATCTAAACCATTTCAGATGAACAATTCAAGATATGTTCCTGATGCTATGTAGGTTTATTCATTTCGTTCAAGGGAACTCAACTTGCAAACTTTTGGTTTGGACAGCTCATTACTAGGATATTTTCTCTCTTTAGTTATTCTAACAATCTATCGAATCGACAATCGAGCTCTTAGGCGTCACTGGCACCTTATATTACGTACATACAACTGCTATTACAATTACTGGGCAAAGAAATCAAATAGGCTACATAGGAATTCTGTGGGGAACATTTGTTGCATCTCGTAAATATTATTTTAAGCAAGTACCATTGAAATGATATTAAAATCCATTAAATTAGCGAAAATGCTTTAAAAATGACTGGAAATGGCAAAAAAATGACTTGCTAGTCGAAGTCGACGAAAAATGTAAAAAAATCTCATATAAAAATGGGTCATTTCATTTAACCATAATACATCATAGTATGTACTAAAAGACAAGTTGTTCTAAAGTGAAAAGAAATTATTTCATTAAAATCCGCCCTCTAGTAATAACTGGGAGGGTTGAGGCGAAGCGAGGGAGCCGAGGACGTGGTGGGCTGCAGCTGCGCGAGGCGATGCAACGGAGAGCGATTGATTAGCGATTCCAGGTGTGTCAACGGCTATTAGTTCCGTAAAAATAGTGCATGTTTTATCGCGAGTGGCGGCGGAGATCTCCCCCCCCCCCGTATCATGAGATTTGGCGCCGATCTACGTCGGCTTCCGGGGAGCGGAGGAAGATTGATTGATTGATTGACTGATGGATTAGTGCGGGCGTGTGAACGGCAAAGGTCATTAATCCCATAAGCGTAGTGCGTGTTTAATCGGGAGTTGTGGCAGTGTCATTCGCCCGCTGGCTGGTGAGGTGCGGCACCGATCTACTACGTCGGCTAGCAGGGAGCGGAGGAGGAGGAGGAAGTGGTGGCGGGGGAAGGCGAGGAAGGGACGGGCGCAGGAAGGGGTGGGGCGGGCCGAGGCAGGGCGCAAGGGGGTGCGCTACACGCGCGGCAGGGGAGGCCGGGCAGTCCGCGGTACGGCGTCCTCTGATGCGGTATTAGTCTTTCGGAGCCTTGTTTTTCTCGGGGATCCTGAGTCAACACGCGGCATAATAACGCCCTCCTCTGTTCCAGTGACTCTCGGCTGCGGGGAGAGGCCCCCCTGTCTGCACTCTGTCTCCGTGCCTCGTATTCGCTCGTCACTGAAGCTGTCTCCGCGGGAGGCAGGGCGCACCTATGAGTACACTCCGGGACACGCGCCAGTGGACCGCAGACCGAAGAATGCTCCTGCTGCCGGGCCCCTCACTCAGTTCACCCCTAACACCGCTCGGCATTGTACCGGCAAATCGAAAGCGCGTTGCTCTAGTTCTGGCAAGTGCAAATCTGTGCTGGGCATTTTATGACCCTAAAAATATGTGCTACGTGTTGGTTTAAGGGACTTGCTAAGGGGAAGGGAAGGTCACTTGTTGGGATCTGAAATTTAGAGCTCGTTTCATGTATTATATTTGATTCGAATTAATATGTAGAATGAAAAGAAAGTAAGAGAAAATAATAATTATGTGTGTGAGTGTTTGAGTAAGTGATTGCGTGTTCATGTATGAGTGTGTGCGTGGGTGCATTCACAAAAAGTTTCAACCATCGCACCAATTGCCCCCAAATCTTGCATTTTTGAGCAGCCGAGAAGAGTTGCACTTCAGGTAATTTCGACCCGTCTAGACAAATAAATTAGTGTATTCAACAAATAATGTAATTATAGGAGTGCAACGAAATTGAAAAATAAATCCTATTTTCGATCAGTTCTCAAATACATCAGTTTTCATTAAGGTTTTCTTCGTGATAGTCTTTTGCGTGGTGGGCGGCTCACTAGCGCTAATAGCATCGGCATTGCCAAACGCGCCCTGCGCTTGACTGGAGGAGATCACTGCCGTACGGTCCCCAGAGCGACTCGAGCCGAGCCCTCTGGCGGCACCGCGCCCCGCCGGCTTCGCCCCGCTCCGCCACGCGCACGTGCCCCGCGTACGAAGACAGCTCCCTCCGGGCGACTTCTCGCAGACACATCTCCCACGCCTCGCCCCGCTTCCCCTCCGCCGCCTGCGTAGTACACGGAAGGGCTTTCGCTGCGCGACGCGGGCCAACGCCCCCTCATAAAGTAAAACACCACTTTCAGTCCACACTTCCGAGGATCCGTGTTTTTCACGCGAAATGGGTAAATATTACCAGCATAGGGGACGAACCCGCTTGCGATCTGTATTCATGTAACCT
This sequence comes from Gryllus bimaculatus, assembly GCA_017312745.1. Classification (NCBI taxonomy): domain Eukaryota; kingdom Metazoa; phylum Arthropoda; class Insecta; order Orthoptera; family Gryllidae; genus Gryllus; species Gryllus bimaculatus. Next base: position 8,364,142 of record BOPP01000025.1, read on the forward strand.
CCAGGCCTTTGGAGTAATTAAGCACGCGGGCTTTTAAATCCAGGTGTATTCTTTTTCATTTCCCGTAAGCCAGAAAGAAAGCGCTTGGTAAGACCGGTGGCTTACGCGAGCAAAGTTTCCATTAAAGTGCGCCAAATGAAGCGTTCTTGCTTCATCTGCTGCGGCTGCTGTTTCAGGAGCTTCGTCAGCTGCGGCTCGCTCTGAGGTCGGAGGGCGAAGTCTGGGCCCCTGTTCCCCTCTGCGAGTTCAAATACACTCGTATGCAAGGAAAGAGAGCGTGTATGTGAATGTGGATCGATCAGAAAAAGACAGATAAAGAGGAAAATCGGAGGAATGAGGTCATAGACTCTGAAGAAACGGGAGCATTTAATAGTAGTCTCGTAGTCTAAACATTATTGATTTTATGCTATACTTGCCATGTCTTTTATTGGTGCCCATTAACAATTTAACTCTGTTAAACCATGATAAACTAATAAATAGGGCTTGGATTCTGATGACATAAAAATTCTTGAAAATGACCTATAAAATGACTTAAAAATAAGGGGAAAATGACATACTTTTTTTAAAATACTCAAAAATTGGTATAAAAAAGTTTATTTATTCACTTAATTTTAAAATTTTAAATGAAATTTAGTTAAAAATTATATGTAATATAAAGCTTTTATTTTAGGAGGAAATATAATCCTAATCTCAGCTCCTCCAACTGGCAGTTTTGAAAGGTCGAGGAAGTTACCGAAGATTCCTGTAATTTTGAATTTGAAAACCAGAGTCCATGGCACAAGTGAATTTCGTCAAGAACTGATGATACAATCAAAATTTTGTTTTAGTGTGTAGTAGTAAATTCACTAACAAAAAACACGAAAAAACTAAATGCGTAAAAATGTCAAAATTTACACAAACGTTCCAAAAAATGACCTAAAACTTTAAAAACTGGCAAAAAATTACCAGAAAGTGCCCAATAACTATACATTTCTATCACCTGTATGTCGTGATACACATTTATTTAAAACTTGGCCACGTCTAGCATGCACCAATGAAAACATGACACGCACTCAGAATCTCAGCCCTGCTAATAAAAATATACTTAGTCGTAAAGATATATCATTGTTAATTTATTTACTATCCTGTTTCGACTGCATAAATTGCCATTTCAAGGACAATATGTAAATAATGAATTCTATTAGCTTTAATCAAATATTTACAAATGTACTTACACCGATTTGAGTGACACTTGTAGAATCACAAACAGACGCCAAAGGGCGGTTTAAAATATTTCAACCGTAATTAAATTAAATTAAATTTGTATCAAGTTGAAAAGTTAAATGTCTAGTTTGTTTATGTCCAGAAGTGTGTTTAAACTCGCTGGGACTGTTAAACGTCGCGCCCTGTGACGTATTGTGTACTGCTCCTGGGCACCGAGCTCCGTGAGGGGCACACCTTAATCCGGCCCTTCAGTTCCATTGTGCAACCGAAGGCCCCAACCCTCTCGGCCCTTCCCCTGCAAACCTCTTTCACTCGCGCCCACAGATGTCGCGACGCCGACCGTCGCGTCGCGTCGGGGCGACTGCCAAGTGCTGGACCGGGCGACCGCGCGCATTTAGGGGAAGTTGCCTACCGCTCTCGCCGTCGTAAAACTTTGCTTTGTTTTGTATTCAGCGACCTGATTTGCTACTTGGCAGACTGCGGAACATTTCTGGAAACAGAAGGCGAATTAGGTAGAGTGGTAATTTAATTACAAAGTTTTGGGACGCATTGACAATACTTGTTACATAATACAACTGCCAGAAAACACAGTTTCTCTGCCGAGCGAGTCGTGGGCTGAATGATCTCGACTTTCGGTTTGGTTTAGTTTTTCTTCTCTCCGTCGTGACGACTCTGACCATTTTTAAATTCCGCAGATCTAACAAGAATTTTTGCGCACTTTCCTTCATAATTATTCAAGGGACATTTTTCTCTCGGTCGTGACGTACGGCGGTCACTCGTGAGACGAACAATTTGAAATCAACCGATTCAACTGAGAACGCGAAGGCGGTTGGCGACGATTCTTTAGAACCTAATTCATGCATATCTTTAAAACAAGTTTTTCCCGAAAGAAGTTCGAGGCTAAAATATGAACTCTGTATTCTAGGATCGTATTCTTTTGGTATGCATTTCTAAAGTTTTCATTCCTTTCACGAATGTATTTTCAAGTCCTTCATGGGTGCAGGAACAAGAAGTGTTATGTAGAGAATTAACACAATATTACAAGACTGTTCACAAAGAAATACATTTGTTTTAAAGTCGATAGAGTTCTTAATTTTTGAAAGTTTCAAAGAGATACATATTTTTATCGCCTTTGGTGTCTTTAATGCAATCTTTCAAAAAAATTAACTTGCTGGATATCTTCACTTTCACTTCACAACTGTTCCTTCCACTTCATTTCAATTCAGCTGAATTATTTTTTATTCGAATTTTCCACCATAATCCGATTGACTTTTCCTCATATCAGGTTAGTTTTTACTCACTTTTCATGTTAAAAATATTCAACAACAAAATATCTACATTTTGATTTTCTATATTTTGAATTAGTAACATTTTTTGTAACGTCTGGTAAAAATAGCTGTAAGACTCGAAATGTACGGCGACAGTACTGAGCGTATGCGCACATCCCTCAGCCATCCGTCAAGTTGATTATAAAACTCGCGCCGCGAGACTAAAACACGGGCTGCCTGTACCAATCGTGCACTCGCGGCGAGAGGATTCGCTCCCCAGACGAGTCGGGCGCGAAGTTCATGTACGTCCATCACTCGAACGAAACGCGGGGCCGACTTCACCTCCGCCCCCTCGTCGCCACCGAGCGCATCCCAGCCCGCCCACGCCCACGCCCACGCCCGGCGCACTGCGAGCAACCCAGGAAGTGGGCGGGCGAAGTGCACCTGGAATGACAGATTGAGGTGGCTCAGGGCATCAACGAATGTCACAGCGGTGACTCTGACCGGAAGGTCCTAGTCCCAACGGTGGCGGGATTTTTGACTAGCTTCGTATCTAGGTGAAATTCGTCGCTGCCTGGAATAGAATTCTAACGGCCGGCTGCTCTGATTACCATAGTTTTTTTTCGAACAACACTAGGTACATACTGAAGCTGTAACCAAACTAACAAGCCACCAACCGTGCGTCATCTTCTTCTTTCTCCTATCCTCATCACTTACTTAAACATACATATATTTACAAGCGCTGCACTCTCACATAGGTCGGAAGACCAGTCGGGAGCTTAGAGCTTGTCCCTGATGTGGCGATGTCACGCTGGTGGGAGATACCTAGCTGGGAAAACCCGCACGTATAGGTCGGCGCCGGAACTCACCATGAAGTGGGGAAGATCACCGTCACCTCCCGTGATAAAGAAAAGTGCTCTTCTCTCATGGTTACAACTTGTGACGAAATCAATCAATCAATTAACACGAAAAATGAAAATTAAACACTAAACAAGAGATAATCAATTAAAGGAAAGGCTGAGGAGAAGGAGGATGCCGCCCGAGATGCGAATGGGAAAGAAGAGATAGGATGGTTGAGGAGTATATGGAAAGGGAACGACCGGTAGAATTGCGAGAAGACATTGCGAGAATGAGTCTATGTATCCATGTGAGACTAGAGAGAGAGGGAAAGAGAGAGAGAGAGAGAGAGAGGGAAAGAGAGAGAGAGAGAGGATAGAGAGAAAGAGAAAGTAAAATAAGAGATGATAGAAAGAGAGATGATAGAAAGAAAGATGATAGAAAGAAAAAGATGATAGAAAGAAAGAGATGATAGAAAGAAAGTGAGAGGGGGGCGGAACTGCTGGATTAACAGAATGTCCAATGGATTAGCGAAAATGCCAGTGGAAACGAGAGAGAAGGAAGTACAAGGAGAAATGGAAGCACGGCAACACGTACGTAACTCAACGCATGTCATGCTAGAGCTCATGTGAGTACAGAACCCGACAATTCACGTGAAAATTCTACTGTGCAAAAGGTTTTCGTGACATAAATACTCGCGGTCGTTACAGACATTGCATCACATACTCAATAACTCGACACTGTAGAAGACACTAGTAGTAAATTTTGCAAACTGAACATTTGATGAAAGGCATTCTGCGTTACTGGGTTTGTTGTACGCGCAAAGTTTCTTTTCTGCCACAAACTTCTCTACCGAGGTACAAAGCAACCATCGAGGCCCGATGAATTTTCGACCTCCTCCTTCGGGCACGCCCCCACTGGGCGCCGCTTCCGCAGCGGTGCCGCCAGCTGCGGAGCGCCGGGGCGTTGGCGGGCGCCGGTTCGATCCCCCACACCGCCCCCCGGCTGCCAATTCACGCGAAGCCGCAGCGCGCTCACGCCACCGCCGCCGCCGCCGCCGAGTTGCGAACTGCGCGCGCCCTAACTTCCAATCGAGATGCGAGCTCCTCGCATCAGCTGCGGCGCGCGCGCGGCGAGCGACAGGACGCGGCGCGGGCAACGAAGACGAGACACTCGGGGAAGTGGGGGCCCAGCGCAGGGCGACGAGAGGCATCGCGAAGGAAGGTGGCGAGTAGCCCGGAGGTAGGCTGCGGTGACCGAACGGAAGAAAGAAGCTTTTGAGAGCGGACGACTTTTCTTGGTAGAATGTTTAAAAGAATACTTGAGAAAAGAATGATTTATTTTAGATAATATTAACAGAATGTATTACTTGAAAATCTGAGCAATATGCATATTTTTGGCGAGATAGCAACTTTAAAAAACAAACGGAAATTAGAATTTTGAGTCAAGAAGCTCAATCTTAACCGTTTTTCTTGATCATATCACTAGCAAAATTCAAATGTTTGTTATTCGTTATTTCAATTTTTTCCAATTGGGCCAGTATTCAAGTTTACAAATGATCTGGGCGAAGGATAGGATAACGTAATTAATCGAAAATTCGATCAGTTTTTCCATCGTAATAGTATGAAAATATAAAGAAAATAATGACGATGAAACTGCAAATCAGCAAAAAATGAACATTCTTCAATCTTGGTATCTATGATTGAGACTATAGATACAAAATTGGTTAACGCTTATATAAATAAAATACGAGTTAACAGTAAGTGAAGCATGAATTTTTTTTCTTATATTATTGATAAAAAATCGACACTTTAGTTATATTAAAGTTTCTTTGCTTAATTTAATAAGGGCGAATTTTAACTGACCGGAAGGTCTAGGGATTCGACGCCCCACGTTGGGCAGATTTTCGGCATAACTAGATGCCAAGCCGATTTCATCTGCTGTCTGCAGGAGAATTCTAGCGGATAGCTTCCTCTAATCAGAGTTTGCAATGTTTTCTCGGATCAACACCTGGCGATTGCCGGAGCAGGTACCTAAAACGGGCGGACGGCGCCGATCTTTCACTTCCTTCTTGTCTTTCCTCACTGTTTGCGGGACAAATTCTTGAGCCAGTTGGGCGGGCGCAAGATTCACTTCCAGAGGGGTAGATCACCTCTCCAGGATAACGACATGGCACTACGCTTACGGACAATTAGCCTTGCCGTTGCGCGCCAGGATGACTATAATCAGTGGAAATTTCAAGGAAGCAAACCGGAGCTTATACACAGAGATTTTTAATTTTCTTAAACAACATTTTTCTAAGAAACTTTCACGTACGCCGCCCCACCCCATTCAACACGCGCGTAACGCCTCAGGCGCGACGCGTTGGTCGGGCAGCGTATAGAAAGCCGGAGTCGTAGGCCGGCGCCTCTTCAAGGTGCAAATTCTAACTGGGTTTCACAGGAAGGCTAAGAGGCGGCGGCGACTCTCCCACGGGCGAGCCAAAGGCCACGGTCGGCGCGGTTCCACATCAGTAGGCCCAATTTATCTCAAATCTGCATGTCGCGCAACAACTGAAAGAAAGATCGAGAAGTGTTTACTTCCCGCATCGGAGAAAGCACACCATTAAAAATTACACATGAATGTGTTTCGCGGCATGCGGTGAGCACGAATGTTGCAGAGGTCGCCCGTAAATCTTCTAGGGCGCAAGCCATAAATCGATGGCTGAAAACCAGGCCCATTTTACTATTTTTTTCACGACAGTCATTTAAAGATTTTGTATGTGGTAGATAAGAATGGAAAGAGTTAGTAAGGAATGAGTTTGCTGCGTCGTCATGGAGTAAAATTTTTATAAATTTGGTGCACACATTGAACTTAAAACAGTCTGGTTCTCAGCCATCAAAATTAAGTAACGCAAGTTTGGAGTATTTTGAATACCCCCGTTTCCCACGTAACGCACCTGCAACGCCCCTAAATAACTTAACTAATCCACGGCCTGTCGATAAACCACATTCCTAGAATTTTTCCAATCCACCGAAAGAATTGCATTCTCTTTGCAATTCACGCTTCTTTTGAACCGCGGTGGACAAGTGAACGATTTCTCAGTTTCTTGTACGTAACCTAGACATTGTAGTACTTTGATTTCCCGTTACATTTTGATCATTCAACAGAAAGTGAACCTTCAAGCCAGCGACATAGGCAATCAAATTTTTCTCTATCTGAAATTCAGGAAATAGCAAAATCGATAACTTTACAATTATTGCCAGAGAAATCAGGAACCATTAATTTTGTCAGAAAATAAATTCAGACCTATTATGCATCTTTTATTTCAACACTCTTTGATATAGATAATCCTTATACTTGAGTTTCAAATAAAACGAAATCTGTTAAAAATCTATTCAGAATATTGCAAGGTCGTAGAGAAAGTAGTCTTCTACTCGCGTATAATGGCCATTATTCACTCGTAGAAACACGACACTCGATCCTACGTCGATTGTATCGTAGACATCAACTCGTGAATAATAGCCATCATTATACGCTCGTTGAAGAATATACTATTATTTGTGTAGTACATTAAAATGCATGATTAAAATCAGAATTAGTTGCAGAGGCTTACTGCACTTAACAGAAAGACTGGGGACAAGTTACGAGTGACGGAAGAACGTTCATGTGAGAAACTTCCTGACAACAAGCCGTCAACACGCCGTCGTGGATGAAACGTGGACGAGTCTCCTGCACCCATTTAGTTAGATTCTAGGATATACTATATCGCTTTTGAATGTTTTCTTGGTAATCTAAGAGATTCAATCAACATTTCATTGTAGAATAAAATTTTCCGTTATTTGCAACAATTTTACCCACATCGAAACTTATAAATTTACTTGTATATTTACAATTGAATTTGTTAATATTTTTTTAGTATATGAGTGAATAAAAGGAATTGTTTCAGCAAATGTATTTCAGCAAAAAAATAAAAATCATCGTTACGTAGCACGTACCTGACACCCCTACCCCTACGTAATGCAGAGTAACGCTGTCTCAAACTTAATTAATGGACGACACCTACACAGATCCGGCGTTGGCTGAAAATATTAATTTGCGTCTTTGATAAAGCAAGATGGCAATACTGATACGGTGGGAAATGAAAACTGAATTTGGTTTTGTGAATGCTGTCAAGCAGAATATAATCTGGTCTTTTCATTCGTCTTAGAAGGTCGTCTGACAGTACTGCAACACGACCTTTCTAATGAATCACCTTTGTCGGCAACGCGTATCTCTGTTAGAAGTGATCAGTGCACAAGTCTTTTATCGCGTTCTCTTACACGCACAGCCTTTATTTCCAGACGGAGAGCTCGGCGACCTCAGTGAAAGTAATATCGCACATTCAGTTGCGCGATTGAGATCTCGCCGTGACGAAAAGCCCCGCCTCCGCGCCGTTCTAAAGGGGCGTTCTCCCTATAACCCCGCCAGACACCGCGGCCAGGACCGTTAACAACACGCCTACGCTCGTGCAATAGTGCTGGGAGAGGGAAGGAAGATCGGCTCAGTGCAATGTCGTAGAGAAGAATCTGAACAGCATTGTCTCTGGATGAACGAGGTCGCTAAGAGCATCTACCGGCTCAGAGCTTCGATCCGAAGGGTCGTGGGTTCGAGTCCCGCCTTGGGCATGGTTCGTTTTCCCTTGTCTCCCATGTATACTATGTGATCAACAGTATCCGGACACGTGACTGAAAATTACTTACTAGTTCGTGGCACCCTCCATCATAATGTTCCACCCGTAGCCTTGATGACAGTTCCACTTTCGCAGGATATTTTTATAAGGTGCTGGAAGGTGTCATTGGGGATGGCAGCCACTTCTTCATAGCTGTGCCTGAGGAGACGTATCGATATGAAGGACTGTGGCACGAAGTCGGCGTTCCGAAACATCATAGGGTGTTTCGATAGGATAAAGCCAGAAGTTTGAGGGATGTTATTGTCGTGTAACCACTCCGCCACAGGCCGTGCAGTATGAACAGGTGCTCGATCGTGATGAAAATGTAATCGCCATCCCCGCAATGCTCTTCAACAGTGGGAAGAGAGCAGGTGTTTAAATCATCAACGTGGGCCTATTACTTGATAGTGCCACACAAAACAACAAGGGGTGCAAGCCCCCTCCGTGCAAAACACGACCACACCATAACACCATTTTGGACGTTCCGAATACTTTTGATCACATAGTGTGCGCGTTGTCGCCGAGGGCCACGCGTTCTGCTGACCCCGGATCAGAAGAATCCGCAAAGGCTGTTGGTGTCTATTGTGACGTAGTGAAATAAGAAATAAATTTCAATAACAAAATAAAAATGATATATTAAAAGATTATGTACAAGTTACAATAAATTGCTAATGTTAAAACACTCCGGCAACCTTTTCCTTTCAATACCCTGCTTTACCGCAGAAAAATACAAGCCACGCGTGATGCGAGCTGTCGGACCTCCGTCCTGTGACAATTACCGTCACATGGCCTGACGCCAAAATTTAACCCGGTCGTGGCGACCGTTTGACTACAGCACGCGAGATCGTCTGGCCCTTACTCTCCGGACATCTCGCCCACACTCCTACACCCCTTGTACACACACGTACAAGCTTCCCGATGCAAACTGAATGAGAACGCGGGCGCAGATGGCGCCGCGTTAAATAGTTGAGGCTGACACCCCCACCACCACTGTTCCATAGATAGGCTCGCTGGCCAGCAGCTTGGTTTACGCCCACACACAGGATTCTCAGGTTGGCTCGCCTGCTTAACCGTAAGCGAGGCTCGCTGGCTAGCATCCTCGGAGTTTACAGCCTACGGTTATTTTTCGCTCTGCGGCTCTACCTGAGTCAACCGCCAGAGCGCAAACTCCCGGAAGTTCAGGCTCAACCCCTTCCTCCCCCGCAGCGCACTTTCACCGACCTAACGGTTCTGGCCCTCGTGTTAACGACGCCACACTATTGTATTGTTGGCTGGATAAAAAAGCTCTGGGGAAAAATATCCCTAGAATCATCTTCTCATTCCGGGGCGAGCCGTCGAGGGGGTAACATCACACGCTGACATTGGGCCAGTGCAATAACTTACATTACTAACCGCAAACAACATTCCGCAAAATAGATTTGTAAAAGCAAGTAGGAACAAAGCAATGGAACACACAGCCATCAGATACAAACAGCCTCAAGAAGTTCTACAGCAGAAACATTTACGTGCAACTGTTGTACACAACAGATGCAGTTTGAATTGCAACAGTTTCAACAATTACTAACAGATCAGCCTATGCAAGTATAACAACCGTCAGGAGACGTTGGCGAGGTCAAACCGCAACAACCAATCGCAGTACAACAGGTCTGCAATAGGTTCCTAGGACAACCACAAACCGACAACCAAAAGTCTACTTAGCAGACAGCCCAATAATTCAACTACAGTGCTAATCAAAAATCTTCTCATTCAATCATCTTCTCTTTCAATCGTAACTACTCCATCCATTGTGGTTACGAGTGAGACTAAATTAAAGCGATTTTCAACTAACTTAGAATATGCGAACAATGAAGAAAAATCTTCTCGTTTTAGAGTTCTAAATGGTGAAACCAACATAGACAAGCAATTGTACCTACAGAATCATCTATAATTAAATACCTCCATAATTGTGATTGGTAAACAACATCACAAGCAAGTAATTGAAGAGATAACAAAATTACCAATAACTTCAAAACTATAGTGATCAAAACGAAACAAAAATTTTATTCACTACCACGGAAGACTTCAAAAGTTTGAAAAAGATCTGTGAAAAAGCAAAAGTGCAATATTACTTCTACCGTGATCCAACTAACAAACCATTCGAAAACCAAAATGTCAAATAATCAAAATATTCCTTAACTTCTGAACTGTATGCACAAGGCCTTAAAGGGAAAACGAATACTATTTGAATTATTCCTACAACAACACCAAATGGACATAGCATGCACAACTGAAACACATTTAAAAATTTAACGAAAAATGTTACATTCCAGGATACAAAATATACCGAAACCGCAGACCCTCGAGAACGGAAGCAGGGGGTGTTGCCAAATTAATATATACTAAAATCAAACACGTACTAATTTACAGCCCAAACCGAACAGACCTTGAAACAACTGTAATGAGAACCATAATATTTGTCTGCTACACCATATAAACAGCCAACTGTAATAATCACCAAATATTTAACAGAAACAATAATAATCCAATTTGGCTAATAAGAGATTTAAACAGCAAAAATGCAGTGTTTATGTAACTCAACGACACCACAAGGCGATAAATTACAGATATTCACCATTGCTAACGATCTCCCAATAATAACATCATGTAAATTAAACAACAGTAATATAGTTCAAGACATCTTAAACAAATTGCCCTGCCTGAATTTGACTCAGGCCATAATCCAGTAGTCTTAGTGCTCGGAACAACAAACACGCAAATCAATATAAAATATCCCGATTTTACTTATGTGGGTGGTGTGAACTGGAAAAAAAATCAAAGAAAATATCTCCGTTCGTCGCCTCGTCCGTCAACAATTTATTAGCACGTGAAATACTAACTTTTTGTACTAGTTAGGTAAATAAATATTTTCGTTACGATTTTCCACGGGGAGCGTAAGCTACTTCTGACAGCGCGGTGCCTTCGTCGTGCAACCCGACCACAGCGCTCTTCAAATGAACGACAGGGCTTCCCGCCCTCTTTGTCCTCCGCCAACAATAATAATCCAGTTTTGCTAATAAGAGAGCTAATAAACAATGAGAATTCATCGTGAGTATGTACCTCCGCGACACCACAAGGCAATCATTTACAGACATTCACCACTAAATAACTACAACTTCAACTATAACTATGTAACTATGTAGTTACATAGAGTATTATATATAGATAGTTTAACGAAATAACTGTTGCCGTTATGAAGCTTCTCGGCCGCGAAAGCTACTTGTGACACCGCGGTGTCTTCGACGTGCAACCCGACCACAGCGCCCCTTAAATGAACCGGGGTTTGAACCTGTAATGAAATTAACTTTATGTTTGAACCTTGAAACATTTGAACCTTGAAATGAACCTTCAATGAAAGGGCTTCCCGTCCTTTTTGTTCTCCGCAAACAATAATAATCCAGTTTTGCTAATAAGAGAGCTAATAAACAATGAGAATTCATCGTGTTACTTTAGTCAGAAGGCCTAGTTAGTTACAACATCACAAGGCAATCAGTTACATATATTTACCACTAAATATCTATAACTATGTAGTTACATGGAGTAGTTACATATAGATAGCGTAACTAAATAACTGTTGCCGTTACGAAGCTTCTCGGGCGCGTAAGCTCTTTCTGGCACCGCGGTGCCTCGGAACAGCCCAAGCGCAGCGCTCGCCGAAATGAGCGCCCGCGCTTCCCGACCTCTTGGCGACCTTGGGAGGTCGCGCGTCGGAGTGGCAGGCGGAGGCGGCGCGAAGTAGCATCGCGCGCGTGCTTGCGGGGCGGAGGAGAAGGCCGCGATGCAAGTGTACGAAGTCTCGGGCCGCACCGCGCCGCGCCGCGACTCGCCTCGCCTCGCCCGCCTCAAAGGAAAAGCGCGCCGCGCACAGCGCCTCATTCATTTGGGAGTCTGAAGGCTTCGGAGGCCGCCCTCCTGAAAGGAAGCGAACATGGCACAATGGCCGATTGTTCATCCCCCTGGCGAAATGAGCACGCTGTTCGTCTAACCACTTTTTCCTCGCTCTCTTTTTCGCGCGTTCGCGGGCGCGTGGCCGGGGCGGGCGTCGGGTGTGAGGCGGGGCGGGGCGGGCGGGGCGGGCGGGGCAGGGCGGGCGGCGGGGCGGCGGGATGCGGGCGGGGCGGGCGGGGCGGGTGGGGCGAGGCGGGCGGGCAGGGAACGGCGCGATGCAGCGCCGCGTCACTCGGCCGCTGAGAGGGAGCCTTGCGTATGAGCGTCTTGGACAGCACTTACCGTGCTGCTCTCAGCTGACTAGGCGACCGTTATTGGACAGCGGGTTCGGAGGAACAGCGAGTTCCAGACAGCAAGGTTGCCGGATTGAGGAATTTTGTCACCAAAATGGGAATTTTTTTTTCGTTGAGGGAAAGAAATGAGCATCATAAATGGATGGGATAATGTTAGGAGATTTTGGGGGGGAATTATTTACATCCGATGTTGAGTTATTAATATTATTCCATCAATTGTTGTTAATATAAAAGGAACAAAAAATTATCCCTCATTTTTATGTATCAAAACAGAAAAATAAACGACAGACACAGAGAAAGAAAAAAACCCAAAATAATATAGTGTTTCGAGAGGTTCAAACAATTGGGTGATTTAAATTATTTTAATTTATGGGGACAGTCAATTGAATCGTCAGGGACAGCTCATGGCGTTTGCCATGGACGGAAAAATGTTTTTCGTTTCAATGTTGTGGAATTTTCTTTCATTGAAGAGGTTATTTGGTAAATTCAGTAGAAGTGGTTAGGAAAGGGCTTGCACTACATCTGTCATCCCTTGGTTCGGTGATATAACGGTTAGCGTTGCACTCAAGTTTGCAGGATCAAACGCGATCAAAGCCGGGAATTTTTAAGGGAGAAAAAAATGCTTTGTATGCCTACATTCGTGGAGATATAAAGCCGGGTGTCCCATGCTGTAGATTTACCACATGTAAAGATCCGAAAACCTAAAAGAAGTCTCTGAGCTAAATTCATAGTCTCTCATCATGAAATAAGGCATTAACTAACTAACTAACTGCAGCACGCCTTTGTGGGTCACTGTTACCGAGAATACCTTCTAATCAGTAGATTCCGGAATCTTACGTAATGCCATATTGTTTTGTCTACCTATATTCAGTTCACAAAATTGTGATCTTGGTCAATCGTGGCAATCTCAATTTAATAACCAAATTTTTCGTTACATATTTTGTACTATATTACATATTTTACATACTTTGTTAACATTTTGCAAAGCTATTTTATTCTACCAATTTTCTTGGAATTCATTTCGCCAAATAAACATTTAATGAACTTCCAAAAGTAGTTTTTGTTTCATAAATCTCTCTTTTTTTCTTACCCAAATTCAGAATTGCGAGCTGCCGGCGAGATGAGCTCCACGTGGAGACGTGGTCGGATGGACTCTATCTTGGTTACCGTCCGTCTATATTGCACATATGTTGGATTTTGGAACAAGAGCGCATGAGCGCTAAGAAAAGTACCTTAGATATGGAATGTATCTAAATATATTAATATTTGAGTCTCATATCTTATTCGAGAACGATTACAAAAACACTAACGAAATACCGAAGGAAATTAAGAAATGGTGTATTCGGACTTCTTAAGAGATTACACATAGGGAATATATGGAGAATGATTTACTACATTTTTGTCCTCTGTGAATTCACAACTGATAGAATCGAAGTATCTTTGATTTATACGAGTGTGGTATGCAATACAATACATGTAGGTCAAGCGCCTATGTGAGAAGAAATACATTCATTAAATATTATTTTCACGTAGCAAATGACTTTCCTTTTACAAAACCGGATCATTGGTATGTAGGACGGTCACTAATGGCAGCGTAATTGAAAACGCAGTTACGCCTACCCATTATTTGTAGAACACATTATTGAGTTTTCAGTCTATATAAATTCAATGAATTAATTTATTTTCGGAGTAGATTAATTCAAATTATTCAGCAGCGTATTACCGTTCTCATTTTCCTTTCCTAATGCGTGCGCGCCGACACGGAAGAGAGAGATACATCAAATTTTCTCTTAAATATTTAAGAAATCCATTTTCTAATGTACTTAACACTAGAGTCAAGAAAGAAAAGGCACAAAATATTACGTAATCAAGGAAGTAAATGGAATAATTAGCAATAGCATATGCGGGTAAATATTTCCCAAATCTCGTTAATCTAATGACGAATGGCGGAGATCCGCGAAGAGCGCATTCGCGGGTGTGGGGGGGGGGGGTGAGCGCGCTGGCTGGGCGAATGCCCGCGCGCTGGCCGTGGGGTGGGGTGGGGGGAGGGGGAGAGGGGAGAGGCGCGGCGCGGCCCACGCCCCGCCACGCGCGCGCGCGCTGCTTGCGCGGGGGCCCGGCCCACGCCGCGCGGGTTCGGGAACCGGCCTTGGGCACGGCTCCGACAGCCCAACGCCCCGAGCGCCAAACACTGCACGTCGCTCCGGGCAGCAAAAAGCTGAATGCAACAGAGCGCGCGGACGGAGAGGGAGCTCAGATTTAAATAGTGCATTCGTTCCTTTTCATCAAGTTTATATTCATTAATTCCTCCACCCCCCCCTAAAGTTCCCCTAGTCGCGGAAAGAGATCGAAACAGTAAAATAATGTGTATTTTCCCTACCGAAATAACGATTAGGAACAAAACACGAAACCATTTTGGAATGAGCGATATTCGCTTTGGCGATCAGAAATGGGAGTTTTTACTTTCTCGCCCTTACTTCCTAAGATGAGAAATTATTGAAATCGTTCGCTGGAAAACGAAGTTTCAACAGAAAAACCTTTCACTATCCCTTTCCCTATCATAGGATGCAGTCAGAATATACGTTTTGTGCGTGTGTTACACCGAAAAATCGTTTGACGGCAAAACCTCTGTCTGACCGTTCGTCCATCCGTCCATCCGTTTGTCAGTCCGGCCGTCAATTCCAAAAATTCATCCCAATTTTTGGATTAAACTTTGTCTTCGGTTAGCGTAAATGAAGGTTAAAAGAATACCCTAGGTCACATTTTCGTTACATTTCCCTAATTTTTTGAAAATTCCGAAATCAACTTTGTGTGCTTGTTTTCCTAAACTACTATATTGAAGTTAGAGATTAATGAAATCTCTTTCTTAAGGGCATTGTACGTGAAATAAGGTCAAGTACAATTTTTGGAAAATATGAGTAGCTTTTGCGTAATTTTGCATGTAATATAGGTAATTTTTAAACATTTTTTTCTCTAAAACGGCTCTAAGTTTTTTCTTTAAATATTTTCCTCATATGTATTAAAGGGCGATATAAAAATTTATACTAACCCCATTTCCGGTGAATTCTGTATTTTTAAAAATTGCAAGAAGTGCTTTTTCGAACAATGCAAAAGTTTTTTTGTACATTGCAAAAGTACAAAAAATGAAGAGAAAGCTTTTTGTCTTAAATGAAATCTACTCTAAAAACTCAGATATTTAAAAAAGTAATGTGCTTTTTTTGCTTGAAAAATCGGATAGCTTTCAGTAATCTTTGCTTCACGTTAATGTAAGTTTTAAAAATGATTTTAATCATTTATTTAAAAATAAAAAAGTTTTGTTAAATATACAAAAATAATCACACATTTTTGGCTATTTATTAACTTTTCTCTCTAATTATTCCTGTTTCAAAAGAATCTTAGAAACATGTATGGGTTACAAGATTATTGTATTCAATAAGAAACAATGAAAATGAAAGTATTATTGTTATGTTTAGTTATGTACATTGATGATTCAATACTGATGGATTTAAAAATACGCAGAAAATAATTGTATGTGCGTTTTGTCGGTAGACAGGTGGAAGTAGTTTCAACTTGCGTGAAAGAGTTGACGATTTGGAAAAATAACAGACACAAAGCACAGTTATCGGTTTCTACCAAACACACTGTACACTGGTGGTACAATACTGAGAATTCAAATGTATTGCCTCTGAATATCTCGATATATTGTTCTTTATTAGTATCAAGATAACACATATTTACATTTACAAGATTGAATACAGGAATCTATTTTAAATCACTGTACTTGCTGAAACCTTCAAGTTACTCGTTTATACAAGCATATCCTATCGTCAACTTTATTGATTACGTAGAAAGCTTATTAATTGATAAAGAACGGACAAATTTCTTTTTTAAATGAATATTTTGTTTAATCATGATTCGCTAAATTGGAGAAGAGCAAGGACAATTACTCTTGGGGTACAAAAAAAGTTTATTTTTAGACTCAACATTCCTAACATTTAGGTTTTTAAATTGATTTCACCTGTCTCAACAAATGTAAAAACAATACCTTTATTCCAATTTTTGTGAAATATTGGATACATTGATATGCATTGTAACTGGTTGTCAGCAACAAGCTTACATCATTCAATGAGACAATACCATTGCTTAATCCGTGGAATTTGTCGCAGTGGTCTGGCAGAATTCGTCGTACGCACTAAATTGACTGAAATTGATGTTCTGTGAAATTGACACCGTTCTTTGAAAAGCATGCATAGAAAATCATTTGACTGAACACATGCTTGTGACATATGTAATTCAAACGCTTGAACTGGTTCAAATTACTTGCACGTGCAAATTAAAAAAAGACTTTTTAAAATTTCAAACACGTGAACTGATAGTTCTCAACATTTATTATGTTTGAATGCATTAGTATATGCTTCTTCGAGAACAAAAAACGGGTTACTTAATAGAATAAAATCGCGGAGCAATGGCTGGTGCGTAATGTCTAAAAATATAAAAATGTAAAAAAAAAAGAATTGTATAATTACGATATGTGATAATTAAAATAGGGTACAGTGGTGCAACGATTATGATAAGACACTAAAAACAAATTTTATCACAAGTGACTGAGTAATGCAAAGTAATGAGTAAATTCTTTAATGATAAATCATTAAAATACAGGTGAACTTCGTTAATGCGATGCAGCAAAATTCGAAAAATTCTACGATTTAATAATTGTGCATGTCACTTTCTTGACCAAATATATTGAGTTGAAAAAAATATAGAAAAAATGAAGCGAAGCCTTTCAAGTACTTCGAAAATTAACGAACCAAACATTTGGAATTCGAAATCAATGTAATCTTGCATGATATTCTAACTAGATAGCGAACAGTCTCTGAAGACTGAAGTTCTGGGCTGTCATGGAATAACGTTTTAACTCATTCTATCGGTAAACAAGTCTAATACGTAACATATCTAATGTTTACGTAATTTATTCCAAAATCTAATATTAATTCCATTACCGAAATAAACTTTTATTTGAATTGCTTTTCTGCTTCATCGTTATTTCTGTAATTAAAATCATATCGAAGACATGACACCTTTTGTTTTGAATTACCAACATCTTATGGCCTCTGATATAAACGTGGCTGATATTAATGCGGGACAAAAATACATCAGAAGGAATGGATAAAAATACTGCCACGTTTCAAGCACTTGAAATAAGGAAAAAAATTCTATTCCACATTAGCACTGTAGATATATAGTATGCTGGTGTATCGGCAATATAGTAATGTATTATAACTTTTAATTAAATGAGAAAAAACATACTGGCATATAAATACATGAATTGATATCATAACGTTAACCTTTAGGTCTTTTTAGCCTTTTTTAACCTTTAGGTTACCATTTAGGTCGTTTCTTTTCCTTTTTTCACATTTCATGTGGTTTCTTAACGAGAAAATACTTTCCTTATGAGGCCAGATGTAATGTTTTCCTCTAATAAAATGCGTGTATAATAGGCGATAAGATGTTTATATAAAATCAATTGAATTTGTATTGTATTTTTTTGTAGAATTTGTTAAAAGTATGTTGGAATGCATTGAAATATGAATCAACGTGGATATCATAAAATGTACCTTTACGTACAAGACTGTATCTATCGATAAAGGAAGAACTTGATCGATTGAAAACCAAAGTACTTATCCGGGAGTTTTTGCGAGGCAAAGAGTTACGTCAATCGACAGCACTATCTATCTTCTGCACACGCGCTATTCGAGTTTCGCATAACTTTTGTGCATATGCGCATCCGCAGATGATCGAGGTAGTCGATTGCTGAATGCTATGCCGAAAAAAAAACACTCGTGATGGAAAGATACAGGAGAGTTAGTCAGGCGCACCGACTTTTAACGTTCTGCGCAGTACCAATATACGTGATGAAACACATAACCATAACAAGGGCACTTCATTTGAAAAGCCAGATCAGGCGGTGGCTGCCTTTTTGCATGAGGAGCGAGAAGAGTGGAGAAACATTCGGAAAGTGACATAAAGTGACAATTTTCAACGGTGACCAAAAAAAAATTAACACGAAGTTGTAGCTGGAATAAAAGATGCAATATTATTTATTTCAATGAGTTGTAACAATGTGACAATTTCTGTATGTGGCTGAACTTTTAGCTTCCGCTAATATTGTGACAGAAACTGGAGCCTGAAGCTCACTGGATAATGCGCAATAGCTCACTCATGTCTTTCCACCACACAAAGAACTCCCCATTTCTTCATTGCAGCCATCGATAGCAAATGCCGAGGCATAGCCCCATCGCCGGCACGGGAGGCGAGCCCATTGTAGATAGAGAGATGTGTGGGATCAATGAGATTTAGGCACCGGTTTCGTCACAATATAAGCGGGAATTTTAAATGCAGACATTCGAAACTTGTGGGAAGTAAGTACATATTCACCTTGTTATAAGTAATTGAAAACAATATTTTATTCTAATTACACTTTCGTCGTGTTATTTTTCGCCGAAAAGTGTCACTATATGCTATTTTCTAAAATGTTTCTCAACCCTTCTCGCTCTCCATGTACCATGGCGACCAGAGTCTGGTCTGGCTTTTCAAACTAAGTGTCCCTGCTGGGGGTCGTGTGGTTCGTGACCACACGTGACCGCAAAACTGACGCTGCACAGAACGAGGAAAAATTCACCAGGTAAGAACACAAAAATGCCTATCGCTCCATTGTTGCCCCCGATAGCAAACACCGTATCTCGAAGAGACATAGCTGTATCGCCGACGCTTGAGGTGAGAAAGTCTTTCCGCCAGATGAAAA
>BOPP01000025.1:8388852-8406547 GCA_017312745.1 Gryllus bimaculatus
ACCCCATCCCTCGCTCCGCGTCACGTATAAAGTTAATGGCGCCGGCAAGAGCTGCTTACAGCGCTCCGGAAGTTCAAATTGACTCAGAGATCAAACGCACGTCAACACCCAGGGCGCACGGTGAGGTGTGGATACGCGTTCAGCGCCTCACTCTTACGCGCTGTCGCATTTCCGGCCAGCGTGACTTCAGCGGCTCTGGACCTTCAATAGGCGGAAATGCAACTGCGGGACGGCCACTAGGCTGGAGATGACGGCTGGTTACAACGTTCAGTCACGCGACACAATACAGGGGTGAAAAAAGTTTCCGTATTTTTCGCGTGGTTTTTGTTTCATACCTTCTCTATTGTTCTGAACATGTGATGCGCATCGCTAACGCAAACTTGGACAGGAACTATATTTTAAGGAGCTGAACTCGATCGAGTGCCGTCCACTTCCTCAAACTCGTGTGTTTCGGTTTTTGCCGAGTGCAACTAGAACTCGATGAATAGTTGGAAACTCATAAAATTGGCATTTTAATAACAATATCGACGTCATATTGAAGATCAGTTATAGTGTTTCATGGGCTTGTAACATTAACTCATAAAATATTTTTGTTCGAATTTTCTCCAAAGCCTCAATATTTACAGGGAATGGATCCATTCGGAACTAAGCCGATCATATCAAGGACATTCTTAGCGGGCGGAGAATAGAAAGAACACTTCCGCTATTTTGATTTGTCAACAAGGAGAAACGCAAAACTCAGATGCCATCTCGTGCTACGAGGATGGACGCTGAAAGGACAGGAATGATAAAGTGAAACCGGAAACAACATGGGCATCAACAGTCCAAAATTTCTCTAACACGAGAGACCGCAAGTGCCTACATAATGACCTTTCTCCCTCTGCGAAAAATGTGGCAGTCGTCAGGAGGCCAATCAGAAAGTTCGCAGGCGCCCACGTTAGGAGGTGAATATCTACATTACCAGTCAGAGAAGAAAATCTGTGGAATTTTAATTGAATTCATGGATATCTGACATATAATGACATGTAAAAAAATATCCCATGTGGCCTTCAATCTCAGATACGCAATAAACAATTTTAGCTTAAGTGGTTCAGGGCATCAATTGACGTGAATTGAGTGCCTCTGATCAGGAGGTCCAAGGTTTCAAGTCTTGACAGTGGCAGGATTTTCGATACAAGATAGTAGCTAGGTGGAATTCAGCCACTGTCTATAGAAGAATTCTAGCGTCTAGTCGCTCCAGTAAGTAGTTTTCCGTGATTTCTTCGCCGTCTACCAGGCGAATGCCGGATCATTACCATTTCAAACGAGCCATGAATCGCCCGCAATGTATCCTTCCTCTTCCTTGTTCTATTCTCATCCCTTACGTACATCCCCCCTTGCATACATTACACTACCACTCTACTACGTTAAGAGACGAGTCGGGAGGTTAGAACTTGTTCCAGCTGGGGCGGTGCCACTCTGGTGGGAGATACCTAGCTGAAGAAAACCCCCGCAAACAGACGTAGGTTGGCGCTTGTTCACGCCATCCAGTGGCAAAAGATCACCACCACTTCCCGCGACTAAAAACACGCACTATATTTACAGGACTAATGACCTTAGCAGCTGATGCGTTCTGAACCACTAATCAACTAAATATTCAATAAAAAAGTATACGTGGCTTAAACTTAAATTCCGAGGAGGGTCGCTCTTCTTTCGAAGCCCCCCTCCCCAAGTCGTACCTGTCAGAGTCGCCCAGGTGCGTAGAGCTTCCGCGGACGTTGACATGTGCGCCCAGCAGCCTCGTTAACTCCCATAACAAAGCGCTAGCCCCCTCCGAATCCCACTCCCCCCCCCCCGCCCAGCGCGCAACGTGTCGGCCGACGCGCTGTTTACAGAGCAATTCCCAGGCAAAACGCGCGCCATGTTTAATGCAGGTTGATTTCACTCGACGATGACGGGCGCGGGCGCGATCGTGTTTATGAAAAGCATTGTAGTTTGCATTTCAAACAGACGCACTCGTTTCCGCGCCGATCTCTCCCACGGCGCTCCTCGCGCGCCCGGGCCGTCGCGGCCCACAGCGCGCGCCCCGCGGGGACCAAATCAGACAGGGGCCGGCCACGCCCACCCCTCACACCCCCTCGTGGCGGCGCCACACGCGCTACCACAGGTTACGTAATTGCTCAGCGATTCCGAGAGCGTCCGCTGCTGACGGCACTAGTCCCGTAAGTTTGGGGCATGTTTTTATCGCGGGAGGTGGCGGTGTTCTTTCCCAGCTGGATGGCGAGATCCGGCGCCGACCTACCTATCGGCCTGCGGAGGTTTTTTCCTCAACGAGGTATCACCCAAAAGTGGGAAACCGCTCCAGCTGAGACATGCTCTGCGCTTCCGACCGGTCTCCCGACAAGTGTGGTCCATGAAGATACTGTCGCAAATGCTGCCACTGTCGGGATTCGAACCCTAGGACCTGCCGGTCAGAGGTACTGCAGTGACTTCAACAGATGACAATTAAGTCGGCAAAAAGGTATTCGAGCTCACGGGGCGATATCTCTGATGCATCATTTAAGTTTTAACTTATCTTCCTTAACAAACTGACTATTGGGTGTTTCAGGCACAAACATTAAACACATTTACTGACATCGATATTTAAGAAAGGTTTTTAAATTACAATGTTTATCAATAATAATAACAAGATAGATGTTAGAACACGTGTTATAAATTGTTGTAAAATATAGTACGCCGCGCACAGTTTGATGGATACTATTCTGGTGTTGATACCATAAAGCCTATTGGCACGAACAGGAATTTTTCACATTTGACCCAGACAACAATAACGGAGAGGTTCTGAGAAGGTCGGATTTATCAAACTTTTCTACGATACTCCATGAACGAAACAATCAGCATCTGAGAGATCGACCAGGAGGTTGTGCCGGAGGGTTAATGGGCATGACCAAAAAATGCAGCCCTCTAGTAATTTTTAACTATTGAACATAATCAAAATATATGAAAATAAATATATAACCTTTGCAATTTATAAATTTATTATTAGAACAATAAATACAATATATACACACGACAGTAACTTAAAAATGTTATTGACATTACGTATGCTACGAAAGAAACTATACATAATCTCGTTATAAAAAATTGTTAATAGTATCTTACACTTTTCGATGCACCGTTTTGTACAAACTCTTTGCTCTTCACAATGTACTATGAACATTGAACATAAATCTTCAATTTACTTCCTCTTACTTGTTCTTTCTATCTATAAAATACAGTTTCTATATGCGTTTCCTCCATTTTCCCAATTAATCATTTTAACTACCCGCCCCCTTGCTTAATACAAAATCTCTCATTCACGCTTCGAGGATCTCACTAACGTGCGCTCTCGGCCTAGACTTGCATTTTCTTTACGACTACGTATTGCTGCCGATCGTTCTGCACCTAAATCTATCGAAGGCAATGGATGCGTAATTTAACAGAGCAAGTATGTTGTCCGCGCGAGACCTGGACGCAATAAAGTTTCACGCCAGTGGATAGAGTCCGTAATAAACTTACGGCGGACAATTGGATATGTGGGAACGGCGAGTTTAAAACTCGACGCGCGCCGCCGGAACGCCGGGCGGTGCGAGGAGCGCATTGGCCTCCTCCGTTTACGCTGATTGGCAGCGTCGTTGCGCCGTCCGTTCGCACGTAGCGTCTGAATCTGAAGCGCGCCCGACGGCCCGGGGCCTCAGGGCGGAGCGCGTCGTAAGCGAGGCCAAGGAAATAGGACGGAGAAACACGAGAAAAATACGGCAACGCGCCGGGAGATTAAATTATGGATTTACTCACAAGACTAGTGCTGGAGCCTATAGAAGGGGAAATAAGAGGATTTCAAGGCTGTGGAAAATCCCGAGTGGTTCCTGGAATTCCCGGTATTATTGGGTGTTTTGCTTTTACGAGATGAACAACTTTTTTTTTTTAAGTTTGAAAGGAATGACAATAAACGAAGACAACGGAGAGCAGGTGTTGACGTTGATCGGCTCTGTGTTGGCGCTTTTGCTCGTAATTAGCGCTTTATTAAATTTCCTCACACTGGCCCCCCTTACGTCCTTACAGCTTTTGTTACGTAATATTTCGAAGTAACCCACATTACATTCCTGAGTATTTACGTTTACGCGTATGGTAAATTGTTATGTTTATAAAAAAATATATTATTAATGGACTGAAATTTTTAAAAGACGATATGAAAAGGCAGTCTGGGGAAGAAGTCGTGTAGATTAATGAAGATCTCGGCCTAAGCTGAAAGGTGGAGAAGAATGGCGGTAAGAGGAAAAAGTATGCGTAAAATAATTATTTCGTTAATTTAGTTGTTATGCACTTGTAGTACACCCGAGGCATGAGAATTTTAAGGTACTACGCTCTCGGCATGTTCGTTTCTTAACGACGATAATAGTTGTCATTGTACAACATTGCTTATAACCGATTGAATGGCATTGAAAATTGTTTTGGTTGCTTTGTTAAAAAATGAAATATATTGTTGTAAAAAGAATTGACAAATCTGAGCAGCAACTGAGGAGTAAAATTTAGATCTAGATTCTGTTAGAATTATTTTATTTCGTATAATAGATGGTGATCGTTGCTGTTGAATTAACGGTTACTGCTAGTTCGGTTGTTATGAAAGTTGAATGTCAATTTGAAAATGTATACAAGGATTCGTAGAAACACAAATAATAATATGAAATTGAAATTGAATATATTAGAAATAGAATGTATATAATGAGAAGTATTAACTAAATATACGTACAATATTCAAAATATAATGTTAAGAAGCAATTAAGTAACCAGTTGCATCTGGCACAATACTTAACATAACTGTTATTTCACAGTGCGTATTTTCAATTTACGCTTCTAATTTTTATATGTTCAAATGATTTTTTTGTATATTTTCAGATTAGCCCTGATGATCGAAAATATCTTAAGCAATAAAAATATTGTTACCTTGACAATATCTTTCTTCTGAATTTATATTTAGTTTTTGCTGCAGCTGCAGAAGCGGCTGATGGTTGCTTATGAGGTACCCTTGTTACCTATTCCTTTCAGATGTTTGTTCTGGGTATTGTAACGCAGTTAGTGCTCTAACAATATTTGTCAGTAGATGGGGCAACTATTTGCTTATCGGTACATATGATTGTCCCGTCCAGGGGTACTATAAGCGTACCGGTTTCGAATTTAGTTCTCTTTATGGTGATAACACAAGAAAACACTGATACTACAGAAACAGATTCGGAGCACTGCGTCCGACTCCGCGGGACTTATCAGGACTCGAAATATTGACTGCAAAGCAGTAGCGTGCACACATCTCAATTGGAGACTAAGTGAGAACTAGTAATTGGCACATTAAAATTCTGCTTCCAATCGGACACGTCTTAGGTAGCTAAAACGGTAACTGTGTGGCGCTGACGACCTAGAAAGAACTGAAGTGAGATTTAAGGCGAAGAGAACAGATGGAAATCCTTTGAGAGCGGATGGAGTTTAGAGAAGGATAAGAAAATTTCAATCCACTCCGGACTCTTGACTTGATGTAGTAATTTAAGACACTGTAGGGTTACATACAGATTACATAGTGTGTTTATGCTTATCTGCTGAACTCTGGTCTGTCAATCTTCCCGATAGCCTTGCAGGATGTTTTTGAATACTCGTACAATTGTTATTGCGACCTTAAATTCTTATACTATATGCACATCTAGAAATCAGGACAGTAAAAAGAAACAGAAATGAAGATATCAATTCTTGTTACTATTATTGATTAATAAATAGTAATAAGTTTTTTAATGTTCTTAATCAATATTATTTTATTTAAATTGGAAGCAGGTCGCTCTACCTTTATTTACCCTTTGAGTAATATCTTCATATTGACTCGCAGCTTTATGTATTTTGAGCCCTAAATATGTGCAGTCAGAAGAACCCTTATTTTTTTATTTTTCAAAATGTGGTGGAATGGGGGTACGCACTAGTAAATATAGAGCTCCTTGTTTGCAGAAGATCAAGTTTTGATAGCCCAAGTTATGTAAGACATTGATAGAGGGAAATAACAAATGGGGCTTAAAATCAATGTGTGTAAAACTTTTTCCGGGAAATTTAGTGAGGGGAAGTTTGAACTGGAAAAGGACACGGGGTCACCCAACGATTCCATAGTACGTTAACTGTTTACACAAAGATTAAACGCGTGAACATAATACAATAGTATACTAAGGAAAAATCACAAATCTGCATTATAAAAGCCAAATGTAACTTTTTTGTAAGGAACGTTTTGCAAGGACAGGTATTTTACAACACATCAAATTTTTTTTCCAGCTATGAGGGTCACCAGTGGAAATGTTTCACGACAGAGTCAATATTCATTCGACGTACGCAGCGTTTCACAGAAAAATAATTTTCAGGGTTCGCTGTATTCGATTGAATTGTAATTACAACGTTGAAGCAAAACTTAAATTTCAAACTTCATTTTCAATACAATTCCCCTTTAATAAAAAAATAAAAAAATAAATAAATAAATAAAAAAACAAAAAAAACATTAGTTCGGTGAATTATGCGAAGTAATCATGGTTCCACTGTTTCGTTTGTCTTATTTTAGAGCGAAAATTCACCCACTGCTAATATTCGCGTACTACCTTGCGTGCACCCTAATCCCGGTGTGAGGCGCGGGCGGGCGGTGAGCTGGCAGAAGAGAAGCGCGTCGCAGCGGCGAGGGCCAGGCGGAGCGAGCGCCCGAGCGGAGCAGCCACCGTCGACAGTAAAAGGGTCATCACGTCAGCCCAGAATAAACGACGGAGCGCGCGCTGTTCGGGTGCAAGGCCCGCCCCCACCCCCACCCCATCCCGCCTCCTGGCTCTCTTTGCCCCCGCAGGTCCTACGGAACCGATCTCGCCACTTTCCTCTCAGCCTCCTCCTCCTCCTGTCCTCCTCGCCAACGGACCTCCCGCCTTCCACGCACACGAGCCATCCGTTGCCTCGCTTTGTTCGCCCTCAAACAGCCTTCAATGCTCCACCGCTTTCCTCTCAGCCCCCTCCTCCTGTTCCTCCTTCCTCTCCAACGGACCTCCTGCCTTCACCGCCACGAGCCATCCGTTGCCTCGCTTTTGTCGCCCTCACACAGCGCTTCAATTCTTTCCTCTCAGATTTCCTCCTCCTTCCCTCCAACCCCGCTTCCACGCACACAAGCCATTCCGTTGCTCCTTGCGTTCGCCCTCAAATAGCTTTCAATGCTCTACCAATGATATATATCTCTTAAGTCTTCTCCCTTCTCGCCTTGACTCCCGTCCCCCTTCCTTTGTTTCCTCGCTTCGTTCGACCTCAAGCTGTCCTCGATCCTCCATGCTTTCCGCTCTCTTCGTCCCTCACCGTTCCAACGGACCGATCTCTCCACTTCTCTTTCGGTCTTCCTCGTCCTGTCCTCCTTCCTCACAAACAGACCTCCCGCCTTCCACACCTATGAGCCATCCGTTGCCTGGCATTGTTCGTCCTCAAACAGCCTTCGATCCTCCACGCTCCCCTTCTTCCTTCTCGTTTCCTCTCCCACCAGACACTTCGACGTTCCTCTCTGTGACTGCCTTGCCCAGCCCTGTTCCCTGCGCCATTCGCAGTGGCAGTAAAGCGAGTCGATCCGTTGACCTCTGGGACTCCCGCTGGAAGCCAGACATTCACAACTCTCGAACATGTTACTAGAAATGAATCGAAAATTGAATACGCACACTGTCTCTATTTGAATTCAGAGTTCTCGTATTCAGTAGACACGTTCTTGTCAGAAGCATTTTTTGTATAAGGAATTCGAACTGAAACCTTCAGCACAAATGTTTAAACGAAATGAAATTTATTAAACGATGTTAAGTAAACTTTTTCTTTACTCTGTTTCATCTTCGTAATATTGCACTGCATTATGTTTCAATTTGAAATTTAGTATAGTGGATATATACGTACTCAATAATTCTTAAAGTACTTCTTGAATAGTCATCGTACTCATTGCGATTATTGAAGTATTGTACTTCAGCTTCTAGGTCAATGACCCTCATCTCGATCAGGTTTGAGTCCAATTTCCCGGATCCTCGAGCAAATGCTGGGATGGCCTCCTTGTTTTGCTTCTGAACATAAATGTAACTTTAAATTAACTTCTCCTCATAGCACATCACACACAGTTTTTAACTGTTTTTGGCGTAAACAAAAAAATTAAAATAAACGCAAAAATATAGAAATAAATTAACATGTTTTGTTTATCATGATTTACAGCTAAGATTAAATTATTTTCAACTGGATACTTGTCTGTCCGGGATGAGCCACGTCTCAGTCTATCGAGCTGTGTTCCGACCATCGTGTTATGGCCTTCTTCAGAGCTATGCTGCAAGAAGGCTACAACACGATAGCCGAAACGTCAGTTCAATCCACTGAGATGCAGCTCATCCCGGACAGCCAAGTATTCAACGACTCCGGCCGTGGAAGCCTACGAATAGGCTTCTGAACGTGACATGCGAATTCTCGACGAAAAATAGTGTACGCGAGAGAAATATATTTAAAAAAATTATCATCACCATGCTCTTACAAATTTGGGTTTTGATCATGATAGTGAATAACATTTGCATTGCAGATAACAAGTCGAATAAAATGCAGAATTATTTTAGTTGTCGTATAATATTCATTAAAGAAAATAAGAGTTTATGTTATTACAAACAGTAAGTTTAAAAAGTACAATATCTGAACAGTAAGCAGAGCTAAGCCAGACCCGTAAGGATGAGTTAAATCACCTGTATAGTTAAACAAACAATTCGAGTCTGTAAGCTCGTTGTGATCACATGAATGAACCAGGTTGATACCCCATACTTCGTAAACCACAGGTCTCAATGAACGACCGGTCTCATTTTCTAAGAACCCATTCATACAGCGAACATGCATGATTGCAAAGGAATTCCAATATTACAGATCATTTTCCCGAGAAACGGCGAGATATGAGCTACTCCAACTGAATGAACGGACATTCACAAAGCATCCTCTTGATCCTCACGTGAATCATCTTCCTCAACCCGCAAGTGGCCCAACAGGCTTCAATTTTGTAGCGAAATTTACTGACCTGTCGAGGACAGCACGAGGATGTGTACGTCACGCGGGACGCAGATTAACGGCTAGCTCTGCTATTCAGGAGCGGACGAGGAGGCTGTGCCGGCGCTTTCAAAGGGCACAGATGAGTTTCTACGCTCCAGTTACGATTCGAGAGATAGGCGGCCTCTCATTCGCCATAAAGGGAGAAATACGGTTCACGAGACGTCAGCCTTCCCTGAGCCACGGCGCAGACTGCTGCCCGGGAAACCTGTTGGATATGAACGCGAAGGTTTCATGAAAATCAAAAATGAGTCTTGAAACACGGGTTACTTATCTCGTTTGGGACATCTCGTCGTTAAAGCCGCTCGCAGAAACATGCCGTGCAAACTGAAAGATGAATGTACAGATCTCTCAAAGAAATATGCAAGGAGTGGCCTTTGATAAACATCTAGTCTCGTGTAGCGCAAAAAACTGTAGGAGAGTCCGACTGACGGGAGCTTTTAAGATGCGACAGAAATAGGAAGGTATGTGGTGGCAAGAATTCTAGAAGAAATAGGTTGGACAATTTAGTTAAAAACATGTTCTAATCTCAGACGTTGGCAACTAGGTTGATGAACTGAACATAGATTTTGGTCAAAGATAAGGTTCCCGAAATACACACGACTCCTACATTGAACATTTTAAGTTTGTTTCCGTTTGAGTTTCAATCCCATTAAGTTCAAGATAGTACAAATAAACCTCATAACGTAAGAGAGCGAACAGGGTGTGTCCACATTAGAGAATCTGCTATGAATTCTAATAATAACTAAGATCCGTATATTTTAGACATCACCATTCTTCGCTTTCGCATTTGTATTCCCCAAGCGAAACACAATGGACTCCTTTATACTTCTGCGACTAAAAGAATGTGTAAGAGACGATTGTAAATTAATGGACACAAACTTTGACCCTAAAATCACAGAATGGAAGTGGAACGTGTGTTGTGAATAACAAAATCCAAGATTGAGAACAGACTTGAAAAATGGAACGACAGAGTCGATATGTATTAGCATACATCGAAATGCCCTGTTTATAGGAACAGTTCTCACAAAGCAAAGTGGGGTGGTGGAGAAAAAAACCTTTCGTTCAATAGGACTATTGTGATAAAAGGTAGCTACCGCTCACAGAAAAAAAGAAAAGGTTTCATTTGTGTGGTCTCTTCACTGGATTATAATCGGCTATGTGAGGTCGAAGGACGTGTTGCTAGAAAAAGAAAGAGAATTCGATTGTTTCTTCGCTTGCTTACATAACGTGTGTCCCTTTCAAAAACAATTCCGTGCATTCCTCGACGTCTATAGAGAAACGGCTGTATACTTCCTGTATACATCCCCAACTTCCGCGTCTCTGTTGTCTGAAAGGAGGAGTGAGGAAACTATTCCTACGCACACTCTCGATTTAGCACGGATCTCAGCGCGGGGTGTAAATGCGGCTGCTCCGGGAGTGCAGGACACGTGTGTCAGATCCGCCACAGAGAATTTCGAATGAGATTCCTCGCGCATACTGAAACGCTACCGCACACCGGTCACGCAGTGCAACGGCGCCTGCAGCCGACGAACATTCGCTTTTTATGCGGCTTTCGTTCGGCTGACAATGAGTATTCAGGCAATGCGCATGCATCTTACTTACTGTTATCGTCACTCCACTCCACGCGATGGATCGTACTAAGCAGGGTGTCGCAACAAGAACTGCGAAAGCAATCCCAGAGGGAACTTTCATTTGCACATTTGCAAGGTGGTGGTGAGGAGGGAGTGCTTTTCTTTCAAATTGCATCGGCCAATTCGGTGTGTGATGAAATGTTTAAAAGAACTAATAACAAAACGTCAGTGTAATGACAAATAAAAAATGATTTGAGAGCGTAGGCATCCGCGGCCGGATAAAAAATCAATTACTATTTATCTACATTTACAATTTTTTGAATTTGTTTAAGGAGGCTTTTCAACTACTATGACCTTTGTAGCGACCGCTGTTAGTAACATTAGGGATAACAGTAAGAGCATACGGACACACGGTAACGGTATTTGGTCATTCATGCCCCGGGCGGGATTGGAACCTCCAACCCTTCAGGCACGAGGCAGCCGTAGCGACCTCGGCTATTCGGGCCGGCAATTACAATTTTATTTAATAAGATGTTTTTCCACACTTTCCCAAGTAAGATATCTAGTAATTTTTATTCGGGAGCGATGTATGCTGCGGAAAAGAGCGATGTGTAAGTTACGTGAGCAGACCAGCTTGTCTCCCGTTCTGGATCTTATTTTACATAGTGAACGACCTACAATTATTATTTTATTACGAGCCGTTGTTGTTATCAACCACAGAAACGACATCCACAAAAGAATCCCAACAATGATATTCCATCCGGCAAAACGCTGCGAGCAAGCTCTCACAGAAGGATCCTAATCCGAGGGAGGTGGGCTCGCCGCGTCACATCAGAGAGTCCAGGCGAAGGTAATAAATTACCTTAGCTTGGGCCCGCAACGGCAAACGCTTAATCCCCATCCCGCAAGGCGGGCTCTCAGCTTCATCGCCGCGTTTTGATAAGTCGCGGATGGATGCCAGACATTCAATTGGACCTCTCGAAAGGAAAATTGCCGGTTTTCACGACGCAACTCACTGATTCCTGCGATGGATGATGCGGACGCTGCCCGCCAACGCGTTAACAACACGCTGCGCACGCAAGTCCCCCGGAGGGGAATCCCCGGCGCGCGCCTGCGAGCGTCGAGACCAGGGTCGCCAACGCAACTCACCTGCAACGAAGGAAAGAGACAATTAGCACACAGTTGCACAGTGTTGGAAACAGAAGATCAGTATGAGGTTATTAATAAGATCGCTGGTGAGATAGATACCTTCTAATGATAAAGAAAATAAAAGATGTTGTCCAGTATCAAAAGTATATTTTAATGAAAGATATTTTCGATAGCGTAGCTATTATCATCAGAGCTATCATGCAGTTTCTGTACGGAAAACAAAGTTCTACCCTTTGTTTTGCCAGAACTTTGTTTTCCGCCAAGAGACTGCATGACAGCTCTGATGATCATAGCTACGCTAACGAAAAGATCTTGAGTTAAAATATACTTTTGATACTGGACCACACCTTTTTTTACTTTACTCTACTCAGGTTATTAAAACGTTATTTATGATACGAGTGGTAAATGTGACATTTTATTTTTCGAATAGGTTGCGAATTTTTCGAATAGTTGCGACACAAGGCGGGCGTGCCGAGTGGTGAAATCCTAGGAGCAAAATAGTAACTTTTAACATGTATGTCATGCACTATTTTTTTACAAAGGCATTACTTTTAGAAAGCCTTATTGAAATTCATTTTATTTTCATTCAAGTATACAAATCGCTCAATGTTACATTAAAGTCAATAATACCTGATGTGGCCAGATTAAATTATTTTGGTTTCTTTGTTGCATTCACAGAATCATCTGAACACTTGAACATCGTCACACTTGCCTTAGAATTGCTTTCACAAATTGGCTGTCTAAAAAGCCATTAATATAAACTCTCTTGTTAGTTCCAAACCTTCATTTCTATCATTATAATGCTTACGGTTATTTAATAAATGACTCGTGTATTCCTTCAGTTTTGCACGATACATTTCAATGGAGTTTTTGTGCGAATAATAATATGATCCAATGCGGTCTTCTAAACAGTAAAATCAAGTAAGTTGAAAACGAAATCATGTAAAATTGAAAACTATTTCCGAGTATACAATGAATTGTTAACCTATGTGCACATATGTTCGAAGAAGTTACAAAAGATTGTGAATGCGTAAGTAATGAAAAAATGAATAAAATGAATATTAATGAATTTATATTCAGAATACAATTAGTATTGAACAGAATTATTTTACGTAGTGATGAGAAACGTCAACGGATTTGGTTAAATATACTACTGCGGGTAATGCTGGTAACGCAATACTGCAGCTCTGTTTTACCTATCTTATCTCTTCATAAACAATTATCTTTTAGACGAGAAGAGACGATTTAAAAACAACAAAACTATGTAGATCCAGACATCTGTGCCTGTACTTTCTATTTATTCACAACCCTAACATCTTCAGAATTACCACAATATTAAAGCCACATAACTCAATTTTGAAGCTTCATGTCACTTTCAAACTATTACTCTAATTCTCGTTATAATGCAATACTACAAAATTAGTTCTTACTACAGAGCTCCCTCTATTAATAAGGGAAACACTCTATATCAAATAATACTGTAACCATTTCCTAGAGAATGTAAGTCACGTATATGAACAATCTGAGTGATCTGCCAATTACAATAGCACGGCCAGCAACACTTATAAGCAGTTCGAAAACCGATCGAATAGCAGCGTTGGATGGTGGGACCTACTGAACAGCTATTGAACCCTAACTGATCCTCCCCATTGGTAAAGACGTAAAAGTAAATGGAAATCGAGGGTATCGCCAGCACTTCATGAGAAAACATTGAAATTGGAATTTGTTTCTCATTTTCATCATTCTAGAACAAGCGACGAAGAATTGCATTGGTGTTCTTAGGCAAAGTGATTGGAGTCAACATGTTTTAAAAAACACAAAACAAATTCGCATTAGGTTTAGAATTGTATGTGAGAAATATTTCCAGTTGTTAATGAATAATCCGGAGGAAAATATATAATCGATTGATCGAGTTGAATTAATTATATAATTGTGAGCTTTAACTTCTAGCCTGATTATGGCTGCCAATATCCGGAACAAAAGATGTTGGTGAAATTGTTGGACTACTTTCCTTGGAATAAAAAGCTACGTATGTCATTTTTGATACTGGTGGGATGGAATTAGTCCTTATCTGAAAGTGATGAGGCGGAGGTGGTGCAAGGAAGGCAAATATGAAATATGGCATGCGACTCAGAACAAGATAGCGGACTCGCCGGAGTTTGTAGATGCGATTCTGGTGAGGGCTGCAGTTGGGATGGCGGAAGACGTAAAATTTAGTTGCAAGCAGATGGAATGACTCACTTGGCGGATATAGTTAGGATGGTACAGTTAATGGTGGTGGAAAGTTATGAAGAGAGAACGAGAGCGCCGATAATGGTAATGGAGGCGTCCAAAAAAGATGTGATTGATTCGGAACGGATAGAAGTGAAACATCAATATCCACAACACCGAACAAAAAATATTGTTTATTCCTATAAAAAAAATTGATGGCGGGGCCAACTCGAGATGATGGATATCACTATGATGGTGGATCTATAAAAGACAAAGAAGATGGTGAATGAAATTACGACGGGAGAGGTGATAGATGCAACGATCATAACTCAGACGATAAAGATGGTTCATATGTAAAATTGTAAAAATTGTAACAATGATGACTGAGAATAAGACAGTGTCGTGAATATGGCGTAGTCAATGTGATGGCCAAAGTACGAATGAATAACCAGAAGCAAAGAGACTCTATACTCCAATTAAAGCAGACTGTCCCTTCAAGAGGTACACTTTCATCGAATCGCGAGCTTTATTTTTTGTCCGATTGGATGACAGTCCCCCTTCTCTTTTCATCTCGTGACCTTGAACAGACACACTGTTTCAATCAAAGTGTATTCTTGAAACACCCTCCGCATGCAGAGTTCGTCGCTCGTGTTTCGGCAGCAGCGATAAGGCGCCCTGTGGCAGCGTCTGCGGAAGAGCCGGCGACGTCTATTGGCGGCGGCTGCGGCGGCGGCGGCGGCGGCGTCTTCATCCAGCATTAACTGCGGCGGTTGGCAGAATTTCAATTAACGACTTAATCAAGGCCCGGAATGAACTGGGTTTACGACGACCAGTTCGAGCGGTGTCGCGCACCCCGTGCCCCGACGCGGCCGCTTCCTTATTGCGCGCAGGGCGCCAGCCGCGCTGACCGCACGGCGACTCCCAATGCTCCGCTCGCCCTGCGGTTGCAAGACGTTCTGCGGTCCGCAAGCTCCTCCGGTTGGGGATGGGAACCCGCAGAGGTGAACTGATTAGGAATG
Source organism: Gryllus bimaculatus (assembly GCA_017312745.1). Classification (NCBI taxonomy): domain Eukaryota; kingdom Metazoa; phylum Arthropoda; class Insecta; order Orthoptera; family Gryllidae; genus Gryllus; species Gryllus bimaculatus. Next base: position 8,403,917 of record BOPP01000025.1, read on the forward strand.
CCAAAGTCAATCGGACTTCAATTGCCTCTAAAGCCCACTATACAAACTGCTTTCAATGAATATGATATTAGGCAATCCTCTAGAATGGCTCATGAGTAGTGTACTAGCTTCTAGTGGAATCGTTGTGGTCCGGGTTAGATTCCCGGTGGAGCCAAAAGTAGAGATGTAATTATTTTTACAATCGTCTCAGTCTTTGTAGCTGTGTGGTGAAGAAACACTCAGGCAGGAGGAGTTTGCAAGTTGCGGTGAAGGGAATACGTCATGTTCGTCTCAAGCTCGCTTCTCAGTCACTAGGTTGGGAATTAAATTTGGCCTACACATGGGGAACACCGTTAGCTAGCCTGCAAAGTCGGTCAATCGACCCAAAATGCCTATCACAAGCATGATATTACGCAATCCCCTTCATTACAATGATCGTGGTTAAATTAAATTAGGAAAGTATTGTAAAATATTCACAATACAACACGATGAATCATATTCCAATGAAATTTACAGTAACAACAGAAACTATGAAGGAATGAAGAAATATCAAAAATTGACTTGTACGATTAAGTAAGTCTTTCACTAATATTATGGGTTTCATTTCTTTCTCTGAATATGAAATAGTACAAATCAGCACTTACCCTACCTTGCACACATGTAATATAATTTATTGGGAATAATTAAGATTTTTTCCTAAGTGTTTACATGTTTAAGAAAGCACGCTCACTTCTTCGTTCACATGGACTCAATAGGACAAGGAAGAGGAAGGAAAGATCGCGCGCAGTTCGTGTCTACTTTTTTAGAGTACTGCTCCGACATTCACCTGATATTGATCGGTGAAACATTGGAAAACTTCCTATCATAGCAGCCGTCCGCTAGAATTCTCCTCTAGAGAGCGGTAGAAATTCGACCTAACTAGTATCGATAATCCTACCCAAGTCGAGATTCGAACTATTCCCATCTCGACTTCACAAAACAATCCTCCTTAAAGCGTCTCCTTACTTGCACGCACCATGCGTCAGTTGCGCGCCCCGCCACAATCCCCCGCGACGGCTAGCCCATTCGTCCGCTTGCTTGCGCGCGCTCCGCTCCAACTTATTAGCACCGCGCCCACCCGCGTTAACTATTGAATTCACTCCACAACGCACAAGGGAAATCAGCCCACCCCTCTGGACGCCAGGGAATCGCGAAAGGGATGAAGCCACCCTTTGTCCGGCAACAATAGCTCTTACGCGAAAATTCTCTCTCCCGCGCCCCCCCCGCGCTGTCCACTTTGCGAGAGCGTGTATAGCGACCCTCCGCGGAGCGGTCGCCTGGAAATTTCAAAATGGAAGGCCCGTCTGCAGTGTAGACGCTGTGTCGCTTCCGCTCAACCTGCTGCAGGGGATTAATGTCAAATTCCGTCAACGGAGGAGGCGAAAATACAACACGCGCTTTCACGTAAAGGCTGAGATATTCAGTAGGCAGTTTGATAGTTTCTGTTCTGAGGCAACTCGTGGGTGCTGCGTTATGTTGCTTTGGCACTCAGAAACATTACTAGAAATATAATATTGACACTCATAATACTCATCGGCTGATAACAATTTGAAATGGTCGCCGTGTGTAATCACATTGTGGAAAATCTTACGAAGATATTTTAGTATCTATGAATGCAGATAATACGAGTAGCTGTATAATCCGAGCAAAATTGTAAATTTGAAATAGTTCTTAAAAAAATTGAAAAGAAAAAAATAATGTGCGTCTTCGTCGAAAGGACTACAAAAAGCCTCTCCTTAGCTCAAAACCTGAATATTTTTACACAAATTTGTAGAAAAGATTGTAATACACAGGTGTCCGGGGGAGAAATCAAAACTTGTAAAATAAGCTCTTAAGATAATTTTAAGCATATTTTGTCTAATAGACTACTAGGATATTCCAAATGGTTGAGCCGCAATAGTACTCAAAAGTTGGTTTGAAAAAATGTTTTCAAGGCAATCATTTGCATTGCAGAAGCAAACCAACTAAGAAGTGCTTATAGAGACTTAGCCATTCGAAATATCCAAGTAGTTTATTAGACAAAATATGCTTAAAATTGACTTAATAGCTTATTTTCAAAGTTAATATGTTTTGTCCCCGGTCACCGTACATACTTTAAATAATGTAGCATAGTAAGTATATACATTTTTTTCACTTCATAATTGTATGTGGGGCACGTCGATGCCTCTGCGTTTCCGGGTTCCGGACTGCACAGACGTATCTACGATATGGCATACCATGTACATGCCATGGTCGCCACACAACTGGGGCATTTAACATGTACCCGCTGAAAATAACAACCACCCTAATTTGAAATGTCCCGACAGGGGCGCAAATCCTGTGGTTGGCATGGGCGGCTGAATACCTCGACACGGACTGCGATGGCTGAGCGACGGTCGCGTACCGCGTAAACGGCTCGCAGCGCCAAGGAGCCCTGGCGCAGGCCAATCCGCGCCGCATGGCCGTCGCGGCGCCGGGCGTCCCCGCGGCGGAGGCGCCGCTTCACAAAGCTGCCGCGGGGAGCAGGTGCGACGCCCGCGGCCGACGCGCCACCGCCGGACCGCTTTCTCCGCCAACGCCGCCGCCCCCAGCTCGTAAATCGTAGGCAGCGACGCACCGGCGCACCGGCGCGCC
>BOPP01000025.1:8406564-8431071 GCA_017312745.1 Gryllus bimaculatus
TCCTCCGCCTCCTCCGCCTCCACCGCCTCCACCACCGCCGCCGCCACCGCCGCAGCCACCGTCTGAAGGCGCCACAGCTCATGCAGTGTTGCAACGCTGTGCATTGCACGGCCACGGTGGCCTTAGTGAATGCAGATAAGTGTCGGTGTGATGATTGCGCGTTCTCGCACTGGAACGGAATATTCGCTGCTCGAAGTCGATTGAAGGCCTCATACGCCCGGTGTGTAATGTTTGACCTTTGCAACTTTGTGCATGAACGTGTGAATTAGACGCGCCAAAAATACACTCATTGAGCTCTTATCTGACACGCCTAGGATTACTCCAAAGAATCCAAAAACAAGACACTATACTTTTTTTTCCTTTCCGTGACGATAAATTAACTTCCAGCCTCTCGACTCCTTGTCCCTCGTTCTCTCTTCCTGTCCTATCCCTCATTCAGTGACATCTACGATTACTCGAAAGAATCCAAAAACCAAACACTCAAGTATCTTTTTGCTTTTCCATGACAATAAATTCACTTGCAACATATTGATTGCTTATTCCTTGCCATTGCTCACGTCGTCTCCAAACGCTCTAAAGACTTCCGTTACATGTTCGAGCAAACAAGTCTTCGCCGCGCTCTGCTCTTGTGAAATTTTGTAGAAAATTTCCATCGTTATTACTATAAATGGATGGTCTTGAATAAAAAATTAAGCTTGTTTGTTACATCAAACTCAGAAGCCTATAGCCGTTACACCAACAAAAAAGATGAATGTTTGAGAAATGCACCAAAATTATTACAAATGATTTTATGGCGGGAGACCAAACTGCACGACAGATCGACTAGTCTTTTAAGGCAGCTCCATTTGTCAAATCTACCTAAGAATCCCCCTTTGTGTATGAGTACTCTTTCTTTGCGACCGTCGCTTTCTGCATAATTCGCATCTGAATGGTTCCGACATTTGCACAAAATGACGACTAAATTAAGACAATCAATGTAGAAGGACATGAATTCATAGCCCCGTATGGCGTCCCCCCTGTGTCAGGTAAAAAATACCTGTCACTGGAAAAATCCCTATGATTTACACGAATCTTCTATTCTACCTAAATCTCTACCCTACCACTACCTATCATTATCAGTAGATAATTAATACAAAAAGAAAATAATATAGGTCGCAGAATTGCATAATAATGATTTTATTCTGGGAATGCTAAAAAATATCTCAGAGTAATTACTTGAATGTTGATCACTAAAACTACAAATTCACTCTAGTTTTCTGTATTTTATTATTCATAAAAGAAATTGCTCAGTGGAGTTACTGTATTTTTAAGATTTCCTCTTGATCGCAAGAAGTAGAAAGACGGCAACGAAAAATATCTAGCATTTTAATGACTTGACTACTGCTTTCAAGGATTAAAATATGAATTGTGTAGTTAAAACAAAATATCGTTAACTGTCATAATGCACCTCGTTGAGCGTATCAATTACTCAAATACAATTTTTAGAAGTAGGCTGTTAGCATTAAGTTTATATTAAGCCAATGATACAAATGTAGAGTGTGAACTGAACTTTGCAAAACCTGAAAATGTTTATAATTAACACACTTCAATTCGTCCGGAAGGCAGGCACAGAAGGACGAGCCGCGGGAGAGAACGCATCTGGAGCGGCAGGCCGCCCGGCCCTCGGCCCCGCTCCGCGCCAGCGCGACGCGACGCGACGCGCCGCGCTGGGCGGCCTTCGCATGCCGGTCACATCGCGCCCACCATTTGCGACGGGCAATTCTCGGCCATTATGCTCGTTTAATGCAGCCCGACTCGTGCCACTCGTCACGACCTCCGCCCGAAACTATTCAAGGGGCTGACACCGGCCGCGATTACGGATCGGCCCCGCGCCAGCCCGCGCACAGGCGCTCGGCCGCAGCACGAGTTTCGGCACCATAGCGCGAAGCGAATATGCAGGGGTTTCGGCACCAGTGCAATCGTGTTGGAGCGAATAATTCCGACAATTTATATATTCAGTAGCGAAAATTAATGGATTTGGCATTTTGGGGACTATTTTCTTACGTCGCCCGTTAGCTAACGGTGCCCCGATGCCTAGGCCTAGTTTAACTCCTACTCTTGGGGAGTAAGAGAGACATGTATCGAACGTGACGTAATTCCTTTGCTGTATCTAGCAAACTCCGCCTCCCTGAGCTTTTCTTCATTGCAGCTACAGAACTGAGACCATTTTAAAGGAATGCTACAACTCTTATTTCTTTCCCTGACCGAGAATCGACCCTGGGATCGCACCATTGGAAACTGACCGTGAGCCACCATAATGCGGGCGTGCATTTTAAATCAGACTAACTGAATATTTATTAAATATTATCTATAGTTCAGTAACAGAATCTTTCTTCCGTAACAGTCGCCCCTGTCCGCGATGAAGTGTTCCACAATTATTTTCAAATTTTTGACACGATAATCGATGTATTGTTACATATTTCTGGCAAACCTCCAGTAATAATTTTGATCTTCGATTTCTACAAGCCTTGCGTTAATGGAATGAATTAAAATGCTTTTAGAACGGGATGTAATGTGTTTCGAGAAACTTTCAATTACCTTTGGAATATTTTTGGATTACTGTTTTCTATTTGCAAAAACTTGCAACTGTGCACACTTAATGTTGCTTTAACGAGGAAGAAAGGAAGTTTGGATGGGGGGGGGGATTTTTACGATATCACTTGTGGATATAACTTTTCTATTGTTTTGATGGTCATATGTACAAAATTTCATTAAGATCGGAAAAAAATTATACATTTACATTCAAAAAGAAACAAATAAACATTGAAAAACGAGTTATGCAAAATTGCATCGGATAGTGAGAGAGGGCAAAACTTCTGAATTTCCGTACTGAAATAAATTGCTTGACCTCACATCTCTCACGTTGGCCATGGTAGGCAATATTTTTCGTAATGTTTATTACGATCAAATGTCCATTCAGACTTCGATGAACATGTGGGGGGTTATAAACTAAACTGAACTTACAGATTTTTTTTTTATTTTCGCTTTGTTCCACCCACTTGGATAATTATTTTAATAGTTGCTTTTCATATCACATGGCAATGTTCCGTACTCGGAATCAACTCTCATAGCACTAATTGAACACACAAAATTACACGTATTTTCAAACTACTAAAACATCTTCCTATTACGCGAACATCTCTTGAAGACAGCGCTACGTCTCTGCAACTTGCGTCATACCCTCAATAAAATTGTTAGTATGATGTGACCTCCATTCCCCTATCCTTAAACCACGCAAAACATTCGAGCACCAGCTGTGCAATTTCATCCTGGACTACAAATAACTAAAAATAAAACGATGCTCTGGAAAAAGACTTCGAGGGAAGGGGGCGTCGCAGCTAAACCGTAAATTTCATTGAATTAATTCTCGTAAGTCATAATTGTTCTTGACAACGAACGTCGTTTCATGTACATATATTATCACAAAAGTCACTCATCACAACAAAGATATCAAGCAGATCTTATCAAAAACGACGAAGTATGGGCAATACTTGGAAAATTTAATGGAACAGCAATAATGTTCTCGTCTCGAAAATGAGATAGAGAGCTGCGAATCCGGCGCATTGCCAAAGAAGTGACCATTGCCTTGCCTTTGTTTCGCGAGCTATGCCTGAAACGCATACATGCACCGGCCCGAGGGGATTCCAACCTAACCTTCAATGGAGCGCGTTCTAAACATCAACTGTGACCCCAGGGCCTCCGGCCTCAATAAATGTGTTGACGTTCATTGTCCTATCATCCCGCAACATGTGTGGTCATGACTCAAGGCAAAACAAGATTTATTTAAAGCTCTTTCTGCATTGACTTAATCTAATTACACTATTACATTATCAATATAAAATAATTTTCACACCTGTCACTTCAAAATAATAAATTCAATACAATCATTTTTCATACACACACACACACACACACATTTACACGCACAATGCCACATATTTCGAGAGCTTACAACGTGTCGCGGGTCCGGGGCGTTATCCCGCTGGCGGTGTCACTTGGAGAAGGGAAACTCCCACTATAAGCCAACATGTATTTACTTTCCGTACCTCCTGCCTCAGAGGAGGAAGAACACAGCCACTCCCTGAGATGTAACGTACAGTGCACATTCGAACAAATGACCTCTGCAGTTGACGCGTCAGGAAATACGAAATCAATCAATCAATCAATCAATCAATCAATTCCTCTCTTTTTGTTCTCTGTCGCTTCGTGGAATTCGCCCGAGATAACAAGGACACCGGAACTCATTTCTTAAAAACAGTCTCCTCCCCTCACAAGAATGAGCTCATTCGACAGATGAAGATTCATATTCTTCACATTAAAACGACTGCGCAAGGTCCCACGCGATCGATAAACTGACGAAGAGTGGCAGTGACGTGTAACCGAACAAAGTGAATACGCTACAGCCTGGAGGCGCAAGCTGAGCATACAGTTTTACCATACGCCAAATTTAAAATAACTATTCTGAACAAAAATGTAAGAACGTTTTTACACGAAATATATGATAAAACTCGAGAAAATGAAGTAATATAAATGAAAAGTAGTTTTTTTGTATACCAGCATAATAAACGATCTTCTCTGGTACAAGAAATCGTTCATAAAAGGGCATTCTACGGCAGAAATGACAACGTATAAGTATTTTACGGCCCGAATGATTGTGTCATCACACATTTAGCCAACCGCAGCGAGAGAATCGTGGGAAGGTAAAGGTAAACAGAACAGCTCACCACTGTTCTTTAGTACAGATGTGAAAAACCCGAGACCTCCCAAGAAACTTGTTACGTAAAATTAAGTTTGATTCTCTTATAAATTCTTAATGCTGTTATACAAAAATAGCGTAAGCAAATCGTTTAAAATGTTGCTTTATTGCTTTCGAACAAATTTGAAAAATTCTTCTAACGTCCTTCGTTTTCAAAACATGTACACGTAATAAACCTTAACATTACAAAATAATTGCATAAACGTCTATTAACGATCATCTTCGGATTAAAAAAGTACCAAGAGATGAATGTATATGGAACATTCCTGAGAATTAAAAACAAACCTAACTGTTGAGCATATTTTAACGATCAGAAACGGCGTTCTTTGCAGAAACACATAATTAAAATGTTTGCTATTGCTCTGATAAAGAAAATTAAAACTCGCAAAAAATAGTATGCATTTGCGAAAATTAAAGGGAGAAAAAAAATAGCTGAAAGGGGGAAAATGTCTATGGACGGTGATTCGTGAGCTAACAGTCTGGGTTGCACATTACGGTAAATTGGGTACAGGCGTACGTTTTGCATACACCACATGAGCCAGCCGCTATTATCGTTTATGCATCTCATCAGCCTGATTAGTTCGCACAAAAAGAAGAGCGGTATCGATGAGAAATCAGTTTTCAGTTTTATAAATGTATCGTGTACACAAAGGGGCAGGGTCAACAAATTACGTGATTAAACTTTGCTGACATTTCTCTGAATTTTTGCAGGCACTACCAAGACATTCTTTTGAATTTTCACCCTTCTGTGAACATGGAGGGTTTCATGAAGTTGTTCCCTACGATAATCCAAATCTGTATCTGATTTTCACTGCATGAAACAGTTAAATTGTATAAAAGGAACTCCGTTGCCCTCGACTCTGAGCATCTTCTAAAGTGAGTCTTTTTTCGGACAAATTCTTCAGCAATCGTCTATACGTTTATGCGTTTGTCCGTCATCCGCTGTTAACCTCGTTTTAACACCCAGAACCCTAATTAACGGGCCAAGGCCGTTGTATGAGCAACTAATAATAAAACATAAATATTAATATTTCATATATTAACTTTTACTAAATTGTTATTATTGACATTTTTTACTCACAAATAAAGACTTCGAAAACTTAAAATCATAGAGCATAGACATCGAAAACAAATATAGGTATTGTGGTGAGCTTTCGTTTGCATTTCTAATGAAATAATTATATGCGTCGTCATTGCTAACAATATTATTTATTAAAAAAGCAGCTTTCGATGGCTTAGCCGTCATCATCCATCGATGTTTTAAACTATGGACATCGATGTCGCATTCCTATAATGCGATTTATTTAGTCGTGCACTTGACGAAAAACAGCTGTCTCGGTTTCATCCAATCGGGAGCTTATTTGTCGCTACTACGGGGACGTCAAGTGCACGGTTAACCAAATCTAGTGTAGTTCGTGAATCCTTCCGCTCTCCTCTTGTGTCAGTGGGCCGCGCGGCGCGGGCTGGGCGGTGCAGGGCGGGGCGGTGGGACGGTGGGCTGGGAGGGCGGGGCCTCTTGCGTAACCGACCGGCCGAGGCGTAACCGACCGCGCAGGGCCAGGCGCCCGATCGCTGCGCCGCCGCTGAAAGAAGCCGAATGCAGGCGCGGCTTTGTGCTCCCCGCCCCCCTCCCCCCCCCCGCGCGATTACATACGGAACATCGCGGCGCACGCACACTCGCCACAGCGGGACTCATTCATCCTCCAGTTTCTCCTCCACTTCCCAAAATCATTTGTTTACACTTATTTTAATGTTTGACACTCTGACTAGCATCACCTTGACATTGCGTCATTTCCCATAGGAAATTAAATTGCTGATGTCAAAACGCCAATTTGGGCGCGAAAATATTTTTAACACGCCGTACGCGAAACGCGGTTTTTTGTGCTTGTTTTCAGTGTGCGAAACAGCTTTTTTTCACAATGTGCGAAACATCACAAAAGCGTATGCGTAATATCGCGAAGCGTTTGTGAAACATAACGAAACGCTATCGCGTATCGTCTCTTAGCAGTGTTTGCTGCGATCGGACGACAAACTCGACTCGTGCGTGAATCACCTGTTTCGCACCCTCGTTACGTAAAATACTAATTCGATTGTTTGTTTTATTCAAAATGCGCATGTAAGCATCAGTCCGAGTGGATATGCAAGCATGTTTTGAGTAGAAGCTGCGTGCAGCATTTTTTAATTTTTTATCCAATCATCCCTGTTAATTGAAAATTAATGTGTTTTAAATTTCTACGCGGGTTCCTCAGCGAAGTAACCATTGTGATAATTTCACGGGAGACTATTCCACTCGTGAAATTAAAACCAATAGTGTTGAGGTACACATTCAAAATGTCCCAATCAGGGCGGTGTATCTTAAAACGTTTATCGCATTTTCTATCCGATTTTTCTTACCGTTTCTCCTATCAGGCCAATCATAAACTGTGACTCATCTACCTTAGGTGACGGTATACATAGATCGCTATGTCGATTTCTAATACCGCCTATGTATCACAACGTAACCTCTTTAATTTTAACATTTTCAATATTTGGCGTATTTTGGAACTCTGTTGGACACAATTTCACTTTCGTGAAATAGTGCTATTACATACCACTCGTGATGGGCAAATTCTCAGATAAATCGACAATTTCCGAAGCACGAGTGGTATTACCTTTGATAAGACAGTCAAAATGAACATTTTACGACATGGTGGCGTCCAGAAATGGAAATAGAGAGAAATTCCGAAGATCAAATGTGCGATACAATTTGTTTAAAATTTACAACCCCTGATTTCCAGAATACCCCTTTGCAAATACCACAAGTCGTGGCCATGAAAGGGGGACGGACAAGGAAGTGACAAATCAGCCAGCATCGTCGGGGGTTTGTAGTGGCCTCCTCTGTCAATATTCATTTCTCCACTGGATTTCTTAATTGTGCTGCGGTCTCAGGCCGCAGATAACATAACAGAAAGCAATGGAAAAATGTCTTCCTGAACCTTTCGAAAAGAGAGCACGATATATATTGACTCGGTATCAATGAGAGATTATACTCCAATATTCGTACATCAATGAACATTGAGAGAGGCGCTCATTCTGTAAACGTTCTAAGCGGTTCGGGCAAGACCTAGTTCCCTTTTCGATTGACAGATTTATTGATTAATTACAGATTTAGGGCGTGTAATCGGTTAAGGTCATTAGTCCCGTAAGTATAGTGCATGCGTTTGGGGGGGGGTGAAATTTCTCTGCTGGATGGCTGACCTAGGTAGGCTAGAGGTTGTTCCCAAGTAGATATCTCTCACCAGCGGGGCACCGTCCCAGCTGCGACGAGCTCTAAGCGCCCGACCGGTCTCTCGCCATGTATGGTAGAACAAGGAAGATTAAGTATCTCCCACCATGTGTGGTAGTGCATGTAAGTGTGTGTAAGTAAGGGGTGAGGATAGGACAAGAAAGAGGAAGGAAAAGTCGCATGCGGTCCGTGGCCCTTTTGTTAAGGTACCTCACCAGTATGCGCCTGGTATTGATCGGAGAAACGAGCAGTTGGCCGCTAGAATTCTCATCCAGACAACGGCTGAATTTGACGTAGCTGTCTAGCTAGTGTCGAAAGTCCTGTCTCCGTAGCGACTCGAACCTCCTGGGCAGAAGCACTGCAGTGATAGCAATTAATGCCCTGAGCCTTCTACACCGGTCCCCTTTTCTTGTGAACCTTTTTGAAATGATAATTTCAACTCATACCCCACTCCCACCGATGCCAAAACTGAAGTCAACGTGTGTCTGCAGCATTTGCAACGGTGATAAGTTTCCAGTTGAAATTATTTCTTCGTAGTGTGTCTATACATGTCAACATTGACATGGCTTACATTCTTAGACTATATTTTTCATAATAATATATTGTAATCGAAAACATTTTATAATGTCTAATATTGTGATGGATTCCTTTTAGTATAGAAAAGTAATTCACAAGAAATACCATACAAAAGTACGTAAAAATAAAACACTTCTTGTGTTTCCAGGTCATACAGTTTCCACAATCGTGAGTTCGCCAAACTATCTCTATTTCACCGTTTTTTTGAATTTCAAATCAATTCCATGTACTGCTGTTTCTTCGAGAGCCGTAACTTGTGTATTAATAACACCAGCAGCAATTCCGTCCGATCTGAAAGAGCTCGTATTCTTCCTTATGATTCGGTCGCACTCATCCGGCTGATTCGTTCCCGCTGTCGAGAGCGCCCCCTCCGTCTCCCTTCGCTCGGAGAGGCAGCATCTCGCCCCCCCCCCCTCCGCAGCAATGGCGGGCGCCGTGTCCTCCAATCAAAAGGGATCCGTTCCCATTTCACGGACGCGTATTTCGTTATTCGCCTCTCGGGAGCTTTTAATGAACGAATATCGAATTCCACGCGGGGGGAACCGATGGAACGAAGAGAAGAAGATTTCTCGCTGCAATACGACATCCCGCCCGTTCACTGGAAATGTCCTGTCGGTGCAATCACGAGAGAAAACGTACAAAATCACAAAGAAGGTACGCATTGTATCGCAGTAAATGTTAATAAATTGAATAGGATCTAGACATTTCCAGAACTAAAATATGGTTCACAAATAATGTACATAGTCAACTTTTTTTAAATGTTCTCATGAGCAATAATTCAGCTTTTCACGGATTTTTGCAAGTTCTTTCTAGTGGGAACTTTGGGCTCATGACAACATGCGTGGACTTCTCACCAATCTCATTAAAAACTACACCGTCAGAAATATCCGTATTACTTCAATGAAATGTAATATTATCATGAAAGCACATTCAATTTAATGTACACATGTACATTAGGATGCAAGAGCTTCCTTGCAAAGTGCAAAACTTTATGGTCATAGTCTATATGGTCTAGAAGAAATGAATGAATCATCTTGATAGATGGGTGATTATGAATATACGATATGAATGATGAGAGGCAGAAGAAACAAGATAACCTCTACATTACATCTACTGGTTTTAACGTATGCTTTAAATTTAATGTACACATATAATAAGTTATTTTTAATATACAAGGTCACATTATGTTCCATGTACAATGCATTATTCTACATTATATTTAATGACATTTCTGCTGGTGTATGTATCACAATTACTCCGTGCCTACCAGTTACAGTACGAACACCTAGAAGCGTGCTACGCAAGAAACTATTTATTGCGTTTTCTTCAGAAAATTGGATTGAAGTGTAGGGCGCACTTACTAAAGGCCAAGCCATTTCTTAACGAGAATAGTCTACCGAAGACATGGGATTTTCTATTTGCCGTCAACGACGTGCATCACAGGACCTCAATATTTATGTGCGCGTTCAAGCTGTAATGAGCGAATGTTTTTATTGAGGAGGAAGGGGGCGACTGCACATATTGTGTAGCGCGTGCTATGGTCCGAACAAAGGGGTGGAAGTGGGGGGGGGGAGAGGAAAGATCCACAAAACATCGCGGGTGGTCAGTGAATTCAAAGGAACCGCAGCGTTTAACAATGGAACATATGTTACGTCCTACGCCAACGATAGCGCACAAACACAGAACAGCTCCCTCCCCGCTCAGAATATTTCACGCTCAAAGAATCGCATTCAATTCTATTTCCACATGCGTATTGTTATGCTGATAAGATTTGAAAATTCAATCTAGTTTGGTACGACTAAAAAAAAGGTATTTTGCATAGCGAGCCTCGAAGTGTTCCACAGCCGTAAGCGAGATCGTCGCAGCCCTGCGCTTCCACCGAAAGCAAACAGGCGGCGCCAACAACCGCAACGGGAGCGATGCCGGGGGGAATTTTTGACGAAAATTAACGGCGTTTATCCGGCGAGCGCGGAAAAGACGGCACCAAAACGAAAGAAAAAGCGAACACGCGTCTCTAGCGGACGGGCCAGTTTTAACTCTGGACGCGTTGCAGGAGGAAAAAAAAAAAAAAAAGAATGACGACGCGCAAGTTGAAGGCAAGGACAGATGGAAGGGGGGGGGGGGGGGGGAGGCGGAGGTTTTCTCGCGAAAGATTTCAACAGCAGGCGGCCGCGGGGGCGATGTGAACAAAAGTTTTCGCCCGAGTCTTCCTCACCGCCAGCGGAGGCAGCTGCTTGCTGGGAAGTTGTGGCGATAGCCCCCCGCGGAAACCTGTCGGGGCGAAGTGACCGCCCACGCCGCCCCCGGGCGACGCGCCGGGTGTCGCGGACGGCGGCGGATAAGATCAGCGGTGCACCTTGCCAAGGTTGCCGCTAGCGCTGGCCGACGTCTCTCCGCGGAAATAAGGTCGTGAGCCTTATTTTTTTGGGGGACGAAGAGACGTTTACTTGGAATTTGTTCCTTTAAATTTCTACGAAAATTTGCGCTGCAGGTATTTAATAATACGACTCATAAAAAAAGAACATTCCAAGAATAACAATTTGTATTAGCTCTGCTTTTTTCGATAAACAAACATTCCATTCTTTATCATTTAAGAATGTTCCCCTAAAAGCTTTTAAAACGTTTCTGCAAGTTTTAACCTAAAATGTTAACAAGATAAATACATTATTGTAGTAATAGTTATCACTGAGTTCCTGATTGGGAATATTTGAAATTGAATACGAAAATTATTTCTTTGTTTTCTATATGAAATATGAGTAATGCCAAATTACATGAAAATCGAGTAATTTTTTCCCATATATATTAGGTAAATTAATACAGAAAAAAATCATTCTCATACTCATTAGCTTTTATTTTCATTTAAATTCGCCTGATGAGAATTTCTTTACCAGGACCCTGTAACAAGCTGCCGTAAATTCGCTTTTTTCGCTTAGCATTACACACCTTTCTCTCTACTCCGCAGGGAGAAAGCAAAATTCGCTAATATCGTGCGTATTTTCTATGTCATTTTTTTGTTATCAATTCAACTTACATGGTGAAAGCTTCGTCACTCATCTCTTTTTAGTCATATTACGTGAGTGGTACTTAAAAGTACAACTTGTCTTTATTTTAAATAACGGAAATCGTAAACACACTTCCGTTATCCGACGCATCGAATAAGTATGAAGATTATGTGAATACTCCGACACCTACTGTAATGACCAATAAATTCACAATTATTATAATACTTAAATAGAAAACTATAATTGGTATGTATAGCGTCATTAACGACTATAGACAACTAATTTGTTTTATTCAAATACATGCTATTGAATACACATCTTATCTTTTGTTTATTCACAACCTTTCGGAGTTTGATTCACTCCATCTTCAGGCACTTATAAAACTTGTAAAGTGGAAACAATTCAACATTTAGAATCCGCATTCTTCATACTTTAAAAGCTTTAGTCGTGCATCAGTACGATCGTCAATTAAAATTATATACAACATTTTTGATCCCCCGACCATATTTGTGACCATGGAAAACACCATTCTGAAGCAAGTGCAAATATCATATGTATCAACAATGTTTCAGGGTATATGAGAAGAAGTTTGAAACATTGTAAATACATACTAAAACTGTAATATTACGCAAACGTACTACAGCATATGAGTAGAAATCAAGCGCCGAGTCCTCTGCTGCCCACCAGGCAACGTTTCCAATGCGGTCGCATATGCTTCGCAACCCAATAGAGGCATTCTTTTACGTCATAATGATCGGAGGCCGGAAAAACAAACAGCCTAATGGACCGGGAGAATAAGTAGTCACGATCACGCGAGGCGTGGGTCGCTGGCCGCCCCTCGTGACATTCCACCAACCCTCCATACGCCCTCCGCCGTCCCCTCCGCCCATGACGACAACGCCCGTGCCCGCGCCCGCGCCCGCCGCCGCCGCAGCCTTCTTCCCGCACTCACGACAGGGACGGCAAATTTTATCAGAACATACATCTATCACCAAATGGTGTTCGATATCTATGAAACACGATAAAATCATCGATGTTTAACATATCAATGCTTTAAATATGATAAAGAAGATGGTATTTTCTCATCCTGCTTCCATTTTTAATAAGAGTACTTAAATGAAAATACCGGCATATTTTATTGTTTTGCCATAAGTAGGGCTCGGATGTTCAGGCCACGACTCTATTAACTATCTTAAACGCATTCTGCATTGCACTTCCAATGGAGGGTAGGTAACTGAACTATGTGTACAAACTGGCAAGGCAAGCTCTTACGTTAAAATTGAATTAAAATGCGATTGTACAAGGCCTGTAACAAACCTAGTATGGTTGTTCAATTGACACTGCGTGAGTCCGGAATTGTTGTCATTTTTAAAGTTTTAATTGTTTTCGAAACATAACATTAATCTTTACTAATATGTTACATCCCGTTTGCAAATAGTTATTTAAACACGAGTACGCGTTGTACGAGTTATAGTGATCGAGCGACAACAAAAAGCCGCAAATGCATTTTGTCGCCCGAGATTTTTAGAACTAACTCTCATGGTAAATACTCGTACAATAATATTTTAACCTACTTTTTATGATTTAGATTCACTTATTTACTAATTAACTGCATGTTAATTCGACTCGGTTTGTCCTATCACAGTTTTCTCCTATGATTCCCTTTTATAAATCCCTCCATTAGAGAACATGTAGCATCATTCAAGTGTTTACACTTCACCTCGTAACCACGATCCTCTCGAACCACGTAAGTGGTGCTGTGTACATAGAGCACCGTATGGAAGGCAATAGCAAGGAATAACCTATCAGCAAAAAATAAATTATATTATAACGGTCTCCTTTGCCACTGAGCTCACAGTCCGTTTCTCACGCGAAACACACCGAAACTACCATCAAACCGGGCACAGAGCAGGCAGAGTCGATTCTACCCAGAACAGTCGGGAATTAGCGGTACGAATCTTGACCTACAAATCGATTTCACAGGCAGATAGGGAGCGCGGACGCCCTCCGAGACTGCGACAGCAAGTGCGCGAGCACGATCGATAATAGAACGCATTTCGTCCGGCTGAACCTCCAATGCTGTCAATTGCATGCTGCCCCCTTCCCCCTTCACTCTTCTGACTCTAATATTCCTTTTGTTTCAACCTCACCATTTCCATCTTCCCAACGATCTCCTCCCGCCCGCAACCGTCATCGCGTCACCGCCTCCCCCCCCCCCCCCCCCTGCTTCAATATTGCTTCGTCTCTCGCTTCCGCCTGCGGCCGACTACACAAAACGCCGCGGGCGGGCGTTCGTCACAGCGTGTGTACTCAGGGCAGGGGGGAGGGGAGGGGGCGTGGCGAACGAGGCCAGCGGGCGCACGGGACGCCTCGGGGCCGAGCGGAGCACGAGATTCCAAGAAGCAGCGACGGCACAACGGAATAGGATATCGCCAAACAAGCCGACATGAGGGGTGGCCTTGCATTAGCTAATACGAAACTACAAAAGAAAAAATATAATGACTATTCCGCTCGTGGAATTAAAACAAATATTGTTGAACTCTACTTACAAAATGTCCCAATCAGGGCGATGTATCTCAAAAAGTTTATCGCTTTCAGATTATTTTTCCGCTTCTCCCTTCTGGCCAATCTTTGACAGTGGCTCATCTATCGTAGGAGGCGGAATACATCGATCGCTATGTCGATGTCCAATAAACAGCCAATGTATTATCACTTAGCCTCTTTGATTTTAACATATTTTAAATTCTTGGTGCATTTTGGAACTCTGTTGAACGTTGATTCGTGGAATAGTCTTATTAAATACCACTCGTGCTTTGGAAGTTTTCAGATCAATTCCCTGCTCGCCCTCGGGTATTTATCGACAATTTCCAAAACACTTGTGGTATTGCCTATAATTTCCACTCATTAGTTATTACTTTCAATCCGGCAAATAGTTTTGGAAAAAATATAGTTATAAACCAATCACGGGCGCCTAAAATCTAAAAGCTCAAATGCGTACTTTTCCTGTCGTCTTACCGCAGATTACTTTCGTTTCTTTTGAAAAAAACTTCCATAACGAAAACTACAGTAATCAATATAGCGTCTGAAACACTACAAAGAACCCTCTTTCGGAATTTTCTGTTCAGATATTTAATCGATTTATGACTTTTATTCTTATATTGTAAACCGAATTTCACTCATGCATTGAAACTACTCAGATAAGTTTGAAACCATGGGTGAAATTACTTATGAAAAGATAAAAGTGAAAATACGATAAAGTAAAAGGTTAATGCCGCGCCTAAGCAAATAGAGAAAGGGTAAAAGAGTTATATCGATGGGTAACGAGAAAAAAAAGCGCTAGAAAAGAGTGAAACAAGTAACCTAAGACTTAGGTCCTAAGAAGACGAGAAACAATATGTTAAAGGAATAAACGAATGCGTACATAGGGGATTGGAAACGCACAAAATATAAGGACGAATTGATATAGAATATTTTTACAAAATGAGGTTACATGGAAAAAAGTATCTGGCATTTGTTAAATGTTGGCTTTCCTCAATCTGAAGATTGCATTACCACTTGTGCATTTATTTCATTAGATATTGAAGCTACCCAAATATTACTTTTTTTTCATTCGTCAAGAACGGAGTGGGTGACGAAAATCAGTGATGATAGGTCCGACAGAATAAAAGTTGAGGATTGGTGGGGATTGATGTGGCCTTGCCAGGAGGTTAGGAAGCGGGTGGTAGGGACAATGGAATGGAGTGAGCAGAGAAGCGACGGTTAGGCGCAGAAGAAGTGACGATGGACGCAGTGCGTGAGAGGGAATGGCACGGGGGATGCTTGGAAATCTCGAAGTCGAAAGAAAGTAAGACAAGAAGGAAGGGCAAGACTACCAGGTTCAAAAAATAATGGAGAGGTCCATCACGATGGGTTTAAAAAAAAAATATTGTTGCGTCTTCGTTGGCGCAACGCGTCTCTGAATCCTTGTGGGACATTGAGCAATTGTCATGGAGTAATCCTCCGTTATTATCTTTGTTAAGTCTCGTCACGTCGCAGTCAGTGCCTTTATCCCTTCGGTCAGGGAATCGGCGCGGTTAGATCCTGGGGTTCCTAGACGGTCACCCAACTAGGTACCCTCCAAGACTCGAATTCGCTTAACCTCCGCGACTTCTCCGCGACTTCACGGAGCGTGGTGAACGAATTCGGCTAGCGAGGCAAGCCGGATGTTGGATGTACGAGTTGATGTGCGGTAGAGACTCACTTGCCGCCAGCTGCTCTCTCGGACATGGATTAAAAAGAAGCTCACCAAGAAAGGGCTCTCAGAAGAGAACAGAGGCAGTTGTGCACAACAAACCTACTAGTCACAGACCAGAAATATGGACAGTATTTTTCTTTCGCCGCGCAATATACAAATCTGAAAGTTGTTCGTATTACTTGTATTGCCATACAGTAGGTAAACTCTTGGTATGAACGCACTACACTTTCGCATAGATTCGACGAACTTCCTCCCTTGAATAAACTTTATAGACAATGAAGACATTTTTTGAGAAAAAGGAGAATAATTTTTATAGAATTTTTGCAGAAAATGCCGTGTTTTAACTGTCGCAGAAAAAGAGGAAGCCAAAAATGAATTGAAAAGAACTTAAAAACTTTTTTTCGCACTGTCGTTACTGAGAAACTTTCTAATTCTTTCTAGGAGGTAAGCAAATGTCGACAGGAGCTAGTGAGTAGCTACAAAGCCCAACGAACGAGAGATCAAGGGGAGAACGACTGACAATTTGTGATAATCACTTAGTATAATCATCATCTCAAAGCAAGGTGGAAAATTAAAAAGCCTTTGCAGGGACGTAGGCTGCTATATTGCTGTAAATTTCTATATACGAAGCGCACTCAGAAAGCACGACTCGTCAACAAAATGAAAACAGAATTTCATGGACAAATTTTATTGTAGCCGTACAGCATATATTGCTGAACTTTTCCACGTAATCGTCACCAGAACTGAGACTTTTTCATTCCGTGGAATCAACATCGTTACTGTGTCATAGAAGTCTTGCGCCTGAGATAGGTATCAGTGTTAGGTACCTGGGATAGCCACCAACAACTCTGCGTCACTGTGATAGGGTCATGCTGAGCCGACAACCACATTTCTTGAGGAGTCAAGAAAGATGGAACAAGTTGGGGGGCGAGATCCGGACTGTACGAGTACGTTGAGTTGCCAAGCACCTCCCACGAAATTGCTGCAGATCTGCTGTGATGTGTCGCCGACCGTATGGCCATTAGGCGTGATTTCGTTGGGAAATGGCTTCATTTTCTATTTCCTTTTCTTTCGAAAGTTTTACGTGCATATTCACCTTCTTTATTTTCGCTGTGAGACGGAGGGGGCAACGGTGAGAGCCTTGCGTGGCGAGTGATGACCCGCGACCCATACATCAGCGCTGCCCGCTCTCCCCTCCCCTCCCCCTCCTCGCTCCGCGCAGATAACGCGCACGCGGCCAAGTCCACCCGCTCCAAAAGAGGAGACGCAGAAGAATTGGGCGGAGAGCTTGAGGAGAGGGGAGGGGAGGGGAGGGGAGCAGAGAAGCCTCGAAACAGGTCAAGGGGAAAGGTGAGAGGCGTTTTATTTAGCTCTCAAGGTGGGGGAGTCGACTTCAACACAATATTAATACACAACCTACTACTACATTAAACCGAAATGGATTTGTTTACATTCCATAATTTGAGCCACTAATCAACGCCTTATTAAATTGAAAATTCGAACAGAACTTCGCGAAAAGAAAATTCAAGCATATTTATACAAGATCTTTTATTTTCGGACTAGAAAAATAAACCTTTCACAAAGAACACATATACTTATTTATTATGAATTCCACGAACTTATAAGGGGAAATAATTTGAACGTGCTGAATGTGGCTTTAGACTGAATCTTCATCGTATCACAGAGTAATAATTTGAAAGGAATTGATGCAAAATGTTTCAAATGTTCAGGTTCATTGAATACCGCTGAAAATTGTCTAGTAACATAACATATCCTTTATGGCCGCTTAGAAATGACGGCCGCTGGAAATATGACCATATAATGCAACAAATTTAGATAAATACGAACTTATATAATTCCTACAAAGTTTTACACTTCATTAATTGGGAAGTGTAATGAAATAATAGTATACAATAATCATGAATACTAATTTAATAAAATATTGAATTTAATACAGTAAAGCCATTCGGTAAGCTAAATATTCGTTTCGATCCCACCATTTGTCCTCTTCCAGCTCAGTTCTTTTGAGGCCAGCGAGATGTCATCACCCTTTTAATTTCCTTTTGGTTATCTTCGCAGTGAATTATGGAGCAGACTTTTAAAAACCCGATTCCCATTCGAGGCATCAGGACCCCTCGCGGTCCTACTGCCGAGAAGACGCACAGTCAGCTAAGCCCCTCGCATCCACCAGCACAACCGTAGCGGTTGCGAAGTGCGTCGGGTGCGGGCGGGACGTGGAAGGGACGGGGGGTAGCAGGCGAGCAGGGCATCGGACAGGCACGGCTGCGAACAGGGGAGAGCGACAAGTGTGTGCGCGTCGCGCGTCTGGGCTGGGCCCGGCGGGGTGCGTGATCGGTGACTCCGGTGGTCTCATGGTGGAACGGGAGCCGGCAATAACGGCGCGGGACGTGACTTGCGGGGCAGAGCGGGGCGTGGCGGGGCGCGGGGAGAGGGAAAGAGAATGGGGCGACGCGAGGACGGGGCGGAGAAGGCGCGTGCAAGGAGGAGAAGAGGCGAGGCGGAGGCCGGGGGGCGCGGCGCGGCTTGCGGGCGAGGCGGAGCGGACAGCGAGTGGGCGCGGAGCCGGGGAGGGGAGGCGGGCGGGAGTGGGCAGCGGGTCCGGAAGCTGCGCCGGTCAGGAACTGGCCCCGCGCGGGGGCGGGTGGGACCCGATGGAAAACGAGAGGTGTGGCAGAACGGGGCACCACGGGGCCGAGGAGAGTCGGGGAGGGCAGGGGCGTGCGCGGGCGAGACGCGGAGCAGGCGGGCGGGCAGGCGCGGTGTGGGCTGGCGGGCGGCGCGAGGCGAGCGAGGCGAGGCGAGGCGAGGCAGCGCAGAGCGAGGCGATGGCGAGCGAGGCGAGCAGCAAGGCGAGGCGAGGCAGGAGGCAGGCGAGGCGAGGCGAGGCGAGGCGAGGCGGGACGGGACGGGACGGGGCGAGTGCGCGCGGGAGGAACAGAGCGTTTCGGGGGGGGCGGGCGGGCAGTGGCGGCGGCGGCGGGCGGCGGCGGGGCGGCGGGCGGCGGGGCGGCGGGCGGAGCTCAGCAGGGCCGCTCGTTCGAGCGAGCGACTGAGGCGATTGCCCGCGTGGGCTGCGGCGCCCGGACTCCCTGACAAATGCGCTCGTCGCTCCGCACTCATGCAGCGGCGACGCCTTTTTGCCCGGCCCTGCCCTTCCCGGCAGACGGATCGGGGGAGTGGGGATCAGTCCATTGCCAAAGCGACTGCACCGCAGAGAAGGATTTGGAAACGTCACATTTTCGCGTTCGAGCGAGTGCTTAGCAGCTGGAATCTAACGTGTGGGCCGTGAAAGTTAAAATCTCAAGCGAAAACGCGATCGTCGAATTACCGTTCCGCTCGATACTCGCGTAAAAACGTGTCCGAACGTAGCCAACGTAAATCTGAATAAATGGAGAATAATGTATTGCGACTGACAATGTAGAACAAAAACTTATTCTACAGTACACACAAGCGAGTTGCCTTCTGTGTTCATCAGCATTCATACCCTTATCCTCATTGGAGGTAAAATTATTCGCATAACTTTGTCAGTTTTAGGACATTTCTGCTTAATAAATATAATCTTTAATTTCGTTATAACTACCTCCGACAACATGTTCACACTTCGACGAATGAACTGGCTGTAAGGGCTCAGGACATCTACTGATGTCATTGCAATGTCTCGAACCAGGAGGTTCCAGGGTGTGAGTCCCGAAAGAGGCAGGATTTTCGACAGCAGCTACATAGGAGAATTCAGCCGCTGTCTGGAGGAGAATTCTGCTCTGATCAGTAGTTTTCCGTGTTTTTTTCGATCAACACCAGGCGAATACCGGAGCAGTACCCTAACAAATGAGCCACGGACCGCGCTAGATCTTTCCTTCCTCTTCCTTGTCCAATCCATACCCCTTTCTTACACACTTAGACTTACATGCGCTGCACTACCACATGTGGGAGACCTGTCTGGCTAAGAGCTTGTCCCGGCTGGGACCGTACCTCGCTGGTGGAATATATCTGGTTGGGGAGAGGACCCTGAGAGTTGGCGTGTAGCTCGGCGTCGGATCTCGTCGACCTGCTGGGGAAGGTCACTGCAATCTCTCGCGATAAAAACATGCACAACGCTTACGGTACTAATGACCTTAGCATTTACCGCGTTCTGAATCGTTAATCTAACAATAAATCTTTTTGACGATTTCGGAGATTTAGCGATCACCTGCGCAGTTTAACTTCTAGAATTCTAGAAGTCACGCCGCCTCTTTGCATTCGATAAAACATCGGATTCGTGCGCTCAATGAAAGCAAATTGGGCTTAGTTTATATTTTTTAAATTTAAAGAACCTTGTATTTCCTCACTCCCGTGTCACAGACACTCGTCCACATCAATTGTTCCATCAGTTCTTTATGATGGGGTCTTTCGAACTTCCAAACTGAAATCAAGAAGATTGGGGTTGAATGAAGTAAATACGCCGTAAACTCAATACTTTAATTCCTAAATTATTATCTGTCACATAACATACTCACATATTGCAAGTTCAAGGCAATGTTTCCTTTTTAAGGAATAGTTCACCAATATAGACGTTACAAACAGATTAAAATGCAAATTATAACGCAGATTTCGTAGTTTCAACTGCTATTCGACATATTTCGTACATTTACTAAAAAGAATTAACGATATAGAACTGGACATTAGTTAAAATATATAATGTAGACTTCTGATTTTCAAGGCCTCACCCATTGATTTAAATAGATTATGATTAGATATAGACTGAGAATGGAGTGAGCAATTACTGGGGTTGTCCGCATATAGAAAAGATGGGCAATATTGAAGAATTCCTGATCTGAAAAAAATATTATCTCACACCGCTAAGCTGTTATTACTGTTCCTCGTCCCTTCCAATTTCTTGGGTACAATTGCAAGTCCACAGCTACATCCTTGGTCAATATTTTGAGATCACACTCCTGTGTACATGAATCTACGATACTAAATTCTAAAAATAATGATCATTTCTGGCGTCTACCAACAAGTATCGCGAATATGTGCTCCCTAGAAAAGACATTATCGATCTCAGATTTTAAAGCGAAAGTCACAGGAATCCACCTCAAGATTTACGAAAAATACTGATCATATTGTACAGTATATGACAAATACTGACATATTCTAACATGATCGCATTAAAATGGACTATTCCACTCGTAAAATTAAATAATAATGTTTAACCATCCATAAATACATACATACTACATGAGGCCCCAGGGCAGTGTATCTCAAAAAGTTTATCGCTTTTTCTATCCGATTTTTCTTACCGCTTCTACCTACTGGCTAATCATAAACTGTGACTCATCTGCCTTAGAAGGCGGTACACATCGATCGCTATATCGTTGTCCAATAAACCGCCTATGTATTATAACATTACTTCTTTTATTTTAATATGTTTTTAATATTTGGCGCATTTTGGAACTCTGTTGAATATAGTTTCATTCGTGGAATAGTCCTTTTAAATACCACTCGTGCCTTGGAAATTCTCAGATCAATCCCTTTCTCGCTCCGCGATACAGAGATTTATCCAAATTTTCCAAAGCACTTGTGATATTACCTATGACAAATTTACTTATGACGCATCCTGAACGACGGAAATATGTCAACAGCATCAGCAGCCGGGAAGGCACTCGGTTGGCCGCGATTCCCCCCGCAGCTCAGCGCTCGCGCTGAGGCTCCAGGAGCGACGAAGTGGGTCAAGTGCCAGATTCGCAGCGGTCATTTCCCGTGCGAAGGACGGGCGACGGCGAAATCTCAAACGACTCGGCGCACTCGACGCACTTTTTTTTTTGCGCCGCGCCAGAAGAAAGCAATAAAACAAGAAAGAGACAAAGTGCGGCGTCGCGACGGGATCGCGGTGCTCGAACCAATAAAAAGGAGAAGAAGCAGAAGAAGAAAAAATAAAAAGGAAGAAAGCGGCAGTCCGATTCGCGACGCTCTCGTAATGTGGACATTGCTGTGACGGCACGCGCGACTCCAGCGCTCTGGAGCTGAAATTTGCTCTTGGGCCTTCGGCGCCCCCCACCCGCCACCCGATGCCACGCCCACGCGTCCGCTGGCTTACCCCTCGTCGCCTCGACCACCCGTTAATTCTTTCCACTCACCTGTTTGCACACCTTATGCACCTTACCCACCAACTCTTCAGTCTCTCGCCTGGTTGACGTAACAGGCACAAGGAATCCTCTAGGGTAGGGGTTCCCCAGGGTTCGGATCAACCCGCTGGGGGCCGGTGAAATTTTGAAGGCGATTAATGACGGTTAATTGGAGGTCTACAGCCGAATATTAACGATTATGAATAACAAATATGGCGATAACGAATATGGGGATGATAGACTTAATCAATATGCCATTTATTACAAAAAATAAATGAATTAACTGGACTGTTCCAGTCGTGAATTTAAAACCAGTAGTGTTTAGCTACAGATACAAAATTCCCCAATCAGGGCGGTATATTTCAAAGAGTTTATCACTTTTTCTATCCTTTTTTTTCTTACCGCTTCTTCCTACTGGCCAATCAAAAACTCTGACTCCTCTGTCTTAGGAGGTGGTATTGTACATCGATCGCTATGTCAATGTCCAATAAACCGAGTATGTATTGTAACATAACCTATTTGATTTTGACATAGATTTCAGTTACTTTCAATATTTGACGCATTTTGGAACTCTGCTGGATATAATTTCATTCGAGAAAGACAACTCGTTTGGAAATTCTTAGATATATCCCGTCCTTGCTTCGCGAGTCAGGAATTTATCGACGATTTCCAAAGCACGCGCGGTATTATCTATGATAAATAATTTCTTTTTGATGTAAAGCAACACATTATATAAATAATTACTGCATAGCAATTACATTAAAAACTGTTAATTTTACATTCATTGCAGGGAGGAGCCCCTTTTTGACTTTCTACACTAGAAGAACCCAGCCGCACAACTACTTAGGATGTTTAGAATACTAAAGATATTACAACAACATTTTCACAACGATATTCTATTGATGAGGGCGGGGCATTAAAAAATTGCGAGCATGTGACTGTATGGTGGACTCATATTGGCCGCGCCTTGAGTACAGCACATCGTCCGCTGTGTCCGCGTGGCTGTTCTCTCTTGGGCGTCCGCTCCTGAGCCACCGCACGTTCTTCTGTACGATCGCAAACTCGCCCCTCGCAACCAATCATTGAATCTCCTCACCCACCAGTCAAGGCTTCATTCATGTTTCAAATTATAACTGATTGACAGTTTCTGTATTTTGGGCAGTGAATTAATCTGTTGGAGTGCAATTATAAAATGCTGAAGCATCCGTATTGGCGGAGAGAAGCAATGTTCAAAGTGTCTCTTTTGAATATTAACAAAGCGATCATTCATCTCACAGGACGAAGCTCACATAAGAGCCAGCAGAATTAGTCATGAAAATGTAGTAGTATTTATAACTTTAACTTGTAATTTGTACAAAAACTGATTCATTTCAGCTTCGACTAATTTCATTTGTAAGCGTTTGCAATTGAATTATTTATGAACAGTGGGATGTAACTCATGCAAATTCCTTATTACGATTGGGTGAATTTCTGGAAACTTGTACTGCCACGAACTGTCGTCGTTTCAACGGAAGGGCGTTATCAACGCAGCATAAGAAGAGGGAACATCTCCATTGTACTAAACTACTCTGTGAAGTAACATAAACTTTCATTATTTCCGCCAGGAAATTATTACCAAAGATATGTGTTTTGTGAAAATTGTGTGCGAGAACAAACTTGTGGAACAGAGGGTAAGCCGTTAACGGGGAATTGAGCGGTGTTATGGAACCAAGGCGATGTGCACGTTCCCAGCCACCGCTTTCGTGGTCGATTTGTTTTATTTGACGAGAGCGCCGGTGTTAAATTATTAAACTAGTGCTAATCTTCTATTTATCAAAAATACAAGTTCTCTGATTTAATGATTAAGAATTACTGCAAAATGTGCATATAATTATTTTGTTATTTATCGAAGGAATAATCATTACACTATATTTTGTGATGATTAACTCATGACTGAAGAATATAATTTCTATAAAAAAAATGACAGGGGCATTGTAAATTGAGCGCAGTCAAAAATGTTACTGTGTAACTGTTTGTACGTAAGGATTTGAATTTCTTTTTGCTTCAGAGTATTTTTCTTTCTATTTGTAATTATATTTTGTGACCAATTACAGAAAAAATGTATTTATTTTGAAAATTTAACGGATTATTCGATTTCCAAATTAAAAAACCTAGATTATCGCAAATTTTTTGGAAGAATCGACAGTAAAAAGCAATGACATTTTATTGACAACTCTTCACCACAGATAAATCGTCTGGTGAACCGAGATAGCGGTTGCACTTCACTTCATCTATTTTCTTTTTCACACTGATTTCTATCCATGTTTCCAAACCATCCGTTGTTTGCCCGCTACTAAAGACGACCTTCATGTTTTACTTACATACTTAACTCATTCGTGGGATATGTAAGAGTGTTTGACATTCAGACCTTGTTTAGCACAGATCCATCTCGACCCACGAGCGGTTTGCTATCACTCTGACCGGAGCGTCTTTTACAAGAGCAGCCAAACACTACGCCTGCGCTGCTGTGTGCG
>BOPP01000025.1:8431096-8445877 GCA_017312745.1 Gryllus bimaculatus
CGTTTTTAACTGTCGCAGAAAAAGAGAAGCCAAAAAATGAATGAAAAGAACTTTAAACCTTTTTTCGCCACTGTCGTTATTGAAAACTTGTAATTCTTTCTAGGAAGGTAAGCAAATGTCGACAGGAGCTAGTGAGTACTACAAACCCAACGAAACGAGAGATCAAGGAGACGACTGACAATTTGTGATAATCACTTAGTATAAATCATTCATCTCAACGTAAGTGGAAAATTAAATGCCTGCAGGACGTAGGCGCTATGTGCGTAAATTTTCTATATACGAAAGCGCACTCAGAAAAAGAAACTCGTTCAAACAAAATGAAAACAGAATTTCATGACAAAGTTTATTTAGCCGTACAGCATATATTGCTGAACTTTTCCACGTAATCGTCACCAGAACTGAGACTTTTTCACCGTGGAAATCACATCGTTACTGTTCATAGAAGCTTGCGCCTCAGATAGTACCAGCTGTTAGGTACCTGGATATCCACCAACAACTCTGCTCACTGTGAATAGGGTCAGCTGAGCGACAACACATTTCTCGAGGAGTAAAGAAAGATGTAAAAATTGGGGGCGAGATCCGGGACTAGTACGAGACGTGGGTTGCCCAAGCAACCTTCCACGAAACTGCTGCAGATTCTGCTGCGATGTGCTGGCCGACCCGTATGGCCATTAGGCTGATTCGTTGGAAATGCTTTCATTTTCTATTCCTTTTTCTTCGAAAGTTTACTGCATATTCACCTTCTTTATTTCGCTGTGAGAGGAGGGGGCAACGGTGAAGAGCCTTCGTGGCGAGGTGATGACCCGGACCATACATCACGCTTGCCCGCCCTCCCCTCCCCTCCCCTCCCACTCCCCCTCCTCGCTCCGCGCAGATAACGCGGCACTGCGCCAGTCCACCCCTCCAAAAGAGAACGCAAAAGAATTGGCGGAGAGTGTGAGGAGAGGGGAGGGAGTGAGGGGAGGGGAGGGAGGGAGGCGAGGGAGGGAAGCAGCAGAAGCTCGAAACAGTCAAGGGGAAAGGTGAAGGACGTTTTATTTAAGCTCTAAAGGTGCAGGGAGTCGCCTCAACACAATATTAATACTCAACCTACTACTACATTAAAAACCAAAAACGGATTTGTTTACATTCCCTCATTTTGACCAGATACTACTAATTCAACGCCCCTTTAATTAAATTAAAAGTTCGAACGTAACTCTGCAAAGAAAATGCCAAGCATATTCATATAAGCATCGTTTATTTTCGATAGAAGAAATAAACCTTCTACAAAAGAACACTATCTTTTATTAAATTATACCGAACTTAAATAAGGGAAATCAATTTGAATGTGCTGAATGTGGCTTTAGACCTAAATCTTCATCATACCACAGAGTAATAATTTGAAAGGAATGATGCCAAAAATGATTGTCAAATGTCAGGTTCAGTTGAATACCGCTGAAAATTGTTCTAGTAACATAACCATATCCTTATGGCCGCTAGAAATGACGGCCGCTAAATGATGACCATATAATGCCAACAAATTTAATAAATACGAACTTAATAATTCCTCCCAAAGTTTACAGTTCATTAATTGCGGAAGTGTAATGAGATAATAGTATACAATAACAGATATCAATTTAATAAAATATTGAATTTCAAGTACATAAAGCCATTCGGTAAGTGTGGACGTAACCTATTCGTTTCGATCCCACCATTTTCCTCTTCGAAACTCAGTTCTTTTGGCCAGTGAGATGTCATCACCCTTTTAATTTCCTTTTGGTATTTCGATGAATTATTGGAGAGACTTTTAAAACCCGATTCCCATTGAGATCAGGACCCCTCCGGGTCCTACTGCCGAGAAGAGCAACATCAGCTAGCCCCTCGCATCCCACCAGCACAACGTAGCGTTGCGAAGTGCGCGTCCGGGCGGGACGGTCGGAAGGGACGGCGGTAGCAGGGAGGGGCATCGCGACAGGCACGGACTGGAGACGAGGCGGACAGGACAAGCGTGTGGTGCGCGTCTGGCTGGCCCGGCGCCGCGTGATCGGACCCGGTGGCATCATGGTGGACGGGAACGGCATTAACGGCGCGGGCGTGACTTGCGGGGGGCAGAGCGGGGCGGGCGGGGCGGAGAAAAGAGGTAAGGCGGGCCCGACGCGAGGCGGGCGGAGAAGCGCGCGGTGCGAGGAGAAGAGGCAGGCAGGCCGGGCGGAGCGGGCGGGGCGGCGGACGAGGCGGACGGACTAGCGAGCGGGCCGCGGAGGCCGGGGAGGGGAGGCGGCGCCGGGATTGGGCAGCTGGGCCGGAAGCTGCGCGGTCAGGACTGGCCCCGCGGGGCGGGTGGGAACCCGATGGAAGAGAGGGTGGCAGAACGGGGCACCACGGGGCGAGGAGATCGGGGAGGGCAGGGCGTGCGCGCGGCGAGACGCGGAGCAGGCGGGCGGGCAGGCGCGGTGGGGCTGGCGGGCCGGGGCGAGCGAGCGACGAGGCGCAGCGCAGGCGAGCGAGGCGAGCGAGGCGAGCGCAGGCGAGCTGAGGCGAGGCAGCAAGCAGGCGAAGCGAGCGAGGCGAGGCGGGACGGGACGGGACGGGGCGAGTGCGCGCGGGAGGAACAGAGCGTTTCGGGGGGGGCGGGCGGGCGTGGCGGGCGGCGGGCGGCGGCGGGGCGGCGCGGCGGGCGGGGCGGAGCTCAGCAGGGCCGCTCGTTGAGCGAGCGGACTGAGGCGATTTGCCGCGTGGGCTGCGGCGCCCGGGACTTTCCTGGACAAATGCCGCTCGTCGCTCCGCACCTCGCGCGGCGACGCCACTTTTTGCCCGGCCCTGCCCTGCCCGGCAGACGGATCGGGAGTGGGGATCAGTCCATTGCCAAAGCGACTGCACCGCAGAAGAAGGGTGTTGGAAACTCACATTTTCGCGTTTCGAGGCGAGTTCTTAGCAGCTGAATCTTAACGTGTGGGCCGTCGGAGTTAAAAATCTCAAGCGAAAACGCGATCGTCGAATTACCGTTCCTTCGATACTCGCGTAAACAACGTGGTCCGACGCTAGCCAACGTAAATCTGAATAATGGAGAATAATGTATTGCGGACTGACAATGTAGAACAAAAACTTATTCTACAGTACCACACAAGCGATTGCCTTCTGTCTTCAATCAGCATTCATCCCTTATCCTCATTGAGTAAAATTATTCGCATGAAATCTTGTCAGTTTAGAGTATTTCTGCTTTAATAAATATAATCTTTAATATCGTTATAACACCTCCACTCACATGTCACACTTCGACGAATGAACTGGCCTGTAAAGGGCTCAGACAGTCTACTATTCATTGCCAATGTCTTAATCAGGAGTTCCAGCGTGTGAGTCCCGGACAAGATGCCAGAGCATTTTCGACAGCAGCTCACAATAGGCAGAATCAGCCCGCTGTCTGGAAGGAGAATTTCTGCTCTCAATCAGTAATTTTCCGGTTTTGTTCGATTCAATACCAGCGAATCCGGAGCAGTACCCTAACAAACTGAGCCACGACCGCGCTAGATCTTTCCTTCCTCTTCCCTTGTCCAATCCACTCCCCTTTCTTACACACTTAGACTTACACGCCACTGCAACTACCACATTTGTGAAAAACTATCGCTTAAAGAGCTTGCTCCCGCATTGGGACCGTACCTCACTGTGCGATATATCTGGTGGGGAGAGGACCCTGAGAGTTGGCGTGTAGCTCGAGCTTCGGATCTCGTCGACCTGCTGGGAAGTCACTGCAAAATCTCTCGCGATAAAAAAACATGCACAACGCTTACGGTACTAATACCTAGCATTTACCGCGTTCTGAATCGTTAATCTAACAATAAATCTTTTTTTTGTACGATTTCGGAGATTTAGCATCACCTGCGCATGTTTAACTTCTAGAAATCCTACAAGTCACGTTCCTCGTTGCAATCCCATAAAAACATCGGATTCGTGCGCTCAATGAAAACAAATTGGCTTAGTTTATATTTTTTAAGTTTAAAGAAACTGTATTTCCTCACTCCCGTGTCACAGACAACCGTCCACATCAATTGTATCATCAGTTCTTTATGATGGGGTCTTTCGAACTTCCAAATAAATCAAGACGATTGGGGTTGAATGAAGTAAAATACGCCGTTAAACTCAATACTTTAATTCCTAAATTATATCTGTCACATAACATACTGCACTTATTGCAAGTTCAAGACAATTTTTCTTTTTTAAGAAATAGTCACCCCAATACAGATGTGATAAAACAAGAGTAAAAGCAAATTATAAACGCAAATTGGTAGTTTACCAATGCTAATTAGGTAGTTTACACATATTTCACATTACTAACAAGAATTAACTATATAGGAACTGGAAATTAGTTAAAAATGGTAATGTATTAGACTTCTGATTTTTTCAAGGCCTCACCCATTGATTGAAAATGGATCATGAATAAATATGACTGAGATGGAGTGAGCAATTACCGGGGTTGTCGGATTTAGAAAAAGGGCAATATTTAAAGAATTCCTGATTCTGAAAAAAGATATTGTCTCGACACCGCTAAGATATTATTACTGATCCCTTATCTCTGTCCAGTTTCTTGTGTAACAATTGCAAGTCCACAGGCTACCTCACTTGGTCAATATTTGAAGATCACACTCCTGTGTACATCAACCTATGATACTAAACTAAGAAGAAGATCATATTCTGGCGTCTATCAACAAATATCGCGAATATGTGCCCCTAGAAAGACATTATCGATCTCAGATTTAAAGAGAAAGGTCAATGGAATCCACCTGCAAGATTTACGAATAATTACTGACAAAATTCGAACATATCGCATACAAAATTGACTAGTCCACTGGTAAAATTAGACTAATAATATTTAATATACATAAATTACATACATAACATAACAGAGTCCCAATCAGGGCGGCTGTATCGCAAAAAAAGGGTTTATCGTTTCTATTCCGATTTTCTTACCGGCTCTACCAAACTGGGCTAATTCATAAACTTGACCATCTGCCTTAGGAGGGTATACACGACGCTATGTCGTTGTCCAATTAGACCGCCGATTCTATAACAAATACCTCTTAATTTAACATATTTTTTAACACTTGCGCATTTGGAATCCTGTTGAAAAAATAAATGCATTCTTTAAAATCCTATTTAATACAACTCGTGCTTTGGAACATTCTCAGATCAATCCCCTCCTCGCTTCGCGAGACGTGGTTTCATCCAAATTTTCCAAAGCACTTGTGATATTAACCTATGGACAAAAATTCATTATGACGCATCCTGAACGACGGAAATATGTCAACAGCATCAAGCAAGCGGAAGCACTCGTTGGCCCGCAGTTCCCCCGCAGCTCACGCTCGCGCTGAGGCTCCAGAGCGACGAAGTGGTCAATTGCCAGATCGCAGCGGTCATTCCCGCGTGCAAGGACGGGCGACGGCCAAAATCTCAAAACGGAACTCGGCCACCTCGACGCACTTTTTGTTTTGCCGCCGCGCTAGAAGAAACAATAAAACAAGAAAGAGACAAAGTTGCGGCGTCGCGACGGGATCGCGGTGCTCGAACCAATAAAAAGGAGAAGAAGCAGAAGAAGAAAAAATTAAAAAAGGAAGAAAGCGGCAGGTCCGATTCCGGACGCTTCTCGTTAATGTGGAACATGACTGTGACGGCACGCGCGATCCAGCGCTCTGAGCTGAAATTTGCTCTTGGCCTTCGCGCCCCCACCCGCCACCCGATGCCACGCCCCACGCGTCCTCTAGCTACCCCTCGTCGCCTCGACCACCCGTTAAAAAAAATTCTTCCACTCACCTGTGCACACCCTTATGCACCTTACCCACCAACTCTTCAGTCTCGTCGCCGGTTGACTATCAAGCACAAGAATCCTCTAGGGTAGGGGTTCCCCAGGGTTCGCATCAACCCCGCTGCGGGCCGGAGATATTGAAGGCGATTAATTACGGTTTAATTGGAGTCTACAGCCGAATATTAACGATTATGAATAACGAAATATGGCGCATAATGAAATATGGGGATGATAGTCTTTAATCAAGATGGCATTTATTACAAAAAAATAAATGAATTAACTGGACTTTCCAGTCATGAATTTAAAAACCAGTAGTGTTAGCTTACGATACAAAATTCCCCAAATCAGGGCGGAATTGCAAATAGTTTAATCACTTTTTCTATCCTTTTTTTTCTTACCGCTTCTTCCTACTGGCCAATCAAAGACTCTGACTCCTCTGTCCATTAGGACAGGTGGTATTGTACATCGATCGCTATGTCAATGTCCAAATAAAACGAAGTATGTATGTAACATTAACCTATTTGCATTTTGACATAGATTTTCAGTTAGCTTTCAATATTGACGCATTTTGGAACACTGCTGGATATAATTTCAATTCCAGAAACACTCGTTTGGCAAATTCTTAAGGATATATCCCAGTCCTTGCTTCGCCGAGTCAGGAATTTATCGACAGATTCCAAGCCACGCGCGTATTACCATGATAAAAATAATTTCTTTTTGATGTAAAGCAACACATGTATATAAATAATTACTGCATAGCAATTACAGTTAAAAACTGTTAATTTTACATTCATGCAGGGAGGAGCCCCATTTCGACTTTCTGCACAGAAGAACCCAGCCGCCACAACTACTTAGGGATGTTTAGAATACTAGAGATATTACAACAACATGTTTCACCAAACGATTATTGATTGATGAGGGCGGCGGCAGTAAAAACATTGCGAGCATGTGACGTTATGTTGGACTCAGATTTGGCCGCTGCCTGAGTAAGGCCACATCGTCCGCGGTGGCTTGTCCTCTCTTGGGCGTCCGCTCCTGAGACACCGCACGTTCTTCTGTTTGATCGCAAAACTTCGCCCCTCGCAACCAATCATTGAATCTCCTCACCCACCAGTCAGGCTTCATTCATTTTCAAATTATAACTGATTGACAGTTCTGTATTTGAGCAGTGAATTAATCTGTTGGGGGGCAATTATAAAATGCCGAAAATCCCTATGGCAGGATTAAAAGCAATGTGAAAGTTGTCTCTTTGAATATAACAAAAGCGACATTCATCTCATAGGACGAACTCACATAAGAGCCAGCAGAATTAGTCATGAAAATGTAGTAGTATTGATAACTTAAACTTGTAATTTGTCCAAAACTATTCATTTAAAGCTTCGACTAATTTTACAGTAAGCGGTTTGCATTTGAATATATATGAACATAGGATGTAAATTCATGCAAATTCGCTTATTTACCTGTTGGTGCGGTTTCTGGAACTTGTTTTAATTGCCACCGAAAAAACTTTTTTTTTTTTTTCGGTTTTTTTTTTTCCTTTCAAACGAAAAGGGCGTTAATCAACACAGCATAAGAAGAGGTAACATCTCCATTGTACTGAACTATTCTGTGAAGAACGCGTCAACTTTGATTATTTCCACCAGAAAATTATTAACCAAAGAATGTGTTTTTGTGAAACTTTTGTACGAGAACAAAACTTGCCGGAACAGAGGTAAACCAGTTAAGGGAATTGAGCGGTGTTTTTGGAAACGAAGGCGATGGCACTTCCCAGTCACCACTTTCGTGCTCGATTTGTTTTATTTGGACGAGAGCGCCGGTGTTAAAATTATAAACTAAGTGCGTAACTCTTCTATTTATCAAAAATACAAGTTCTCTGAATTAATGATTAGAATTACTGCAAAATGTGCGTATAATTATTTGTTATTTATCGTAGAAATAATCATTACAACTATATTTTATGTTGTGATGATAACTCATGACTGAAGAATATTTATAATTTCTATAAAAAAAAAATGACAACGGCATTGTTAAATATGAGCCAGTCAAAAATGTTACTGGTAACTGTTTATACGTAAGGATTGAATTTCTTTTTGTTCAGTTGTTATTTTTCTTTCCATTGTAACTGTATTTGGACAATTACAGAAAACAATGATGTATTGATTTTGAAAATTTAACGGATTATTCGATTTCAAATTAAAAAACCTGTAAGATTATCGCAAATTTTTTTGGAAGAATCGACAGTTGAAAAGCATTGATAATTTAGTTGACAACTCATCACCACAGATAAAAAGTCTGGCTGGAACAGGTCACCTCATTCATCTATTTTCTTTTTTCACTTTGATTTCCTATCCCGTGTTTCCAAACCATCCGTTGTTTGCCCCGCTACTAAAAAGATGACCTTCATGGGTAACGCTACATACTTAACTCATTCGTGGATATGTAAGAGTGTGTGACATCAGACCTTGTAAAGCAACAGATCCATCTCGACCCACGACGGTTTGCTAATCACTCTAGACCGGAGCGTCTTTTAACAAGAGAACAGCCAAACACTACGGCTCCGCGCTGCTGTGTGCGCGCCGTGTGGCCATGTTCGTGAAACACCTTCCTCGCTCGCTCCGCTCGGGCGGGACAGACAGGCACATTACGTTGCGACCCCGCGTTCTTCCAAAACTTCTCGAGTCGCCGCCCCCCCGGCACCAGCATGTTCTTCCCGCCCACTTCCGCGCCTCAATACTTCGACACTTCCTGTAACAGTGGCGCCAACAACTCCAGCAAAGCAAACAAAGCTTAAGTAAACACAAAAGATGGTAAGCCAAACAAGGGGTTCACTCATAGGGACCGAACAAAATCATTCGTGTCTTAGACAAACCAACAGTATGCAAGTGTTGTTTCTGCCGATGAACAGGGAAAGTGATACTTGAAAGAAAGAGGTAAGTAATTTGATTACGTCTTGTACTATTTTGATTATAAATACAGCCTTCAGGTTGGAGTTTTATTAAAAATTCATGTAAAACAGTACATTGCACGGCATAAAATGTTAAAGTGTATATATGTCGTACTACATAAAGAGTGCCGACATTTCGATAAGTATTTATTTTTAGGACGTTAAGGATTATATTTGAGAATGAATTTTTTTTAAAAATTGAAAAGATCATCCTTGGGTTTTCTGACATCAACATGCACATGGCCAGACTTAATTAGTTGTGGATTTGAGCCTCACTTAATACTATAAGAAAGTATCGACTAAGTACTATATTTTATTAATGTTTCACGATTTTTATCCCAACGGGGCTAAGTCTTAGTTTTATTCAGTAGTTGCCAATTAAATTGTATTGTATACTTTAACGTATTGACCTGAAGTATCCGTAAATTAAAAGTAAAACATCTGGATCACAAAACGTATCAAAAATTAAAACAATTCATCATTGCCATTCCTAAAAAAACAACTTGGAGAACTTTACACGGCATCAAGTTATTCCTTGTCCTCATTCCTTGGCCACAGGAACGATAATAATTAAACAAGAACGGTCACAGATTAATAATTACGAGGATAAATGAGAAATCGATACACGCATTAAAACGAAACAACCGATTCAAATCGAGCCAGGAAAAGAACTTGGGGCCGCCATTGTCAGGGGGCATGAGGAGCCGAATGCTTTTCCGAGTCACAAACCGGAAGGCTGCGCCTGCGTCATTAGTCACGTGGTCGCAGAGACCACCCAGGCGGCGCGAGATGCGGCGCGGGCGCAGACCCCGGGGCCCCACGGACCGCGGGCAGCCGCGGGCAGGCGCAGCGCGCAGGGAGCGCGATGGCACTCGGCGAGGGCGAAGGCGGGAGAGCGGAGAAGGAAAAGGGCGGCGCACAATAAACGAGGTGTGTTCGTTAAGGAGAGATAAGAATATGAGGAATAGAAGAAACAAATGAAGATTAGGGTCACGAAGCGGCGGAGACAAGAACAGGAGATTATGACGAATGTTACGCGATTGGGGCATCATAGGTTTTGGTTAAATATTAAAAATAATTGTTATTATATTGTATATTGTTTCTGATGCATATATTCTACATGGTACTATCCAATATTATTGTTTAAATAGTTACATATTTCTAACATAAATACAAGTTTAAATCAGTTTTGCCAAATAAAGGAACGTAACAAACGAAAACTCTAGGCCTTTGGGAGGGGGCATGGTCATCAGACCACCGACATTCGTCACTGCTGTTTTGTAATGTTTCTTATGTTAATTATTTCAATACAATTCGCCTTCATTTGATTGTATAGCGTACTTCATCAGGTGCAGGTAATTGAAATTCGGAAACTATCAAGTGCTTCTTTATACATCCGTATTCCTACATTCATAACGCTTCAGCTCGTTCAAAATATCCACAGAATCAACACTATCACAAAAAAAAGAAGCGAAAGTGTGAATTTACATGGTCAGTCGGAAGAGCAGGCCTAATGGCCTGAGTAAACGCTACATAAATTGAGACATCATTGAATTAAATTAAGAAATGAGACAGATTGAGACAAAAGTGAGACGTGAAACAGAATGAGAGACAGAGGGGGAGAAAGACGGAGAGACGAAGAGAGTGAGACACGCAGAGACAGACAAACACAGACGGAGAGACAGAGGCAGAGAGAGTCAGAGAGACAAAGACAGACTGAGACAGGGAGACAGAGGAGGGTGCGAGACACAGATATTAAAAAAGAGAGCGCGCACGAGTAGGAAGAGCAGGGAAATTAGAGGGCCAGATGCCCAACGCGCGCACAAGAGAGACAACATCCGCTGTGCAGGCTGCGGCGGCGAACGGGGCAGCCAAATTGCACGAAGCAGCGTCCTGTGCGAGCGCAGCTCATACAGTGGCAGCGACATTTGCACAATTAACGGCTAGATTTCGAGTTTTAGATGGAATTTAGCTGCATAAGTGATGATTAATGGGCGGTAATGATGATGGTGTGAAGCATTACGCGGCGCGGGCGGCGGCGGAGGCGTCCGGCCCCGGTGCGAGCGAGCGCAGCCGGTGCGAACCTGCGGCCAAGCGGGCTTTGATACGTCGCCCGCGCCGCCCCCGCCGCCCCCGCAACCCCTCGCCCGGCGCGCCGCCCGTTGAAGCAGTCAACGGCCACTGAATTAGAATTCCTGCAAGTGGACGATAACACTTACGGATTCAACTGCAGACATTAACAAATGTCCGCCTTTTAGAAGACTAAGAGATGGGGGAGACTTGTTTGAGATTCAGTTACTAGACTACGGTGAGTCTTGTAAAACTCGATGAGAAGCGGATGACATCTTCAAAGCGGGACAACCATATTTTATTCAGTCCTTTTATTGGTTCAACGACACATTTGCTATACTTGGGTTTTTTATTTCTTGGCGCGTGAGAGCCTGAATCGTGATCGCCAGCACTGCTCGATACGCGATCATGCAACATCTACCGGCACCATCTACCGAGAAAGACGCGAAATACAGTAAGATGTTCTATCGCGAAGACAGGCCTTCACGCGCCAAGAAATAAAAAGCCGAGTATACCAACATATTGGGTATTAGGTTGATTGAGTCTGGGTGCGTCAATTTTGCGTGTGCACGCACGTTACGTGCGTGCACGTAATGTGCGTGCACGTTTCCATAAGGTGAGGATAGGACAAAAAAAGGAAGGAAAGATCGTGTGCGGTCCGTACCCAGTTTGTTAATATACTGCTCCGGCATGCGCCTGGTGATGATCGGAGAAATCACAGAAAACTACTTATCAGAGTAGCTGCTCGCTAGGGTTCTTCTGCAGATAGTGGATGATGATAGTGGACCTAGCAATGTAGCTAGAGACGAAAATCCTGAGACCGTCGGACTCGAACCTAGGACCTTTCGGTTAGAGGCACTGCAGTGATATCAGTGTGCCCTGAGCCACCTTTGCGGTGATGAGCATTAGCCTTTTTTTTCATGAAAATTATTTTGCAAATGAAGATAACTGAACGCGCCCTAGCCCTCGCCATCCCCTCCCCCCTCTCCCTCACACTCATAAATACAGAAGTAATGAAAGTTTCTACTCCTTCCGAATCTCCCACCTCCAATCAGTCGCTGTCGCATTGTCTTGTCGCTCCTTCGCCTTCCGAAAAGGCGCCGCCGTCGCCATCACCACTATCACCTTCACTACAACCACCACCACAATCACAACTACCACTTTTTACTCCGCCAGCAACGGCCCCATCATCATGAAAGTAGGAAGTGAGGTCACAGCCATTAGTATTCGTATATTTAATTTAGGAGCTGACTTGTGACACATTTTATTTACGATTCGAAAAGTTAATATTTTTTGCAGAGATGGAACCGGACGTGTTTCATTTCAAATTGGACAGAATTTCGATCTCGGCATGCTTGCGCACCATGCACCAGTTGAAAAACCAAGGCAATTTTCGATTTCAAGACTGCCCTAATTAAAGCGTATGGTTCCGAAAATCCTAAATGAATTTTCCTAATGAGAAATGCGATTCTTATTAATCTTTTCTGAGCACTACCAAACAGATTTCTATTTTTCCTTCGCGAATTCTAACGTACATATTTTAAGTCGTTTTAATTTCATATGTGTTTTATTTCTGAAATACGTTTTTTACTACGTGATAGGAATGTTGGGACCGTAGAAAATTGGTGAGGTAGTAAACAAACGAATGACACACTTAGGGTAAAATGTATAAACAATTAATAATTAGTATGTTGAACGGTTCGTCTTTATTAATAAATAATAAAATCTATTCGTACAAATACAAGGCGACAGCTTATCAAGACAACCTTCATTGATGCTTCATTTCTTAAGTTCTAGGCATGTTTTGATTTTCTATTAATGGGAATTTATTACTACAAATAGTCAAAATATTTTCTTTACAAATATGTTCTTACTTTTAGGAAATATGGATTTCTTCAACTCATTTTCGACACTTGGTCATACATGTGGTTACAATAGTCTTATGTAATGAAATATTAGTAAATAAATTATTATTACCAGACAAACACACACGGTAGGAAGAAGATTCAGTTAAGTCAGCAAAACCACAAAACGTACATTATATTACACATAAATTATGTTGTCTTATCTGGATGTGGGGACATTATTTTCATTATTTTGATGAAAGTTACGTTTCGTTAACTAAGTATTTCCAACTTTTTAACAACTTTACTCCTCACAAGACTATTCTCGAAATTCCACGCGTCAGAAAAGCGATGCAATGTAAAAGCAGACAAACTTCAATTTTGAGACCAAAGTTGCCCGTAAGGAAAAAGTTTTCAATTTAAAGCAGGTAAATGAAGAATGTTAATACGCCACCGCCATTTGTCGTGTACACCAAGGACCGCCACCGCCACCATCGACCCAAGAGCTACCACCTCCGACACAGCCCTGGGACCGTCGCCTTTATTAACACCCTCATCCAGCTTGATTCACATTTCGAGCGTCCTGCCTGGCAAACCAAGTATGAAGTTCAAAATATTACATTTTGTATAAATTAAAAATTACATTTTTATTACATTGACTACATTATTTCTCTACATTTCGACCGAAAATATGGTTTTGTTTGCCGTGAAATAATAACTCACCATCATCTTTATTGCTGCCGCAAATACATTTTTAGAGCTCAAAATGTCGCCCGCGTTTATGGCAACATAATAATCTTACTGCATCGAAGCGCCGCAACACGCAATACGTCGGATGCCGGCGATTGGGGTATCAGTTATCTTATCAATTATTATCCAATTATGCTTGTAACTGCTTATTGGGTAATTGTTTTCAAGAGCCAGACATAGAACTAATGACGATACTTTTCGCTAACTGTACGCGTTTCGCTATTGTCGCGCTTTTTCGCTGACGAGTTGGCGCGGTACATCGCGCCGCGTACACACGCACACTATCGCCGGCATTCCCCCAATATCAAGTATGCATCGCAATACTCGTGTAGCAAACGTCAACATTTCCGCCACTTCACACGGTTGCCTGGTTGAAACTGATGCTAGTACGCCAGCGCAACATTGGACACGGGCAGCGTCAAGGTGCGTTTGAAAAGGTTGTGTTTTGTTATCGCGATAACAATGATAACCCGGCGCGTTGAGCGTTCTGTTCTAGTACAACGCGATGAAACGTTTGTTTGTTGCAGCACGCAATGAAATGTTTTCGGTCATATCATAAAACTGTCGCCGGCAAGAAAATCGAGATTGGCTCTTCTATATATGATGCAT
The DNA here is from genome assembly GCA_017312745.1 of Gryllus bimaculatus. Lineage (NCBI taxonomy): Eukaryota > Metazoa > Arthropoda > Insecta > Orthoptera > Gryllidae > Gryllus > Gryllus bimaculatus. The sequence goes on from BOPP01000025.1 coordinate 8,445,090, forward strand.
ACGATGGTACCTTCCATGAGCGGGTATTAACCCTAGTAAAAGGGGCTTCGGTGGGTGAGAGGTTAGCCTCTGAACCCTCAGTGCGCGGATTCTATTCTAAGGCGGAAAATACACAGTAACCATGTCGCACTTGTGGCATGTAAAAGAACCCTGGCGGTGTGATCGGCAAAATTAAATCCCTCCGACAACATTCCACCCTAATGAGATCTCTCTCCCAACACGACAGATCGAATATAGTTAACCGAGACCGACATTTGGCGGAGGAAGTGAGAGTCAAATCCTAGGCGTATTTACGGGATCGCCCGCGAGGTGCGCCTGCTCGATAAATGTCCCCAGACCTACGTCGGGGATAGGTTTACAAGGAAGCCTAGATGGTAAAACACGGGTGCGGAACAACTGTCTAAGGGTAGTCTCCCCATAAATAGCCCCATACGATAAATAAATACATAAATCCCAGCTATATGAGTGTGTAAATGGCAACGTCTATTCCTAAGGTGGGGGAAGGCTTGCCGAGCCTGGTCGTACAATTGGTACAAAAAATTGTGTAAAACTAAGAGTAAATATACCACAACAATTACAGTCATTCGCAACACTGAATCAAGTGATCTGAAAGAAATATCAAGGTGGTGCTCTCCTTGCCGTCTCCCCTTCCAATTTCTGGGGTTAAGGGACACCCGGTATGAATTGTCTCCTCTAATTGTAAGTAATTAAATTGGGTCCGCCCCCAGAATGTGTGCGGGGTGCCGGGGGTGGGGGCGTGTGAAGTGGCGAGAGCCGCCGTTGCGTGC
>BOPP01000025.1:8446375-8459346 GCA_017312745.1 Gryllus bimaculatus
TTACAAACATTTTACGAAAAAACAGTCTTCACTGAATACCGCCATAGGTAGCGATAGTATAAAGACGACACAACAGACATGCACGGACACAACAGGTCTTTACATACCAGAAACCAAAAAAAATAATACTGCGTCCATAATGCGACACGTCAAGACAAAAATTTTTGAAACTCAATCATTTATGTCAATCTCAACCTGCATAGCATTGCCACTTCGCAGAAAAAATGATTATAAGTTGGTGCTACAAGATTATTTTCCAGAATCAAAAACCACTTAAACGACGTTTTCCACAACCTTACAAAGACACAAACGATCTGGTTCAATAGAATATAAAAGCCGCTAAGCGATTGCGAAAAAGAATGTGTCACACAAAAGCAAAATACATTAATACATTTCACACCAACAACATCAAAAGCAACTTAGTGTGAACACTATCAAACCTTTTTACATGACAACGAATTGAAAGCAGTGGAGATAATGAAGCCGAAAGCCCGCCACCCGATATTCCCATGGAATACCTCAGCCGCCACCCCCTCCCTATCCCCCGAGCGCCTCGCCGCAATACCCTCCAGCCATTCCAAACCTATTCGCCGACGCCGCGGCCTGCCATGTCCGAATGCGCCGTATGCCCCGCCATCCCCCTCTTGCTGCGGGTGCTGCACGCCCCCCCCTTCGCCCGCCTCCTGACCCCACAGCGCTGGCGTCACGCATAGAATCGTCCCGGAGAGCGGAGGTCGCCCCGCCCTTCCCCTCCCCGCCACCGCCCCCGCCCCGCGCCGCGCGAGCAGCGGCCTTCGCACGCCGGCGATGCTATCGCCCGCGGGGCGACAATGCGCCTGCTCGCCCGCGCCCCGAGGGCGACGAGCTGCCGGTGTGGGGCAGGGCGTGGCGATGGCGCGGCGGCGCGGGGCGCGGCGGCGTGAGCGCGGCGTGTTAGAGGAAGCGAGCGGAAGGGGCTGCGAGGGCGCCTCTCATGAGCGTCGGGCGCTGTGCAGGAGCGCAACCCAGGAAGCGACAGCCATGTTTCATTAAGCCACATGTTAAGCCACATTTTACTTCCCCGGGGTTGGAGTTCCCTTTCAAATGTTAAACATTCTTCTCATTTGGTCTCTTTCTATAAAAGTTACAGACAAATCGACAACTTAATAACACGTTTTCCGCATAACGTTACGTCGTTCCTTACAAGGTAATTATGTTGATTACGGGGATATTATTGGCACTAAGCATTATAATCTATGCAAGAAACGAGCTTTCGCCAATCCGACAACAAAAGAGTTTTTGAGAAAATAATTGTTTCTAAACTGACGATTTTTCACGCAAGATTACGCGAAAATGACTTACATTTTTGAAAAATTGTACGTGACCTCATTTTAATGTCTTTCTAAAGCAGCTTTTATTAAAGAAAAACCTTCCAATCCTCAATACTGTAGTTATAGGAAGAAGCCGATCCCACCTTTTCCAATTTTCGGAGAATCAGATATTTCAACTAAAATGAGACCTGCGCAATTCTTCTAAGCGTTCTTTACGCTATCCGAGAACAAAGTTTAATAAACAAAAAGTAGAGCAATTTTTTAGAAAAAATTTGAAAGTGTAATTGAGATTTTATGTAAAGTAACCCCAAAACAAGATATACGTTTCTAACTCCAATGGCCTTGAGCTTAGGTTAATCGTAGAATATCAATTTTGGAGAAAAATCGTCTGATTGGCCGAGACGCTAGCGTTGACCGAACGGATTGACGAACTTACACAGTTTTTTGTTACTAGGGTCCGACAATAAGAGTTTATCTGTTGATAAATTACTGTCTCCAGAGTATGATTACAATAATTTCTTTTTACAAAATAAGGCAAGAAAGTAAAAGGTAACTAGACAAAAAAGGCATTGGATGTTGTCACGTAAAAAAATGCTTTTCTTTTTTCGATAAGAGCATAAAACAACACGAACCCTTCACCACATTTGAAGATGTTCTAGGTAGGAGCTTCATAATAGAAACCAAACATTAGCTTAGTTCCTTACAAATTATAATTTTATCGTCATTTTAAATATACTTTTATTATTTAAAAAATCGACTCCTCTATCTCTTTTGATAGTTTGCATTCGTAATTACTTGTATTGTGACATCTGTGTATAACAATTATTAAATAAGGGGTAATGCGTATTTGCAATTTTCTCACAAATCCCAAAGACGCACAATTACTCTATGTATACAGTAATTGTCTGTGCACATAGTGATTGGCATTACTGTATGTGCACGTTCTATTGCCGACTGTTCTCCTCCGTTTTCTTTCCCTCTATTCTCGTTCTGCGTTACTTTTACTTAGGAGCTTTATATAGCGTACTTTTCAGCAATTTGCCTGAAACATTCTGAATCTATTATCGAAAATAGTCCAGCTGTGATCTCTACATTGTGTCTCATGTTTTCGTCGTAACGTACATGTGTTGAAGAAAGTTTTAGGGAACTACAAAAAGGGGCATTTACTGCATAGAATAAAGTAAACTTCCTTGTTCAAAGGTCGATCCTACCTGATGACTTTCAGAATGGAGTGCGAAAAGCTTTTTTTTTAAATTCCGCAGCTGCATCAAGGTACCAACCTGAAACAACGCAAAACATTTCATTACTCAAAGAAATGTTAAATAAAATCATACAGTCCTACTTAATACCTCGTGTGAAAAATGATAGGAAAAAAGAAAGAAAGAAAGAAAGAAAGAAAGAAAGAAAGAAAGAAAGGAAGGAAGGAAGGAAGAAAGAAAGGAAGGAAAAAAAGAAAGGAAGGAGGGAAGGACGAGCGAGTCCAAATAGAAACTCAACTGTGATATATGACGGCCAAGGACTATTACTGTACTACAAAACCGAACAATTTGGCCACTCCGTGCCAAAACACATAAACTACTGTTTTTACTTTCTCTTCCTTACTTCGTAAGAACAGAAAGAATTGTAATCGTGAGCCAGACAACGGCAAATTTTTGACAGAAAAACTCTTATTGCCGAATCCTGAAAACGATAATGGATAAGTCCCAGATTAAACTAGTTCCTTTCTAATTTACTTTCTTTGACACGTGTATCCAGAATCCCTGCTTAATGAGACCTTACTACCGAAAAATCGATTAACAGGAAAACATCTGTTTGACCATATGCCTGTCTGCCTGACTGTGGTCGACACTGGCGTCAAAACCGTTCAGCCGATTTTCTCCAAAATTGATATTCCTGGATCGATTTAAAGCAACGTGAGGCCCTACGAGTTTGAAACCGATATTTTGATTGGCGGGGATACTTTACGTGAAGCCTTGCAAACACTAAGAAATGCTTCCAAAGTTTTGGATTAAACTTTGTCGTCGAATTGCGTAAAGAACGCTTAAAAGAATGGAGCAGATCTCTTTTTTGTGGGAATTTCTGTTTTTGAATAACTTCAAACTTATTTTGATGTCATCCTCTAACTAAATAACGATTTTTTTTAAAATATGAAATCTGCTCATCAGAAAAATCTTCAAATAATCTTATGTTCGATTTTTTGAAAATATGAGTTTTTTTGCGTAATTTTCTGTAAAACATCGTCATTTTTTAAAAATAATTTAAATAATTATTTTCCAAAAGACTGCTCCAAAAATTTTCTTGGAATTTGTTCCTGGAATCTTCGAAATTGCGAATTCGAATTTCACGCACTTCAAGTGCTAGAATCTTTCGTAAGTTAGGTCACTCATCATAAAAGGTCATTTGGTTATTTAGGGGTTAACTAATAACCGGATGAGTTAGTAATATAGTCATTTATCAGGAGTTATTTAATATAATCTTTCATTGAGTTTCCATACAAATCAAACTTTCGTTTCTAAATATAATTAGTTCTTTACTTACTATATTTTACTGTGTGTGTACGAACAGCCTAATTTCTCATAAGGATTACTGATAAAAATTGACTATTTAGATTGATTGATTGATTGATGATTCAGTGCGTTTCCACTGCCAATATCATTAGACCCATAAGTTTAGTGTACGTATTTGTCGCGAGAAGTAGAAGTGATCTCCTCCCTTGGATGGCGAGAATGGCGGCTTGCGGGGTCCTTTCTAACCAGGTATCTCCTACCAGCCTAGCATCTACTCAACCGAGACGATCTGCAAGTTCCCTATTGGCCTCCCGGTATACGTGGTAGTGTAGTGCTCGTTAAAGTACGCGCGCGCGCGTGCGTGTGTGTGTGTGTGTGTGTGTGTGTGTGTGTAAGGACAGGACAAGTAAGAGGAAGGAAATGTCCGTGACCAGTTTGTTAGGGTACTGCTCCGGCATTCGCGTGGTGTTGATTAGAAAAACCACGAAAAACTACCGATCAGAGCAGCCGGTCGCTAGAATTCTCCCCCAGAGGCTTTTTAGAAAGTCAGAATATTTCGTATGAATTGATTACTTTTGTGTTTCGAATGAGCAGTCTTTTGTCATCTGAAAACAATACTACTCGTATCGATAGCAAAAATCGACGTGGAATAGGCGTTGAGTCAGCTTCAGCTAGCGGGTCGTCACCGCACCCTTTCTCCCCGGGAGCCCGTGCCGGCGGGCGCGAGGGGTTGGGGCCCTTTTTGACTCCCGGGGGGGAGGGGAGGGGGCGGGGCCCGATTGGAGGGGCCGCTGACGCCCTTTGAGCAGGCCTTCGCGCGCCCGCGCGGAGGAGCATTGTTCGTTGGCCCTGCGCCTGCACGGCGGCGTGACAGCCGCGCGCCCAGCGCCCGAATGCCTTGCGTGGGCAGCCTGCGTCACTGGAGGCACGCGCAACAAAGCACGCACGACGGAAACCTGCCTCCAGTACATAATGCGCGGGTCAAAAAAGCATCAGGCACTTTCGTTCGTCGTCATCGTACTCGGCGTCATCGTACTCGTTCGTCATCGCTAACTCGTCTCATCGTACTCGTCGTGCTCTTTTACTCGGTCGTCATCTACTCGTCGTCATCTACTCTCGTCATCGCTAACTCGTCGTCATCGTAACTCGTCGTCATCGTACTCGTCTTATCGTACTCGTCTCATCGTACTCGTCGTCATCGTACTCGTCGTCATCCGTACTCGTCGTCATTCGACTCGTCGTCATCTACTCGTCCGTCATCGTACTCGTCGTCATGTACTCGTCGTCATCGTACTCGTCGTCATCGCTACTCGTCGTCATCGTACTCGTCGTTCATTCGTACTCGTCGCATCGTACTCGTCGTCATCGTACTCGTCGTCATCGTACTCGTCTCATCGTACTCGTCGCTTCATCGTACTCGTCGTCATCGTACTCGTCGTCATCGTACCGTCGTCATCGTACTCGCTCGTCATCGTACTCGTCGTCATCGTACTCGTCGTCATCGTACTCGTGCGTCATCGTACTCGTCGTCATTCATCATGCGATATTTTGAAATCTGTTTGAACCTCTCCTGTAAAACTGATACGCTCAGTGCCCTTCATTTTAAATATTTTGTACCGTTAAGTCAGAGGGTATCTTGATTTGGTGCCCGGACCAATGTGTCTCGTAAGCGCATTGCAGCCAAGTACTCTCTCTTGGCTTCACTTGTAAGCTAGCATAGAGGCTGCACCACTAGGGCAGGCATACAAAGCACGCAAGACGAGCTGCCTCAAATACATAATGTCTGGGTTCAAAAAAGCATCAAGCACTTCATCATCATCGTATCCAAAGTCATAATTTGTACTAGCGTCTACTTCAGCCTCTCCGTTAACAGTTGACGATCATTGCCCTCACATTTTTACTTTTAAATCAGAGGGAATCTTGCTTTCAGCCTCCACACCAATGTGACTTGTAAGCCCATTGCAGCCGAGTACTCTCTTGTATGCTCCAGTTTTCACTCGCATGCTCCAGTGGCTTCTCCTGCTCAGTGAGCATTAGTATATAATGCCTGGGTTCAAAACCACATCGGGCACTTCATCATCATCATCATCATCATCATCATCAGTATCATCTAATATTATATAACATATGCTTTAATCTCTCCGTGTAATAGGTGAGGCTCTTTATCGTCACAACATTTTCACTATTTAATTCTGAGAGTATCTTCATTGATTCCCGCACAAATGTGGCTCACAATCCTATCGAAGCCGAGTACTCTGTCTTGGCTTTACCCTTATGCTCATGGCGGCCCTTTGATAATGTTGAGGGTAGCGACGTTTGATAGTCACGTAGCAGCCAAACATCTTGGAAAGTACACCTTTTGACACGCAGCAAGTCACACTAAAATTTTATTTACGGGTACTTTCAGAGAAGGGGGAGATTGGGAAGGATTGGGATTTAAAACATTCGACGCTTTGTCATTAATATTGATTTAACAATTGTTCACGGCTATATAAATACTTCAGTTGCGTTTTCGTTCTGTAAATGACTAGTTTCAAAAACGAATGTTTGCATTACATTGTAATATTAATGATAATGAACTTCGCAAAAATATGGGTTGGGGTTAGCTTCGAAACGAGAGTAGAGCGACTGCAGTTTCCCCCAATTTCACTCGGTCCAACGTTTGTCTAGATTGATCCACTAAAGCAATGTTTTTACAAGCGGATCTTACTCATACTATTAACTCGAAGCAATCATTGTTTTTATGTGGCTTAAAAATAAATCATTGTAGTTACTTAGGAAAAATTACCCCTACGTAATCTAATACCCCACTTCCATACGATAAATAACATTTCATGCTATTACCTCATTATTATGTATCACTTGGTGGGTCATTTCTTTTGTATTTCCAGTAATAACAACCTATAAAACCTCTGACACATCAATTTTACGTTCCCATACGTTATGTGGGGCATCGTTGTTCTACGGAATTCAACCTACATTCATGAATACTTCGTTGTCACATTCGTAAAAGTTGTAAATATTTTGCAAAAGGCTACATTTTTTTTATTAAAAAGGTTTCAACGCTTTGTGGTTCATATTTATTTATCACATGTACACGCATATGTAAATACTTCTGTAGCGTTTCCGTTCTGAAAATGGCCGGTTTCAAGTACTAATATGTGCATTTCATTGGAATATTAATGGTTCTAAATTTCCACAAACATATGGGTTGAGGGTGGCTTTGACATGAGAGCAGACCCAACGCAGTTTCCACCCATTTCCCTCAGTCCAACGTTCCTACGTCTCGGTCCGGCCTTCGCCCGCAGTGCGGTTGCGTCGCATCGCGTCGCTGGGCCCTGCGCTCTCCCCCACTCCACTCCAGCCCCCCCTCCCTCCCCGTGAGACGCCGCGTCGTCGTCGGCGCGGCGCAGCGCGTGCGCATCGCCCAACATCTGACAGGCTACGCGGCGCCCCCGCTCCCGCCCCACCCTTTACGCCTTTCGCTTTCCCACCGCCTCGGCTTCGCCTTCGCCTGTCACTTTTCGTTCTTCACCTCCCGCACTCGCACTCGCACTCGCAACTCGCACTCGCACTCCACTCGCACTCGCACTCGCACTCGCACTCGCACTCGCACTCGCACTCGCACTCGCACTCGCACTCGCACTCTCCTTCGCACTCGCACTCGTCTCAAAGTGCTTACGCTGCTCGTCCAGTTTCGCCGCGGCCGATTAAGACACGACGCTTCATTTCTAGAGCCTCGCTCCGATTCGTTGCAACAGACTGCTACACACGAATCCAGCCTCTGAATAAAAGAGGCTGGGCGAAGCTCTTTCTTGTGCCATGTGATACTGTTCATCTTTCATCACGTTTTAGGACTTCTGACTTCATTCTTCCGAAAAGACGAGCAGCCGTTGATAACGATGATTAATTCGTTTGCAATAGCACCATCACGCAACATTCCCATGTGCTAGCAGTCCGGCCACGGGGGTTAGTTGGACCCTTAACTTTGCGCTCTAGGGCGAATGCGCCCTTCAGACTCCGCAGTCGCACTCCGCAGACTCCGCAGTCGCGCTTATGCATTAGCGCCAGGAGTTCGCTCTAGACGTCACCAGGCGTCCCCACTCTGGGGACCTGGATAGGGAGATTCCCGATCTGGAGGCTACTCGCTCAGATGTTGGCCAAGTGGAAGAGACACACTTCATTCCAGATTCGGGAGGTATCCCATCGTAATATTTCCTGATGGTCACTGCCTCTGCGAATCTGGAATTCATCTGGGGAACATTCAGAAGAATCTAGGGGACCTGGGGTCCAGTCCATCTGCCTTCCTGACACTAACAGCGTGGAAGCCAAGGCGCTCAAGAAACTGTGGACCTTTCCAATTATTCCGCCATAACCGCGCCCTCGCAAAGCGAACCAAACAGCGTACATTTGGCTCAGAACGTCCAAAGTCGCTGCCCAGGGGCGAATTGCGGCGTATCGCGGCGCATCGAGCTTTCAACTGAACAATTGGCCAAAAATTCTCGAGGAATATTATTTACAGGTATCTACAAGTTCTTTTATTCTCAGTTAATTTTGCTGAAATAATGAATTTCACATCTCATAGAATTTTGTAGGGATTCACTGAACCCCCAGCTAGAGCTGCCACTCTAGGATGATTGCTTTCGGAAAGCATATCTACCTCACGAGTTGAATGTAAATAGATATAATACAACATTCATATAATACTATTCTATCTCTTGCCACTGTGTACCCATCTTCGTTACTAGAACGGTTCTCATAAACGCTCGGTCTAAAAAAGTAATCTGAAAATGCTGTTAAGAATAATGTCACCCCGTTCCCGTAGAATTGATTTCTGAATGTCATGAGAGACACATTTCAATCGTTCACGTGCCTTTTATAAGCAAAAAAGTTAAAAAGACAGGCTGCTTAATCAAAATTTACCCAGGTATGACAATATCTTTTTAAAAAAATGGCCTTTATCAAGGAAAAAAATAACAGAAATCCGATTGCGTGACTATCATCATTACTTTCGCCACACAACGACATTTGAAATATCATCACACAAGAAGCCTAAACGGAAACGACTACATTGCGTGATTCTTTTACGATGTTTTTGTTTATTGTGTAAGAAGTAAACTTAATTTTTACGACAAACCTTCACAGAACCGTCAATTCATTTAAGCAACATCAAACTCCATCTCGTCAGCGATGAGTTATCCTCGATGTCTCTGGGAAGTGGGGGGGAGGGGATCGATGATCACGAGGTTGCTCCGTGACGGGGTGAAATTTCGTGTGTCGAGTTACTCAAAACCGGCAGATTGCCGTGATAAATTAGCGGGCACTTTGTTGGCGCGGCCGAAGAACGAAAGGCTGACGTCGGCGCAATCGTCTTTCGCCTGTTTCTCCTTGTTAATCACGCGCCCGCGTTCTGCAAATCACGCTCAAAAACGAGCCTTGCGGCACTTCGAAATGAGACGATAAATCAACGGCCCAGGAATGTCTCTGCTTGCGATAAATCTGCAGTTGCCCTTTCAAGTATTGTTGCTGATTTTGTCTTGGTTTTATCTAGCGTGTACCTAGAAAGAAATATTAATGTTAGCTTCTTTCAGGGAATTCATTAAGATTAATACTTAAAGCAGGAAATATACTCGGCGTTCAGATCAATTTTCTGACGTAGTATAACTCGACTTTAAATTTGGGTATTGACATTTTCGTGATCATCAAATATAATATTTTTTGCACGAGTCTTGTAATTACATTTGTGTTTAGTTCTCACTCTGATTGAAACTTCACCTGCATCGCGACACGGACAATATCAAAGTATATTTACCAATGAAATAAATTCTCCAAATGAAATAAATGTGATATGACTGCGATTTGAAAAATCCTATTATCAAAGTTATAGCCAGATATGTAATTTATTGATCTATGGCATGTAGTGGAATTGAGGGGTAAACTACAGGGCATTAACGACTGTTCTTAGGAAATTATTTTGTAGGACTTCCCTCTGTGGTAGTGAAGTTCTGAAGTTCCCTCAGGACCCGCCAAGCGAGATGTGATTGGTGACTCGCCGCAGGCATGAAGTGCCATATGTTATGTGCCTCTGAAAACCGGTGGCCGAAAGGTGCGGGCAGCCGCCGCGACGCGTATCGACAAAGGAGGTGTCTGCACGGTCAACGTTCCCTAAACTACCTCCCCAAAAAGGCAGAGTTCGACTGCATCCCGATCAGTTTTCCTTCTTAGGGTAAGGATTAATTTCTACGTTTACCGTGATTTGCTTAGTATTGTTGTTCAATTATAAATTACCCCCTTCTGTCTGTTTAAAGAAAAATTGAATGTCCTTTTAGAGCACTACCGACGTTGAAAATCACCGCTTAAAAGTTTGTGGAAACAAATCATAAAATCACCTATCACAAACTTATTACCTCGCTTCCGAAGAATGCCATGTTGACCTGTGTTCGAAATTTTTTCCGCACTGGTGCGAGAACATTATCTCCCCTACTTATGAACAGAAATTTAACAATCATTTTTACTCCTACCGGAAGACGGAGTGAACGACACGGGATGCAGACAGACTATGCCTTCTCAGTTAATAAAAGTAAAAGGGTATTTTCCAGGAAGTGGGGATTAGAAAAAACTAACCGCGGGATGCAGTCTGGTATTTCCAGCTAGTATCTATCCAGACAGGAGGTCTCGTCGCTGCACGTGCACCGCATCTCTCTAGACATCTGAAGTGCTACCGCAAAGACACACCTTCCTGCTCACAGCGATGCACCAAGAAGTCCTAGCATGGAACTATCAAGCGGGTGGATCCGTCAATTCTGTTCGTTGGACCGGTCCACTTTCTCTCTCATTCCTGGCAAATTTAACTATTCAACATGTTCCACTCTCAGTATCTTTGATAATGGTCGTAGATACAGGAATTCAGTGTTAATATTAATTTACTCAAATACATTGTGTGAAAAAATAAAATCTGTTATAAAACATCACCTCTTCAAACAAAGTCATGTACCATTTTCTGAGAAAAAAAAGAGTCGTTTTGGGGTGATTTATGCTTAAAAATGAAATTTACTTTAAAAAATCCTCAAAAAATCCTCTAAATTATTTTCTGCAAAGTTTTTCAACGGATAGAAAAATTAGCACATAAAAGAATGGCGCAGGTCTAATTTTTGTCAAACTTTCTGAATTTTAGGAAATAGCAAATTTATTAAAAATATGTCTAAGTATTTGCTGTTGTAGCACCATTAGTTTACTTCTTGTTGAAATTTATGTATATGTTCAATATTCTGGCTTGTATACATGTCTGTGTTGGAGATTACGAATATACATTTCATGCCAAAATATATGGTAGAAATTGAAACTCCCTGATTCACCATTCAAAATCAACGCAAATATTAACTCTTTGGACCAAACACTGATATCACACATGCGTTTTTGACTCATTTCCTGTCTATCTCATTTTCACCCTTGTGAGATGTCCCATCGTCAGCTGTACCGTAGTTAATATTTCGCGTGACGCACGCGGTAACCAGCCTCAATGAACTTTATGCAGAAAAAACGAACTTCATACAGATGTCTGCACACAAATTATGTAATCACGAACCTTTCTTCAGATTCTCGTTTCTACATTTTCTGCACAGAATTCTGAATCGTGTAACGTCAGCCTAAAGAAAGCATTTGGATTCCCTGCGCGGGGAAGACATTTCCATTTGGGCTGACCACTCGCGTCCTGCGCCCGGATGACTCCGCAGTGTCTCTGGCGAACCCTTCCGCCACCGCCTCACCAACAAAACTTTCGGCAAAGGACGTCCAAGGAGGGGCCAGGGGGCGCGGCGAGGCGGAGCGAGGGCTGCGGGGAGGACGGAAGCGAGGACGTCCAGGAGAGGGCTCCAGCGGCCGGAAGCGGCTTGGAGGGGGATCGCTCACAAGCCTCTTGGAACTTGCGCCGGCCGCAACTCCAAGTGGCGGCGGCAGCCACCGCTCCGCCCCACCCGCAACTCCAGCCCACCTCCGGTCCTTCTCTCTCTCCCTCTCTGCATCTCTATCTCGCTGTATGTATGTATATATGTCTCTCTGTATAAATCTCTCTCTCTCTCTCTCTCTCTGAATATCTCTCTCTCTCTTTCTGAATATCTCTCTCTCTCTGAATATATCTCGCTCTCTCTCTGAATATCTCTCTCTCTCTCTCTCTCTCTGAATATCTCTGTCTCTGAATATATATATATATATATATATATATATATATATATATATATATATATACATATATATCTTGTGAGAACAGGAGACACGTATATTTACAGAATACACATTTTATGTTTTGGGGGTATTAATGCTGAAAGTTATCTTTTAGGTCTCCTGTAAAGTGGAAAATGTATTGACACGTTTCAAAGACTGTATTAATTGGAATAAAAGTTAACCATTGTTGAACATACCACAATCTTAATCACAATCAGGACTCCACTAGTTGGGACACCACATGAACGATCAGATCTACCCGAAATATCTAAGTGGTTGGAAGAAGTAACGTGGGTTTCAGTGATACATGCAATGTCTCTATCTTGATGAACCAGAAAAAAAAATAGTTGACGAAAAATATAAAGTGACGAGTAATTCAATGCGTATTTCAGCACTTAACACAAAAATATTTTTGATTTTACTACATTCCATGAAGGGAACTGTACCGAACAACACATTACTACGCTCACCAGACAACATCCGAGTATACGAGAGACGGACTCTCGTTCCTCCATGGAAGCGCCACTCTGCGGAGGACCAGGCGCGGAGCCGACTCGGGCCGCTCGCCGGGGCACGGCACCATTCCGGCGCTGTCGTTCACCCGCCCTTCGCTGCGCCCGTCGCCTCTCGTCGCGTCTCGTCGACTTCCAGGGACTCTTTCGCGCCGGCGGGTCGCGTGCGCCGTCTCGCAGCGGTCGGTCCGCGCGTCGCCGACGGCATTTCCTGCTCCATCGGGCGCCCGATTACGCGGCTTCGGTCCTCGCCGTCTCGCGTCTCGCGTGTAAATCACCGCGCGCCCTCGCAGCCTGGCCTTCGCTGGACGACGCCCCCCCGCCCCCTCCCGCCGCTCCCTCGCCGCCAGGGCAACGAGGAACAGGCGGTCCCAGATCCTGCTGGCAGTGACATTGGGACACTCCAACTTATACTCTCTCTG
>BOPP01000025.1:8466715-8479301 GCA_017312745.1 Gryllus bimaculatus
ATGTGAAGGGTCAGAGGACGTGCGTTTTGTTCAGGCTTTTTATCCAACCCGTCCGCTCTTTCCTATCTTCTTCTCTCTCCTCGCTCCTTCTCCGCTCCGCTCCCCGCTCCGCTCCGCTCCGTCCCTCCCGTCCCGTCCCGTCCCGTCCCGTCCGTCCCGTCCCGTCCCGTCCCGTCCCGGCCCGTCCGTTCCGCGTCCCGTCCCGTTCCCTTCCCGTTCCGTCGTCCCGTCCCGTCCCGTCCCGTCCCGTCCTCGTCCCGTCCCGTTCCCTGCCGCGTCCCGTCCCGTCCCGTCCCTCCCGTCCCGTCCCGCCCGTCTCTCTCCCTCTCTTTCCCGTCCCCGTTCCGTCAACCGTCCCGTCCCTCCGCGGTGCTCCTGCGGGTGTCCCGTCCCGTCCCGTCCCGTCCGGCTCTCTCTCTCTTGTCCTCTGTCCGTCCCTCCCTCCCGTCCCTCCCGTCCTCGCTCTCCTCCTCTCTTTCGTCCCGTCCCGTTCCCGGCCCGTCCCGTCCCGTCCCGTCCCGTCCCTCCCGTTCCGTGCGCTCGTCCCTCCGTTCCCGTTCCCGGTCCGCGTCCCGTCCCGTCCCGTCCCGTTCCCGTCCCGTCCCGTCCGTCCGTCCCGTCCCGTTCCCGTCTCTCTCTCTCTCTTTTCCGTCCCGTCCCGTCCCGTTTCTTCTGTTCCCGTCCCGTCCCGTTCCCGTCCCGTCCCGTCTCGTTCGTCGTCTTCGTCTCGTCCCGTCCCGTCCCGTCCTCGCCACCTGGTTATCGAGAAGCGCGCCTCGCCCTGCGTTCCGCACCGCACTTCAACCAAATGACGCGCGATTAGGTGCCGGCGGGTCGGTGCGGGTGGTTTGAGGAGGAGGAGGATGTGTAGAATCTGAGGCGTCGCAGCGCTGCGCTCGGCGCCTCAGACTAATTGTCAGCGCAGGGATTAGCCCGCCATGCTTAATAACACGCCACGTGTGCGCGCGCTCGAGCGCGGGGCGCGACGCGCGACGACGTGGCGAGCAGAGACGAGGACGCAGCCAATTCGAGTTTGGGCTGAGCGAAGGCCTCCAAATTTCACTTCCACCATTGCTGCGTGTCCAACGACGCAAAGCGGGCATACGATTTTACGTTGGAAGGACACTGCGCGTTCAGTGATATCATATGCGAGTATCTATAACCTCATCGAAGCCAGGGATCTTTTGAAGTCTCTAAATGAAGTTCTTCTCCTGGTCAAGTTAAAGCTGATGTGCCCTTGTATGGTATATTTATTGCATGTGAGAAGATCCTGAAGCCTAAAGAGTAGGGCCTATTGAGTTAAATGTTCAAAAGTTGCTTGTTTGTCGGCCGAATGGAGAGACCTTTCTTGTCTTCCGCTAGTGGCGGTGAAGAACGTAGCAAAATTTGCTGTGGTTCTGAGAGCGGAGAGCGCGGGCTCCACCACGGTAAAAGATAAGACATAACTAATACTGTAATGGGTTAACAAAATGGATGCGGCACTTTTCAGTGGTTCTTCGAAGGTAGCGTATCAAAACGTACTCAAAAAAATCCCTCTATAAAAAAAACAACTACTAGTTGATGAAAGTACACAAAAAAATATTTTGGTAATTTTAAACAAGTATTTCTGAGCACCCATTTCAAACAGAACAATGAACGAAGCTTGTAAAAAATTAATGTATTTTTCATTAATTTACAACTACACTTTTAAAATTATTTGAGAGCATTGTGGCAAACGAAACTGACGATAACGATAATTGTGAAAAAATTAGCAATACTATTTACAACCCAAAATGTTATCAGGAGAACACTATTCAAAATGATTGGCAGTATTACCAAAATAGCTACATTTACGCGCATAGAATTCGGAAATATGGTCATTTTTAAAGGAAACATCCTGTACAGAATTAAATGTGTAAACAAAAAAACTAAAAATTGAAAAAGGATGATAAACAAGAGAATGAATAATAAGAAATTGAATTAACCACCTTTATTTTTCAACATAAAAGGTGATGTAGAAATAAATAAAAAAGGAAAAAAATAATGAAATTATTTCGATTAACATGACTGACAGAATACAAAGAAATACGAAAATAAAAAAATGAAGTGGTGCCAGATGTGAAGCCAACTGAATAGTCAAGAGGATTTCATCTATAGGATATAACATTTTTTAAAAAAAAGGTTGTATTTGAGCATTTAAAACTTAAAGCAAAAAAGTCAAAACCGCTGCCGACTAACTCGACTCGTAGAGCAGGGATTCTCAAATACGAGGGGTGGCGGGGCGGGGGGTGGCGAGGCCGGTGAGGTGCGTCCGAACTTCCCAGGGTGGAACGGGCGGCGCAGGCAGGCAGCGCCCGGCCGCCGGCAGCGCCGTGATTCACGAGGAGAGATGGGAGCGGCGGCAGAGCCGGGAAAGAGCGGCGCGAGCGGCGGCGGCGGCCGGCGTGGACTCGCAAGCCCACGCCAACTTGCGCGCTGAGCGCCATTGTACCGAAGGCAAAACGATCTTGCCGGGCTTAGCAGAACTATGGTTTCAGAGCCCGGAAGCTGCAAAGCTCAGATTGATCGCTTCGGATGAGAAATAATATCTTTACTTTAAAATGATATATTTCAACCAGATACACCTTTAATTAACCCAGGATTTAATAATATATCGAATGCATCTACGCTCACCAAGCGATCTAATAATTCCAGGTTAATTACAAATGACAAGGGAAGGAAAGGGTAAGAAAAAAACGGATCAGATACTGTTCAAAACTTCCCTAGACCATATTAGAATTAATGCAAAAGAGCATTTAAAAGTCATAATTCGACTTTTATAGATCACAGTTAGATTGAAATAAAAATTCTACTACATACCCAAAGACGGTGAAGTTATGCATTCTATTACTTCCTCACATATGACTCCTCACATTGACTTCCTCACATTGACTTCCTCAACATTGACTTCCTCAATGACTTCCTCACCATTGACTTCCTCACATTGACTTCCTCACATGACTTACCTCACATTGACTTTCCTTCACATTGACTTCCTCAACCATGGACTTCCTCACCAGTGACTCCCTCACATTGACTCCCTCACATTGACTCCCTCACATTGACTCCCTCACATTGATCCCTTCACATTTGACTCCCTCACATTGACTCCCTCACATTGACTCCTCACATTGAACTCCCTCACATGACTCCCTCACATTGACCCCCTCACATTGACCCCCTCACATTGACCCCCTCACATTTACTCCCTCACATTGACTCCCTCACATTTACTCCCTCACATTTACTCCCTCACATTTACTCCCTCACATTTACTCACTTAAATTAATACAAAATTTGATATCAACTGCTTTTATTAAATACCGTATACTAAGTAACAATCTACAACATCCAATACATTTAAGCCGGTCTCCATGGAAAGGGCATTGACGCGATAAGTTGATACTTCAATGTATATTTTTTCTGAAAAATCCTTCCTTCTACCAATGGCATTTCTCTATATTAATCCTTGGTAAAAAAAAAATTGCACCATTGTTAGATGTACAGGCAGGTTCAGTGACATTTCAATTAAAAAAATACACGTTTCCGGTGTATTTTTGCTTATACTACAACAAACTTTATAGGTTTGTCAAAACTTTTCCCCAGATTATACTAGATTTCTACTATTGAATTTTAACCGGCTTGGGTGGCTTGGGACATGAACTGATATTATAGCAGTGCATCTGTCTGGGAGGTCCTAGATGGCAGGATTTGCGATATTAGCTACATAGCTAGGTCAAATTCAAATTGTTTGGAGGAGAATTGTTGCTGCTGACTGCTCTGATCGGTAATTTTTCCGTGTTTTCTCCGTCCAACATCAAATGCCGAAGCAACCACGGACCACGCGTGATCTTTCCTTCCTATTCCTTGTCCTGCCTCTCACTCCTGTCTCACTGTCCTTTCTCTCTCTCTCTCTCTCTCTCTCTCTCTCTCTCTCTCTCTCTCTCTCTCTCTCTCACACACACACACACACACACACACACACACACTTACACGTATACACAGTACACTTCATTCATTTCGGGAGCCTAGTCAGCAGATTAGAGCTTGTCTCGGTTGTCGTGCCGCTGGGAGATACCTGGCTGGGGAAAAAGTTGCTATCGCACTTGTACGTCGGAACCGGATCTCACCATCAAGCGAGGGAACACCACCACTCCTCACAAGGAAAAGCATGCACTACACTTAGGGGCTAACGGCTTCATCAGTTGACGCCTCCCGGAATCACTAACAACTCAATCAAATTAACCCGATGAAGTATTTGTTATCTCTAGGCAGAAACCGTTAACGAGGCCGTCGCATTAACTCGAAATAATCAATCAAAGCCACTGCTCTTCGCTGACGTTCGTCCTGCCAGAATCGCCATTCGGCCTCCGGGCCGTCGCCCTGCGCGACGGCGGTGGCGGCGGCGGCAGCGTCGGGGGCGGCGGCACATCTCACGGCAGCAGCGCTGCGCTCCCGCCCCCGCCGCCTGCGGAGAGCTGCGCAGGCTGCGGGCCGGGCGGGCGAACGGCGCGACAGCAGATAAACGAGGCGCTGCAGGCAGATACCCGCCACCGAGGACTATAAATCCTGCGCCGCCGCCAGCCGCCACCGCCAGATCAGCATCGGTGGCGGTGAAGCCGCCTCCGCCGCCGCCCCCCGCCGCCGCCAACGTCGTCGCCCACGCCCACGGCAATTGCGGTTGTGATGTCGGCTATTCTCATCACAGCTGTTCCGAAGATTGCGTGCTCATTGCCTCGTACATAATAAAACATAAATGGAGTCCGTAGAAAATCCTGAATGTCTCTTTCCCGACTTCATACGTTCGTCAAATAAATGATGTGAAAGTATGTGCCACGATCAAGTATGTGCTTGTTTCACGTCTCTTTAATTTTTTGTCATTGAAAATACTATTAATCAAACCTGTTTATTAGACATGAGGACAAAATCGGGATATATATTCAGTTTTACTAATGAGGTGTTGTTTTTATTTTTATCTTCTCAAATATTCCGTCGCTGTTATGCCATCAAATATTCAAAACTCTTTAAAGATTTACAAAATATTACACTTCTATTAAATATTGATAGTTTTCTTCATAATGAAATGGAATTTACAGGCGACGTTGTAATATATTTTCGGCATAAAAGCTCGTGCACTGTTCATGCATTTACGCCAACGTAAACAAAGTGGCTTTAAGAGAATATGGTAACTTAATACATTTCAGCAAAACTTTGTTAACTTATAACTGTTTGAAAATAATATTTAATACGACCATTTCGTGCTGAATGCCGTAAAGAAAAATCGAAGAAGTTATCAAGAAGATGTCGTACAGACATCAATATTACTTGATAATTGGCTTCAACGGCTCATTGGTTTCTGTATAGCATGCTTACACTTATCAGCCATGAAGGCCATGTTTCTTATATGCCTTCTAACACCATTTGAATTATTATTATTGAGCAATAAATTAACAAAAATTATTAAAAAATTTGCATTCAAGTTTCTATTTTTTATCATTAAATTAACGTTAATTGATCGTCATTTACGAGTAATACAAGCATTAATTTTTTAAAGTTCAGATCCTACCCATCTTCTGACCAAGATAGTAAGAATAATGGTAGAAATATTGTCGAAATAATTTTAAGCAAGTAGAAAAGCTCACAAAAACTGAACAAATATTTATGACACTGACGTCTGACTCAATGTTTTATGAATGAAGACATTTCTAAATATTTCTGAGTACATAGTTGTGATCATAGTTGAGAACAAATATGCTCTATGATCTAACAAAAATCACAGCAAAAATGCAAAACGTAGTTCGAGGAAGAATCTACAATATAGTGTAATTTCAATAAAGAAAATAGATGTACTTTGGGACTTGCGTGAAGGATAAGTTTAAATTATCAAAAATAAACTCAATATATACGTTAGAAGTATTGAAACATGTAATGAATTATTACATTAAACGTACAAAAAATAATTTGTTGCTTAGTAGAATTACAAAACTCGATGATCTACGTTCGCTATTCACCTGGTACATTTGTATCTAGCAAAGAAACAAACTACGGGTAGTGCTTCGATTCAGTCCTGGGAATTTCGTGAGGTTGTCCGGAGCAATTAGCACCAGTTTCCATTAGAAGATACGAATTATCATCGTAAGTTAGTAATTGGGAGGCAAACTCCAGCTTTCTGCTTCTTTCGCCGCGGGGTCCTCGTCGGTCATTCTCGCGGAGAACCGTTACAAAGTGCCGTCTACTAATTGCTGTCAAGAGTGTCGCATTAGCAGTGTTTTTGTGTCGTGCGTGCTAACGAATACTCGGTGTGGTTTATTTATGGATTCGTTCGCATATTTTATTTGTAGGAACTCTATTCCCTCGGAGAGTTGTCCTTACTGGTAGCTTGGGTCCAGGCTAACACCTTAGCTGACAGAGACAAACGCGCCAACCACCTCCCGCGTGTGTTACGGACACTATTTTTTAACACGCCGTGCGCGAAACGCGGCTTTTCCGCGTGCGAAACTGCTAACTTTTTCACAGTGAGAGCAACATCAAGAAGCGTGAGCGAAACATCTGTAAAGGTCCGCATTTGTCTTGACGTCTTTGTTTATTATATACAAGCAAAAGTGTTACGAAAACGACTGGAATTTATTTACTTTTCTACAAGAAAGGTAAAGTAAACATGATGTTCCTTTACTTGACGCATTGCGTTTCGCTCACGGCGGATTAAAAATTAGTAAACGCAACACGGGTGCGAGGTGATTCCCGCACTAGTCTCCGCGCGTAGTGAGGACGACAAACTCGACTCGTGCGTGAATCACCAGTTTTGCGCCCTTGTTGCACAAACTGCCATTTTACCATGTCGTGTGCGAATGATGTTTTATGTACGTTTCGTGATTTTTCACGCACGCTTTGTAATGTTTCGCACACTATTTTGAAAAAAGAAACATCCATTGACTGTTTCGCACTCGGAAAACAAACATGAAAAACCGTGTTTCGTATACGGTGCGTTAAAAATGATCTGGTGCTGCAATTGTCATATGCTAACCAACTGTAATACACACGAGCATCCTAAATAATGACCATTAAATGCGACCAGTGCCATGAGTTGGGGGATGGGGTTCTGCCACGACCTCGGTTCATAGTAGCTTTGGAATCGTTTTAATGCACAGATTATTACAAACGATACATCACATTTTAAAAATTTATTGTTTACAAACTATTACACAAAACATAATGATACAATGACAGAACTTCAATCTCTCCATGTTTTTACCATTTTGTCAAAAAATGTTCAAAATGTCCTCCTTTCGTCACAAGAAACACATCAAGGCCGCCCAAACACGATCTAGCATTTCTTCCGAAACGGTCATCACAGCATCAAAAATGCGATTCTTCAGTATCTCATTGTTGTTGACAATAGAGGCACGTATACAGTGTCTTTGATATCAACCCCAAAGGAAAAAATAAGGAACTGTGAGATCGGAAGTCCAGGGACACATGTAAACAAGGCCAAGTCCATATCAGCACATCGCCCCATACATCGATGAGGAAGTTCATTACGAAAACGACACTCTTCTGTGCGGAGGAGCACCAATTTTTCTGGAGTATGAAACTTGTTGAATCTCCTTTAAGTTGTGGCAAAACCGAAAATGTCATATTCCAAAACGCAATACGCTGTCTGTGACATACTCACCTTTTAGGAAACAGGCGTAGTGCTACTACTACCTGGCACTATTACTGCTGTCTGGTGAATCACTATGACAAAAATTAGGACAAAAATTTGGAGAGACTGTAGTTCTATCACTCATTACGTTACGTGCAATAGTTTCTGAAATAATAAAAAAAGCTTCAAAAACCGATGAATCATGCATAGCAACCTTTAATTGGCATTTTTATTAAAATGCTATTGAAAACGAAGAGAACGTGTCCGGACTTGGGTGGAATAACGGCCGGACGCAGGGATCGAGCACAAGAGGCGAGTGCTTCGGGAGGGTCGTGCACCGTTAGGCGCGGCGGCCGAGCGCACGATCGCAGATGCAATTGCAGCGCCTCGCACGCACGCACGCGAAGGGGGGGAGGCGGGGGGTCCCGGGCGCGGCGCAGCGTGCGAACCGCGCCGCCCGCGCTGTGTGGTCCCTGCGGTCGCGCCACCGGCACC
Source organism: Gryllus bimaculatus (assembly GCA_017312745.1). Lineage (NCBI taxonomy): Eukaryota > Metazoa > Arthropoda > Insecta > Orthoptera > Gryllidae > Gryllus > Gryllus bimaculatus. Next base: position 8,474,871 of record BOPP01000025.1, read on the forward strand.
CCTTCAGCGGTGGCGGTGTAACGGTTAGCGTACCGGACTGTTGTACGCAAGTTGGAGGTAGTACTACAATAGCACTCCCACTCGCGTTAGTTATTTCTCCAATTTCAAGTTTTTAGTTTAAGACGTCGAAAAAATGTGAAACTTTGGACATTTTCGACAGTACAAAGAGTTAGCCTAAAATGGGACTTGACCCATTTTTAAGTGTCTAATTATCTACGTATGAGAAATAAAATAAAATAAATTTGGAGCAGATTTTAAGAAAACAATTAGTTAAACAATGCCTATATTTCGCACAATATTACACGAAAATCATTAATATTTTCGAAACATTTTACACAACTTTATTTCAAAATCTGTCTTTTAAGAATAATTTTCATTAACGAAAATATGTATACAGCTTCGATTTTATATATGAAGAACGACGCAGAAAAAGTTTTAAATTTAGTCTGTATCTTGACAAAAACTGTTCAGTGATTACAATTGTACATGTTACGTGTTTACGTTACGGAGGATATTTAAGCAGGATTTCCTGCTATAATCCACAACAAACTACAGATCTTGGTAAATATAAAACATTTTAAATGCATTTTGAAAAAAAATGTTTATGAAACTCTGTGTTCACAATAATTAGTGATTGTGATTGTGTTGTTCCAATAAATTTATCAATTCATTAGTCCAGAAATATAATAACTGAAAAACATGAAATATATTGTTTAGGTTTTCTGTTTTCCTCATGAGGTATTTGTAGCACTTTTCTGTTACAAATACAGGTCTTTCTTTTGTGCCACGTAATCGCACGGGTTCGTATAGGGTTCGTAGTGTCTCTGTAAATGTTGAGGTGAAGTAGGCAACGCCGCACTAAAGAAAATGTATCGCCAAAGGTAATGAAATGGATTGAAAACGAAAGCAACCGTGCATAACGTACTAAGGTGTTTTCTCAACTTGAAACGCAGCATATATCTACTCGACAGGCTTCAGCCAGTTTGCGCCCGCCGGGCACTTGGAAGCAGGAACGCAATTTGCAGTTCGCGTTCTCGTCGAGCCAAACAGTAATATTTACGATCGTCTTCCTACATATTAAAGTGCCTACTTCCCTGACGTTTCTCCCGTCAGGGAAAAATGCTCACATTGATTTACACTAAACTTTTGTTAATTTTTTGCAAAAGACAGGAATCTTGAAAGTAACCTGAAGAGAAATCTCGAGGTATTGGACTGTCAACACGAACCGCCCGAAAAGTACATGAATGTTAATATCCAAAATTAACGAAAAATAACCGTTTCAATAAGAATTAAGTTCACGTAATCTATTTTTGTTCAACTACCAATTCTGAAATTATTCTTTGAAATATAAACTACAAGCAATTCGTCTTTTGACACTGCTTTGAAAATACGGAAATTCGAATATTATAAAACATTCAGAACTAACTATATTTTTATTCGCTTTATCTTACCTTGGCGCATTTCTTGTATACTAAGTGTGACAAGTTTTCCTGTTCGCTTTGTACACTCAATGAAGAAATAAACGAAAAAACAAAAAGATTTGGTAAAAATATCGCAAATGAACTTCGTCACTTTCTCAGTCTATACGATCGCGGTATATCGTTCTCTATACTTAGTTATTAATGTATTTATTGTTGATTCGTTATAGTTCGGAACTCAGCTGCGCTGAGAGTTTTTCACAAACATCTGATAAGCTGCTTAGAGGATTACAGGCCGATTCCATTTGTCCTCTGGCCCCAGGGCCATCCCCACGTCAGCACAAGTGTTCCTGCCCTCGCTTCATCTCGTCGCCTCCACCCTATGCAACACAACGCCACTCACTACCGTCACAAATGCAGATAGTCGTATCGCCTGGAGTATCTAACCAGGCGTCCAGTGATAGGCGTCTTGAGCACGACACACTTAAGCGTTGCTTCGCGCAAATATTAATTCTAAAAAAATAATTGTTCTATATTTATATACAAGTCTACGTTCGAATTGGAAGTAAATGAATGTGATATTTGAATTATTGGTGTTATTAACAATTGCCTGATTAAAGAAATAGCCGAAAACAATTTATTTCGGACAACAGTCTCATATACCAGCAAAAACCTAAGAGATTATCTCTACAATTTTCGTATGCTTTACATTTTATTAAAATTATTTATTAGCTTATTTCTAAGAAAATTACCATTTAAAAAACGTATTATCACGCGGTATTAACGTATAGATGCAACAAAGTGTTTTTCAAATAGTACAGGGTGCGCCAGAGAAACTTACTTATTTGAAAAAATTCCCGCGCGGTGAGTATATAATGTGTCGTTAGAAAAGAAGCTCTCGAAGGCCCGCTGCTCTCTAGTCCACAGCATGATGGCAACTGACTGGAAGGAGAAAAAAACTTGGGAACTTCCCCCTCCAGATACGCCCCCTCTCGCCCCTCTAACCGCCCAACTCACCGCGCGGGAATTTTTTCAAATAAGTAAGTTTCTCTGGCGCACTCTGTATATGGCAATAATATATCACAAAAACAGCTCATTTGCATAAAAAATAATTACCGTACTATTGAAGTGGAAAGTGTAATCTACGAGATTTACTTACGCTCATTTTGTACGCTCATTATATTAAGTAGCATTATTTGTTTCTACTCCTTAATGCCATTGACACGCTCTCACTTCTCCATCTCTCTTTCGCAAGCCCTCTCTCCCCCACCCCTTAGTTCACACCGCTGCCGTCTCTTCTTCAGCCTCCACCATCAACTTTTGTCCTTCTTCGCTTCCGCATATTAGCCTTCGCTGTCACCTCGCTTCTCTTAGTAGCTTCTCATAGTTCTCTTCGCTGCCATCTACGCTTCAGCCTCCGCCATCGACTTCCCTCCTCCGCAACCTCCTGACTGTCACTTCTCCATCTCTCTTTCGCTCGCCCGCTCTCCCCAAACACATAGTTGAGCCTCCGCCATCACCTCCTAGACTTCCGCCTCGTCTGCCGCGCCTGCGGCCTTCGCCGTCGGCAGCGTCGCAGCGCGCGCCCGTCGCCGCGCCGCCTCCGTTCCCGCCTCCCCCGCCGGCCACGAGGCCATCGCCCCCGCCCGACCGCGTCGCGTCGACATCTGATAGCGGCGCGCGGGGACCGCTCGGCGACCCGTGGCCCTTATCGCGGACGCGGCCGGCGCCGAACCCAGCCCGCCCGTTCGCGGTGGGACGAGTGCCGGCGCGAGCGGAGAGCGAAAAGGTTGGTGCGATTGGCGGTCATCGCGGCGGAGGGCGATGGCTCGGGATGCTGGTTAGCGGTGCTAAAGACGAGGTTGTGAGTACAACATGAATACGTGAGGAACAGAAGATTGATAGTAATTGAAAGTGCCATAGTGCTCCATTAATAACAAATTTAAAATGCAAGGTGTGACAACGTGGAACCAAAACCAGTGCTGATTTTGAAGTAAAATAATGGGGTTGTGTGCATATTGTAACTGAACTGAGACTGGATATTGCTCTGAATGTCATTCAGTCTATCAGAACCAGAGATAAACAAATTAGCATTCTCAGCTTATCACTGACTTAATATTCGAACTTTTTTATTTACTTTTATTTATTTATTTTATTTCTTTATTAATAGATCATTTTATGGATATTTTCCTGTATCCTCCATCTTGTGCAGACGATGACATTCCGAAGAGAAACGTAAAAGAGCATAGATGAAGGCAAGGACAGATTTCTGTCACGAACTTGATGAGAAACGTACTCTCAGATCGCTATGCGGAAAGGCATACAAAAGTATTATCAAAGAAAAAAAAATTTGTCAGGGAAAAGTTCAAGAAAATTTGCAGTTTAAAGACATATCAGGCAAAATAACTAAAAAAAGAAAAGAAGTTAGCCCCACAATTTTTCCATTAAACTGCTCAACAACCACAACTGTCTAAAACCACAATACGCCACAACCGTCTGCTGCCCAAATCAGAGGCCCTCGGTGCACCGCCCGGGGCAGCCGCGGGTAGCCGCCTGTAGCCACACGCAGCACTCGAGGCTGCTTCTGGAAAGATTAGGTTCGTAGACGGGGCATGGGAGGCCTTGGGAAGAGGGCAAAGGGGAGAGATGAAAGAGAGTTAGCGAGCCCGTTAGTATTCTATTTATTTTATTTATCAACTTTATCATCTAAATTGTAATTTAATACTCCTTGCAGAATTGTTTATTTATTTACTAGAAAAAATCCATATGAGTGTTTAAAAAAATGTTTTACGCTGTAGACGTCTATGGGAATAGAAGAAGAGGCAGGGGCGGACACCCCCCCCCTTGGCATCCTCGCGCATTTTACAAACCACGAGGATGTGAATCCAGCTCCCGGGGTAGTTAGTATTTCTAGAGCAGCTCACAGTCCATCATCTCACATACACAGTCTGGTCATAGAAGAGACGATGACGGTGGTGGCGGTGACGGTGGTGGCGGTGACGGTGGTGGCGGT
>BOPP01000025.1:8486768-8507403 GCA_017312745.1 Gryllus bimaculatus
AGGAGAGATTTTATCCGCAAATGGGAACCTAAGCGGCGATACGTGCCGAAACCTGTCCCACGACGCGAATACTCTGGCCCTACTTCCCGTAAGACCCTTAAAATTTGGCCCCAAAAGCCCCCCCACTTAACTCAGATCTAATACACTAATGAAAAATTTTTTAGCTGCCGCTACCTGTTCAAAAATACGTTTTTCTTCTAGGTTTTTGGCCAGAAAAATACTCCCAGTTTTTTTTGATAACCTGAATTGAAAGGCGGCCCTATAATCTAATAAACAAAGGGCTCCGTTTCTTTTTCCCGGTGCCCTCAACTAAAAATCATGGGAGAAGTTGGAAAATGCTTTTTCGCCTCCACATGGGGAATATTTTGTACGCAGGCATTTTCTCTAAATCTCTTCCCGCCAGTATCTTGTCTTGGTCCTCGGCGACATGCGGTAAGGGTAACAACTGGAATGACTTTATTAATGTCGGTTTCAGTTCAATATCCTCTTGTTAGTGAATTATCGTTAACCAGGCTTTTCACCTTAAAAATGCAACTGTTTAACAAATGAATGGGTTTTTTTTTTTTTAGTGCGTCCACGGAACTCGGGTTTCAACATCGTGCCGTTGAGCCTTTCTCCGCGGTCGAAGTCGTCGAATTAATTCTCAACGCGTAGTGGTCCTAACGCGTCTTCCTCACCTGCGGGCTGAGGACGGTCGAAGAGCCGAAGGAAAGTTTTTACGTACTCTGTACGCTGGTGGTACGTTTTTCAAATCATATTGAACGGTTTGATAAACGCGTGGGTTTTTTTTCTTCCCTGGCAAATTGCAACTACATAGTTGTGTTTCCGACATTTTTCTCGGCGAACCTCGCCGGCCCCAATCCACTGCACAGTCGAGTTTTCCGCTTCTTTGTTAGGCGCCAGAAAACAGCACCTTTCGCGCCTATCTCCACCTGCGGGCGAGAAACGCTTCCGGTCATACCACACCTTAACTTTTTCTGTTTCCTTTGCCGTCATTTTTTTGCGTGAGCGGAGTTCACGGCGGACGCTTAATCGGTTTTATTAGTTTGAAACGTGCTCACACTACCGGAGTACCCTCGTTTCTCACCCGCTAGTTTCTCATAAAGAAGCGTCCATGGGTGTCTGCGGAGATTCTTCCCATATCAGCTCGGCTGGGGAAAAATCCCGATAGATTTTCGTGCACGCTAGTGCCGTAAGGGCGGAACATAATCGGGAGCTGGTTCTTCCCAATACCGTTCCCGCTCTAAAAGAGAATTCCATTAGACGGTAATATCGGTTCTGGTGCATTCGTTCTACGGCCTTTGACTGTGGATGGGGTAAGGCGAACTCTATTAATATGATGCAGAATATCTCGGCGAATTCCGCCATCAGAGTGCCTGGTGAAACAAGTTCCTTGAATCCGTTTTGGAGCTCTCGGGGAAATCCAATCCGACATGAAAACAGGTCTAATAAGCTTTCATTCGGTGCCGGTTCAGATAGTATTGGGAATAGCCCAAGGGGTATTTCGTGCTAAACACATGGCAGTGAGTATAAAACTTATTTCCGATTCAGACTCTGGAAATGGGCCACATCGTGAAAGCGTCGACATTTATTTCCTCGACGCTCGGGACCCGTTATTGGTACATTTTTAAAAGGTGCGCGAAGCTCTCTTTCGGCGCGTTACCATACTGTTGCAATATGCAGCTGCGCACGAAAATTTTCCATATTTTATAAGAATTCGGAAAAGTACTTGGCATCGCGTCTTTGCCTCTTCGGACCCCTAATGTCCGTGGCAACTTCATGGAGAGTTTTTTCAAAATCTGCCACGATACACGCGGGAAGTCACAAGCATCGGAGAATCTCTCACGGCGCTTGCTTTGCCGGTTCGGAACAATAGGCGCGTTCTATAAAATAATCGGCCGTTTCGCCTGGGCCTTCAGCTAGCTTATTAACGGAGTGGTGAGCTTCTTCAATCCTGGCCTTGAGCTTTTTTAAAATTTCGGCGGTCCTAAAACGAGCAAACACACCACAGAATCTACTTCACTTTCCGGTCGTTTTACAATTTGCTTTGCTGCTGGTTTCGTAACCCCGGCCCCTGAAAACTACTGTTTTCTTGTTCGCGGTCCGGCTTCAAGTGCTGCGTCCGTCTCCGGCCCGGCCTCTAAGCTCGCCTAGCTTAACGCCCCAACTCTTTCTGCTCGGTACTGACAAAAGGGTGGCGTCAACCCGGCGCGCGCACCTGTATGCCAGTCGGGCCTGGTTCCGCCTGCGACCTGGCTCGGTCCTTCAGCACAAAGAACTGCGGTTCTTAGAACCCTTGCTTATTTCGCATACATGTGGCGACAGATTGCTTATATGATAGTATTTATCAGATCGCAATTTTATCGCGACTGCGGCCTCGGTACAAGCTTACGAACGGACTATAAATTTCAACTCTGGCCACAGGTAGATTTCTCGCGCCTTCGTCAAGGGCTGCTTAACGCATACAGGACTCGCTGTATATTGATTTAGGCCTGACGTGCTTTCGTTGGATTAGATCTACGGTAGACAGTATCGCGAAGAATGTAATGCTCGTTCCGTCAAACCGTGGCCGACACCGTGTGGAGGAAGCACAATTTCCTGCGCACTGTCGTTAACACGTGAACACTTTTCGCTTTTGTTTAAGCTGAAGGGAAATATTTTCTTTATGTGCCCGGTTTTTTTCCACAATGCACGTGGCGTTGCTGCGGTTTTGGTGAATACGCGTTTCGGTCTACTTTAGGCGTTTGCAGGTTTTAGAAGTGAACGGACGTTTTCCGTTGCTTCCAATTTTCTGGCTACCACATACTCCTTGTTATTAAATTTGGAAAACTTCTTTCTTGGTACCACTAGATCGATTGTTTCTCGTAGGTGTCCAGCTGCGTGCAGTCTTGGGACTGTGAAAATTGCCCAAATATCTAAGAAGTGAGCAAGGAGTCCGCGGCCTTTCCGTTTCATCTGGTCCGGGTAAAAATAGATTTAATAAATCGCTCGTAATGTTTTCAACTTTTTAACCTGAATCCACTTTTTTTGCAATAATTCGTCAATTTTCGCGAGCATAAACATTCAGTAGTTTTTTGCTCCTTTTGCGTGACTGCAAAAATTCTGAAAGACATTTTTCGCGCGTTTAGAATTTAATAATATCTAGTAAATTGAGTTTGTCTGTTCATAATCCTGCTCCTGGGTGAATCCCGATCCTAACACTAACCAGGTATTGATTTCTTGGGAAGCAGTCCATTATCTGACTGACCATTCGATTGGCGCAATGTTCGAGCCTTGACGAGCATGCGCTTTCGAAACACTTAAAAATAAGGTAATATCCTCACTTCGCCTTTAAATTAATCATTTAACCTGATTAATACGAATGTTTTTACTTTTGTTTCCCGAATCTCTACTAAGCAAAGTTTCGCGCGAGGTAGCTGATTCGGTTACTTCAGCTTTTCGAGTTCGTAATGCGTTCTCGGCTCCTTTTTCCTCGAATTCGCGCTGCCGTTCTTTTTCTTCGATTTGCGCTGGTCGTTTCTTTTCGCTCTTCGAATTCGCGTCTGTCATTCTCTGCTCTTCGAATTCCGCGCTGCCGTTCTCCGCTCTTTTTCTTCGAATTCGCGTGATTCAGCGATCTGCTCTTTAACCTGATCGGCCGAGTTTGCTTTACCAAAATCTTCATCGTAGCCTCGCATTCCGTGAATTACTACATTTACTTTACACAGTTTTCGTCCCTTCCAAAATTTCCATCTGCATCGCGACCCCTTCCAAAAGTACTCTTTCCGATACCCGCTCAGAAAAGACAATTGTGATTGATGATTCAACCGACTGTAATAAAAAACACACTTACGTTTTATGTTGACTCGGGTGTCGCGGTGGCGCGCTTTCTGGATCGGTGTCTTTTCGTCCTTCCTCTCGTTTGGTTCGTCCCGGGATGTTCTTTTTTTTCCAGTCCAGTACATGTACCATTACCATACACTAGCACATAGTTCCAGTTTCAGTTTTCCAATTACGAAAAAAGGTTCCGAGTCGGACTGTAACGCCGGCGAACTTTCGTACCGATTACCGCTAATTCGTTTTTACGTAGCGTGCACGACACTGCCGACCACGTGAATACGAACGCGACGTGCACAACACTTCGATGCCAACGCTTTACTGTTCAGGGTTTTTTTCCAGCGCGCCTAACAATGACTCAGGCGCCGCACTGGCCGTTCCCCGCGGTTGCAAACAGCTTACTTTCGCGGCGTTCTATGCGTTTACTAGTGAACTGCTGCACATGTGGGCTTGTAAAACCACTGCCACCAACTTAGAACTTTGGTGGGTACACTTTACTACCGTACAATTAAGAAAAAATTGGTGGGTACTCTACTACCCCGTGGGATTTCGTAAAAACGAGTTGCCCACCAATTAAGAAAAAAAATTGGATGGGGTTCATTACACCCGTGGGCTTCGTAGACAACCGTGGGCCACAATTAAGAAAAAAAAGGTTCCGATCTGTGACGGTAGTGAATAGAAATAAATTTCAATAAAAATAAAAATTAATATATTCACAGTTATGTAAAGTTACAATGAATTGCAATTTTTAAAACATACCGGCAAACCTTTTCTTTTCAGAAACTGCTTTAACCGCAGAAAACACAGCCACGCGTGAATTGCGCGCCGTCGGACTCTGTCCGTGACATTACCGTACATGGCTGACGCCCAAAAGTTAACCCGGTCGTGGGACCGTGTGCCTACGCACGTGAGATTGTCTGGCCTTACTCTCGGAATCTCGCCCTATCCTACACTCCTTGTACTTACATTCGAATGCAAACTGAATGAGAAGCGGGCGCAGATGGCGCCGCGTTAAATGTTGAGGACTGACACCCAATGTTCCATAGTAGGCCGCCGGCTGGCGCGAAGGGTTTGGCAGGCCAGCTTTGGTTTACGCCCACACAAAGAAGTTCTCAGGTTTGGCTGCCCTGCTTCCGTAAACGAGGTCCGAGGCCAGCCATCTGGAGTTTCAGCACGGTATTTTGAGGCTCTGCGGCTCTACATGAGTTACGCCAGAGCGAACTCCGGGATGTTCAATGCTTACCCCTCTTTCATCCCGCAGCGTACTTTCAACCAACTACGGTGTCTTTGGCCTCGTGTTAGAGCCACACTACAACCTCAGGTAGCAAGGCGCGGATGTAAGAGAAGGAAATAGGCGAAACTTACCCCGCCCTAAAATATTTTCGTAACTATATACTTTAACATGTCCGAACTTTCAAGCAAAAATATTTAATTTTAGGATAATCATTAAAACGAGTAAAAAGGTATCGCAGTATGAGCTGAGTGTAACCTGCGATATTTTACAATATCTGAAATATGACATGTTCGACGAAAATGTTTTGAATTTCCCCTCCCAAAATTCGACTCTGGATGGACTAGGGGTGGCAATGAAACGTTTTTAAAACATCGACATATTGGAGTAGAAATATCAATATTACAACATCTTTGTTTTGCTTTCGATGTTTTCTTCAAATCAGTTTATTTGTTCATAAACATCAATGTTTTCAAAAAACATTTTCATGATAAACATGAAGTTTCCAATATTTATTTTATTTGTGGAATGCTGGCAATTAACAGCCATTGACAACTGTCACTATTGTCCCAAACGGCCCGAAACCACTCGCAACCTTTCTCCACTGTTGTTCTTTTTTTTTTTTTTTGGTACATGTAATATTGGTAAAATGTAATTTTAAGCTTGAATACATAGAACATTTGATTAGAAATTAACATGAAAGCCAAATTTAAGACTGAATATACTTTAAACTAGCTTTGACATGTTATGAATCACATAAAAACCAATATTTTACTTCAAAATTTGTCGTCATATTTTAAACATCAATATTTTTAACATCAATTTTTATTGCCCATGTTTTCATCGATATCAAAAACCTTCTGACGATGAACCGAACCACCGATGTGTCGATGTGTTGCTAAACTTTGCCGTCACTACCTCAGATCAGCCTAAGCGCTGTCACACCGCCCCCTCCCACCGCGTATGTACTGAAGCGCCGTGAGTCACCAGCAGCCGTAAAACCCCCCAACACCCACCGCTGAGGCACTCGTCTCTCCCAGGTACTTTCAAGTACAGCGTTTACAGAGTGGTGCGGCACAGACACACGGGGCCACACAATTACATTTCACATACGAGCAACTTTCCTATCTCCATGTTTCTTCAGGTTCCTTTATTTTAATATAGATTAGTGATAAATATTATTCAAAACATTAACATTATAATTTTGAGTCGAGTAAATGGTGTTTGATAATAACTCGTCCAAATTTGGCACCAAGAAAAATAAATCAAGACTCCATGAAAAAAAAATTGTGAAAAGTGCGCCTAAAAGGCTTAAAATGATCATTGAGAAGAAGGAAATGCATACTTAGTATTCGTAAAAATTCGTAAGTTATGTCAATATTTTTTTATATTCATAAATTTAACAAACCTAACAATTGAGGCGCTCTGAGAATAATATCTTGGACAGGACTATAAATTTATCTGCGTAGCAAACCTGAATGAGAATGCTTATTCCCACGTGATGCTCATGTCCCTCTTAGACACGAAGAGCTCGATGCATTTGTGTCGGCTGAACACCGCGGCGCGGCGCGGCGCGGCGCGGCGCGGCGGGAGAACTCTCAACGCAACCACATACTGCGCTACTTTAATAAATTCAAATCGACCGTACGCAGTAAGCAGCCTGAAGACTTTCAACTACGATTGTCCTGCACGCTGCATGTTCTCGAGTGGCACAACTGCGCCGTGATGTACTGTGGAGTTTCCTCTGGCGACCTCTCTTCGCTGGGGCTCTTGCTTGAGCGAAATAGGCGACTGCGTGCAACAGTATGTCACTCATGTTTTACTCTTACTGCCTATACGTTTACATACTCCGAGCCAAAACATCATTAGGGAAAAAATAATTCTCACATAAGAGTTTGGACATGGTTTCTACGTGAATATCGTGTCCCTAATTGGTTGCTAAACTTTTCATTACAATTTCAATTTATTTCGAAAATGACAATGTGTTGTTATTGCTGACAGCTTTCTGGAACATGCTAAAAGTAACAAATATTATGCATTTGTAATATTTCCCTAACTACATTTTTTGTAAAGCCAGCGATCTTAATTATAACACAAATATTGTCGAAGTTCATTATACGTTAACGGCCACATAACAGGCAAAATCACATAAAAAAGTAAATTTGCCAAATCTTTAATTTCCTTCTTAGGTGACTCAGAGCAGCAACTGATGTCACTGTAATGCTTCTGGCCGGGAGGTCCTAGGGTACGAGCTAGCTACAAAGGTATTTACAAAGCTACGTCGAATTCAGGCGTTGTCTGGAGGAGAAACAGTATAATGGTTGTCTCTCTGATCGGTACATTTCCGTTGTTTCTCCAATCAAAACCAAGGGAATGTTGGGGTAGTTCCTTAACAAACAGCCACGAACTGCGCGCGATCTTTCCTACCTCTTCCTTGACTTTTCCTCACCCTAACACACACTTACACTAACATACACTACACTACACACATGCCAAAAGACCAGTCGGGATATTAGAGCTTGCCCAGGTTGCGGCGCTGTCCCGCTGGTGGGAGATACCTAGTTGGGGAAAAGCCCCGGAAGTCAACAGGTGGGTCGGCGCCGGATCTCGCCATCCAGCTGGGGGGGGGGTCACCACCACCTCCGCAATACAGAAACACGCCCTACACTTACGGACATAAAGATCACCGCCGTTGACGCGCCCGGAATCTTGAATAATTTAATCAATGGAGACCTTCCCCAGGGGAGGCGCCCATGCAGACGCCAGTGGCGCCTCCTGGCTGCCGCGCGATGCGCATTCCGCAGCTGCCGCGCGCCGCCCCGCGTGACCGGCAGCGTGTAATTACTCCCGGCGAAACACGTCGATTGCGAGTCAACCCCGCACGAGCTCTGTGCACCCCGAGCGCCTCGGAATCGTGTGCTACGAAGGCGCGAGACTGAAAGCGACTACTCTCAAATCGTTCCAACAGCTACGAACGCAACAACAGACACTTCTGCTCTTGTACGTTTTCTTTCGTGTTGTAACCCGGCATTGTTTCGTTATTGCGTTACCCAAACATTTCTAATTGCCTCCACAGTTTCTAAGCGTTATCCTTAGCCAGAAATGAACATATTTCTGTTTTTTTGAAACACAAAGAAAATCACACGGGCACACCTACGATCATTCATTTTTTCCAGCTGAATATTTTAATAGTATTTTAAAAGACGAAACAATTTGTTAGCAGTATAAAAAATAAGTTCTATTACACAATAAACATAATACTGACATATACAAATTAACACACATATACTGGTATATGATTAGATTAACAGTTTTCTCACGTATCTGATGGGGAAAGGGTATTGAGCAAACACACTAGGGCTATAAAAAGTAGTACGTGCTACTTATACTGGTGCTGCTTATGAAGTAGTACTGTAAATTGAGAGTTTACTATTACTGACTTAGATACTAATTGAAATATGTGTTGCTTTTGCTGAGATTGAGTTCTTATACTATTATTACTTGTTGCGAAAAGCTTTAAAATTTGATTTAAAACATTGGTTTCTAAGTTGCAGAACACGTCTAATTCTATCTCATTTACAATTTTCACTACTTGTGTGCTTCTAGCGGGGCGGGGGAGGGCGGGATGAAGCGGGTGGGGCGAGGCGGGTGGGAAATTCGGGACGTGAGCAGGGAGGGGTAGCGAACGGAGCGGGAGGGGCGGGGAGGTTCACGGCAGAGTGAACGGGAGGGTGGAATGTCTCGGGGGGGGTTGGAGTAGAGCGGGACGGGGCAAAGCGGGGCGGTGAAGCGCTTGGGTGAGGCGGGGGTGCGGGAGAGACGCGGGGAGGGTGGCCGGGGAAAGGGAGGGGCGGGGAGAAGCGGGAAGAGACGGGGCGAGCGACGGGCGGGCGGGGCAGGGGGGGGAGGGGGGGCGGGGGGCGGGGGAGCAGGCGGGGAGGCGAGGAGAGTTGCGAAGGTGGGCGAGGTTTCGGGGGGCGATGGCGAGTGGGGCGAGGTGGGGCGAGGTCCGAGGTGCGGTGGGGCATGGCAGGGGGCGAGGTGGGGGAGTGGAGGGGCGGGCGGGGTGGCGAGGGGGCGAGGGGGCGAGTGGCGAGGTGCGGCGAGTGGCGGAGGGCGAGGGGGAGCAGGGCAGGAGAGGGGTGCGAGTGGGGCGGAGGAGGCAGGCAGGAGGGGATACCGGCGGGTGGGGGGGGGCGGGAGGAGCGTCAGGCGCGGGTGGCGTTCGCTGGCGCGGGCGTTCGCCTACAGCCGCGCGCGTCCTTGTTCACACTGCATGCAAGGCTCTTCGCTGCCCACTTGAACTTCCCGGCCACCAGCGCGACGCAGCGCGCAGTAGCCACTCGCGCACGGGAATCTTCTAGACTTCTTGAAAAGACTTTTCCCACTCTTGGTATCTTCCACCACGAGTCACCACCCAACAAGGTACACCACACAAGCTCAAAGCTCCAAGCTTGACATGTGTGGTAAGTGCAAGTAGAGTTGTGGCCTGACTGGAGCGAGGAGGAGCGCGCACGAGGGAGAGAAGATCGGAAGGCGTTTGCGCCTGTGTTGTGTGAGTATTGCTCCTGCTTTCGCCTGGCGTGACTAGAAGAAGAATTTGATAGAATTCCATCCCAACATGCTGATTCGACCTTCTATGTAAATGTAAGGCAAAATCTCAACACTCGGGGCTCTAACTGCCACCTCCTGCAGCGCGCACGCGCAGTGATGGAAGCTGTCGTTGCGTATCCAGTCGATTTCAAGAATTAAACATCCGCTCATCGTAGTGGAAGGAGCTCCATCTTGTCATGATAATCAAGTCTCCCACTGCATTATACAGTATATCCATCAGTTTTAGTTATATACTAAACGTATAACATATTTTCATGGGCAAACCATTAAAGTATTTTATGTCGCCATCAATACTTCTTTTTTTCGAAAGACGGATTTCATTGGATATGCAGAAACAAGCAGTCAGAAGATAAGTAACTTGATAAGGTATCAAACAAATCACTTCCGCCAACAACATTGACGCCGCGTAGTTAGCACAGTGACAGCCCGTGTAAGAAGTGTAGAAGTGTCGTTGATAGTATAGTAGGTAGTGATTCGCACAAAACATGCCTTCCTCACACGGGCGCTAGTTTAATTTCTCGTACAGAATTTTGTACATTTGCAGATAATTAACAACACTTGTACACTGTTTCTAACTTAAATTCATATTCGAATCAACTCCGCGGGTTTTGCTCGATGGAATTTTTATTACCAAAAGTGATAAACCATTAAAAAGTTCTTTTTTCAATGCATTTGTTCATCTTCGAACAAAAATATAGTTACTACAATTAACATTTATTATTCAATTACTGAGGGCTCGTGGGGTCTGGGACTCACCCTGCCCTATAAGATCGCCCGCGCGCCCCCGCTCCACTGCAGCCTACACCTCGCCGACACACCCGCCACGCGCTGCCCGAAAACATCACCACCGTCGGCCAACCCCGCCACGCCACGCCACCCGCCCACCGCCTCCCCACGCGCAACCCCGCCAACGCAGCTACCCCGCACGCTACCGCACGCCCGCCACGACAACCCCGCCATCGCGAACACCCGCCAACGCTACACACGCCCGCACGCTACGCCATCGTACGCACACCACCAGACTCGTACACCCGCCACGTCACGTGTCCCATCCCCACTATCACTTCCCCTGTTCGCCTCTTTGCGGGGCCTCGCACGCGCGCTCTCGAACGCGCTTCGAAAAAAGTTGCTTTCTTGGCGTGCGCGCGGCCTTCGCGGTCCGATTTTTCATACGTCACAGCCGCCTTCGCTGAGTGCGGGCGTGCCCGGCGGGCGGAGCAGCGCCCGCGCGGCAGGTGTGTGTTGCGAGACGCCGGCCGCCGCGCCCGGCGCGCCGCGTCAGTTCGGGCGATGCTCTTTGCAGCCGCACAACGGCGGGTAATGGGATTTTTAAGTAGGTTTCGTGACGCCGGGGTCAAGTCGACTACACACTGTCATTGGACAACGGCGTTTGCGACCTCGACGTTCTATTTCCTACTGTTCGTACGGCTGTTGTGTGGCTGGCGCCTGACAGCTGTTGTTTAAAAACGGCGTTTCGCGTCGTTGGGCAGCTCACAGGTCTGGTGAGTGTCAGCCGCATTAGAATGTTTTTTGTATAATGAGTGTCATATATAGATAAATCGAGTAACTATTTGTGTCATATAGGGTTAGTGTAAACAGGAATAAATGTATATTGTACCTAAGATCTAAAACCACGTGATATTTTTGCAATATGAATGAATCAGCGATTAGTGGAGGCGGACTCGTGTTGAATCCACATAACGATCATCTCGTACATTTCGTCGTTTACATTTCGCTCATAACGTAGGGGTGACTAGTTCACATTTAACTCCGAAGGATCGTGAAATGTAAACAGCAGTTAGAAAAAAAGCATGAAATTAGTGATAGCATTATTTAATTTCCTAGGTAATTTTGAAGAGAGATGCATGGTTATATAATAACGTTAACATAAAAAACTATGACTGAATATTAGATTACTAATGAAATAAAGTACTCTAATTTAACGTATATGAAATATTAAAGGATTAAATTCCACACAAACATAAATACAACAACAAAACAATTGAAAATATTGAATATAAGCATTTTTAAAAAGTTTGAAAAGGAAATGGTGAAGAAATAAAAACGTTTGTAGAAATAAATTCTTCAAAGAGACTCAGATGACCTATTTTGGACATATGTGTTAATGGACCCTAATGAAGAGCGATGGTTCGGAATAACGAAAACATTGTACACATTTTATCACTCCTCGAATGACATATTCTGGGGGCTGTCGATTTAACAGTAAATGACTATTTATGACTTAGTTCATGTCGAATTATTTCTCGTCGAAAATTGTCGATTATTTATTTTCGGTACTTCATACGCCTTGTGTAACTAATTTAAAAAAAAAACTTGCAATAAGCAAACGACTTCATCATTTACAGGAACCCGATCGCGGTGGACCCCACGCGAAGCTTCCTCAGCGAAGGGTGTCGCTGCGGCAATCAGCGCTCTGGGGCGCACCGCAGCGGTTGACACGACGTCCACGTGCGTGAAGAGGGCAAACAGCTCACGTGGCTGGTGGGGAGCGACATGCGCGGCGACAGACAGCTGCGGGCCACCGGGTCTCCGCGCCGCCACTGCCCCGACCCGCCAACCGTGAAGCCCCGCGCGCCCCGCGTCGT
Source organism: Gryllus bimaculatus (assembly GCA_017312745.1). Lineage (NCBI taxonomy): Eukaryota > Metazoa > Arthropoda > Insecta > Orthoptera > Gryllidae > Gryllus > Gryllus bimaculatus. The sequence goes on from BOPP01000025.1 coordinate 8,499,036, forward strand.
CACCCACCGCCCCAATTCCGACCGTCGCCCACGCGCTCACCACGCCCCGTCCCCGCTTCCGCATCACCGCGCCCCTCGCCGCGCCCCCGCCCGCTCCCCGCCGCGCGCCGCCCTGGACCGCCCCCGCGCCGTCACCTTGCCAACACTATTCGACCGTCTCTCATGCGCCACCGTCCGCCCGTCACCCCACTTTCCGCCTCGCCGCCTCCCCGCGCGCGCCCCACCGCCGCCCCCGCCGCCGTTTCCCGCGCGCGTCACTCGCCGCCCCCGACGCTTAATTCTCAGCGCGCGCGGTACTGCATCGCGACGAGCGACACGACGCGACGCTGCGCGACACGGAGGTGTCAGAAAACGCACTTACGCACACACAGTGTCTCTGTTAGCCCGCTGCCTCTAATTTCCGCTCCGGCGTTGACACAGCGACGCCTCCTCGGAGGACGCGGGCGAAACGGCGTTGCGACACGGCCTCCACGAGAAACGCAGCCGCGACGACGGCAGCCACCCGCCAAACTGCTGCGTAAACACCTCGGAGGTCGACGACTTGTTCCTAATGCACGCACGACAATAGCGAGAGCGCCACATCGGCTTTGTTGCGCGCCTCGGTGTGCAGAATCAAATATGTGCCACTCCTCTCGCCATTGAGGATGATTCAGCTAGAGATGTAAATTAATATTCTGATGCTTAAGATGGTTTGTATTTGCAATTACGTTTATGCATAGTCATATATTACTCGGTCAATCGTCTCTAACCTGTCACAAATTATTTATTTTTTCATAATACATAAAACTTTGTACACAGAATGTGTCAGAATAAATGTTATATGGCTTTTAGGGGACCGACCATGACCCTTTTTTTACCTATGAATATGTGTTGGGAAATTCGAAGTTGTTAATTAGCTGAGATGGCACACGGGCAGCGTCCTAACTTCCAATGGCATGATCCCGGGTTCCACTCCCTGTCGAGGCAAAAACAGAGTTGTAGCTTTCCTTTGAAATCGGCTCAATTTCCGAAGCTGTGGAGGAAGAAGAGGTGAGGCAGACGCAGTTGGCTAGTTACGGCGATGGCGGCGTTCCGTCGGGTTCGCTACATACCTCTGTTTCTCCCAAAGCGTGGGAATTACACTAGGTCCGGGCAAGGGGGACACTGTTAGGTAGCCGGCAATGCCGGGCAATCGACCCCACAATGCAAAATACATACAAATTCAATTAAATGAAGTTAAGTACCTGAATTTCCCCTGATTCGAAGGCAAGTTCTCGTGTAGTGCTCACTGGCCTACCACAAGTTCATTGGCAAAAAGTGGCCATAGTCGCCCCCTCCCCTTGCCCGAGAAGTTTATAAAAGCAGAACCTGTTTAGTTTATTACTCTGAGTAGGTTATCGCTTATTATTTCGGTGTTTAAGAAAAAAATCTTTCAATAACGAACTTTCAATGAAGAGAATATAAAAAGAACAATCAATGAGAATAATGAATTAGCAATATGGACGTTTCGTGTTTTTTGGGGTCTTGGCTGCCTTTGATGGCATTTTGTAGACGTCGCCTTGGGTGCTGGGTATTGCTTCACTTAAATGGATTTCCTAATTTAGTTATCAGGAATACTTTTTCAAGTTATTAATTTGCTAAGATGAATAGCTGCACTCATAAAACTAATGGAAGAGAGTTTCAGTGTTATTATCGATGTATATACAGTTTGGCATGTACCTCGCGACCAATTTAACATTATTATTATTATTATTATTATTATTATTATTATTATTATTATTATTATTATTATTATTATTATTAATATTATTATTATTTTTTCTCAGCATTTGCACTGGTACGATTCGTTCAATACTGCCACAATAAGGAATGAGAAGAGAGGCTTCACACTGTTTCCCATGTTCGATTTCGGGAATCTCATTAGTTCAAGAACTTCACAATCACTACTTGCAGTCCGAAATTCAGGTTTCATTAAGATAATTCCATTTTCTCTGGATTTATGCTGCAACTTTTCGTCACTACACCTTCAGGCGAACTAATAAGTAGGTATGTTGTCAGCTGCAGTTATTTTCCTTCTACGGAAAGGTCTTCATATTTAGTCATTTTCTCATCTCTGGTTTTTCAGTCTGTGTTCAGGGCAGAGCAACATCAATAAGCACAGCTTCTTTCTTGTTTTAATCAATTAAGACTATTGAATGGTTCTGTTTTGTCTGTTATTATGGATCTGTCCTAATAAATAAATAATTCCGCCCTTATACGAAAACTTGGTAACATTCATAATGCGGTTGGTTTACAATAGTCAATATTCCATGAGAGCCAGTTGTCGATGAACTATCCTTGCTAATTGGTTATGTCTTCCCAAGTATGGGTTTCGGAAGTATTTCCGGATATTACACTTTTAGTTGTTTCATCACTAATGTCGCATTTCCTGCTCTAGTCTATCAGGGGCGGGATCTGGCAATGTTTATCATAATTTCTAGTTCGGCGTAGTCTGTCTTGGACTGCCTTTATCAAACCCTCGGCATGTAAGAAGAGATGAGAGGATGTTGTTTCGACGTAAGATTCATGACTAGTTCTTTGAAATTTGCCCTACTTTTCTTGCCTGTTCTCCAAATCTTCGAATTGTTTTTGGGGTTGCCATTGTTGTTCCTGGTGCAGTTGCATGGTTATCGTGATGAAAGCACTCAAATTCAGAAGAGTTTGTCCGTTATCCGCTTCTGCAGCCATTTGCATTAAGCCTCTACACAACACAGAAAAGAGTCCTTCAATATTCAGCAGTCCCCTCTCACTTCTTTTTCGGGGTATGTATAGCAATTTGACACAGGCCTTTATGTTAAGACTACAAAATGTTAGATAGCAGCCTCTCAGTTAGCCTATCAAGTGCAGCAAGGACTGCGCATGCCATTACTATTATTACTATTATTATTACTATAATTACTATTACTGTTATTACTATTATTACTATTACTGTTAATATTATTATTATTGTTATTATTATAATTCATGAGTGAAGAAAGTGTAAGAATGATTTAAGAGAATGCTTGGACTACAGCAAGGTGGTATTAACAACAAACTTTCCCTGATTCGACCTCAGTCGATGCCGTTGATTTTTAAAAGAGAAAATATTCTTTCCTTTGGAATGGAAATCAAGTCGCTTACAAAAACTCCTTAATCCTAAATAATAGCTCAGAACCTATTAATACAGAATTCGGTTTCCCCTTGTCACTCGGCCCCAGTGGGAAAAGAGACTCATCAAACTCATCGCTGAATGGGAAATCCCTAGATCTCTGTTGGTCAACGACCTCTGAGTCAGAGAGACTGGCAGAAAGCAAACAAGAAAGACTCGCATCCATTTACGAACAGAATAAGAATACAGTTAATACAGACAATCAGTATAATTAATTAATACGTAAACAGTCAATGTTATTTCGTATAAATTTTAATTATTGAAATAACATGTTTTATATTATATATAATTATTATATAAATGTGTTATTTTTATGTTATTTGAACCATTTTCGGAATTCTGATGACCTAAAGATTCGTTCAAAATGACCTATAAAATGACTTATAAATAAGAGAAAACTGGCCTATAAAATGACTTAAAAATAAAAGGGAAATTGATTTAATTTTTTAAAAATACACAATAGTTTGTATGTGAATGTTTATTTAATCAATGAATTTTACGATTTTAAAGAAAACTTATTTATATAATATTATATTCAATATAAAGTCTTTATTTTAGAAGGAAATGCAATCATTAGGTGCGATCTCCAACCGTCACTTGTGAAGGTCAAAGAAGTTACCAAAGCGAATAATTTTGAGAGTTCGAAAAAAACGTCACTGCAGTAGTGAATTTCGTCACGAACTGACACAAAAAATGTTTGTTTTGTCATTGTAAATTAATGAAATATTCAATAACAAAAAATAAGTAAAAGGAAAACAAAATGCGTAAAAATGACCCAAAAGTCCACAAATATGATTTAAAAATGGCAAAAAATGATCTAATAACTCTCTCTCTCTCTCTCCCTCTCTATCTGTGTGTGTATGTGTATGTGTGTGTGTGTATATATATATATATATATATATATCGTATATGTCGTTATAAACATACATTTACAAGTTAGCTACGTCTAGAATGCAATAATGAAAAGATGTCATGTCACCAGAATCCCACCGCACTAGCATAATGTGCGGCACTTTTGAATTATTGTGGATTGACTCATCACTACATTTACGAATTCGGAGATGTGTAAGTTAATTTCATTCTTTACACATTATTGTAAAAACTACTTCAGGTTCTGTGTCCTTGTAAGATTAGAAATTATTTATCTACACATGATAGTCTTGTTAGTTTACTGGCAGTTCATTTCGGTCTACAATCCTGGCCTGTTTCTGAGAACGAACAGCAGAACGAACGAACAGCAGAACGAACAGCTACATTCTGCGAAAATGCATGCGGAGCAATTACCACAGCAGGCACGACGTCCGCCAGCTCGAACTCCACAAACGTGATGCCTGTGACGTCACAAGCCAGAAAAGCGTGCACTCATTAGAATCATCGTTCCTGTAATTAGTTATTGAGTCTTCATCTCTTAAGATCACTAATAAGGACATCGTGAGAACAAAGGGAGAAATCCTATCTCGGTAAAGAAATCAGCCAAGATATTTGGATAGTATTTACTGAATAAGATAAAAGTCTTTCAAATGCAGATAACGCAACTGAAGTAATACATTTTTTAGGCCAGAAAAAAAAATGCAATTTTATTTTATAATTTTCTTTAAAAATATATAACAATTCTACATCAATTAAATAAAAAATCAAATAATCGGGTTAAGGAATAAATTGTAGACGAAAGAAAAAAGAACGGTTTGTTTACAAAAAGAAAGAAAATTAGATGAGCAAGACGGCCAGAAGAATGAAAAAACACGTGTAGAAGTAGAGGAGAAAGAAACAAAAACAAGAAACGAAAGGAAGTACAAGCTAGCCTTACACTCTGCCAAGTAGCTTTGAAATAGTTCAAGGATTTTACAGCGGCTCGCGCCCCGTGAACAACGCAAACACGTTCGTTACTTAGCCAGTGAACTTCGCCTGCAAACACTTGGCTCTCCGATTCCGGAGATCATTACATGATCCTGCTTCGGCAGTAACACTTGAGAAGCGAAATTTATATGGCCGCCTCCGCCCCTGGGGTATGCCAAGAGGCTGCGCCGTTGCCAACCCCGAGCTCCTGGAGCTAACGACCTGCAGACGCGACGCGACGCGACGCGATGTCCAGCGCGCAGCGGGAGCCCTGCACAGGAGCCGACACCCCGTCACCTCAGCTCGCCCGCGCGTCCGCCCGAATTATCTCGGTCCCTTGCGGCCAAGAATGTGGCGGCCGCCCAGGCAGCGGCTTCGGATCTGGACCGTTGTGGACCGTCGATATGCTACTTTCTGACGACGGTAGATCTTTTGTGGCAGTGACCGTAACTTTATGCGTGTGTATTCGATTGCTGTCGTAACCTTATTAGTCATGTCAAGCTTATTAACGGTACGTTCCAAGAAAAAAAGCAAATTCGCTGATTGAAATAAAATAAAGGGCAGGTGTATGCAACTAACTGATTAGCTTTTTAAAGAAATTAATTGAGATATCATTATATTTGTCGTATTAATGAAGATCTCCTTTACGTACAATATCAATGTTATATTGAATATACGTATTGCATAACTGACACAAATATAATTTAAAAGTAATCCGTGGAAAACATATCTCAAAAAAACTAATTTGAATTTAACGCCAACCTTTCTTGTTTTCTTCGGTTTCAAATAAGACATGATGCGACTAAGTATTCAGAACACATATGTAACTGAAGATTTAACTCCCATTAAGGGGGAATTTGTCTTACACAATGTTTTACCTTACCAATGTCCATTAATTTTTCGATTTCACATATTTTTTGGGAATGGAGTAATTGGCAGTCACGGACTGCTGAAACACAGTGAGAACCACAGTAGTTAAACACCACACATCAAATCATCAATCAAATTCCACAGAAACATTGCGGAGCAATTAAATTTTCGTAGAAATAATCTACTCGTCCTGTTAGCATTTTTTGTCCAGACTGCGTAATTGGCGGTTTCCACTAACCGAATTAACTATTTAGTTAAATTATAATTTTTAGATGGTTTCATCTTCTTAGCTATACCATTAGGAATGCATTTGTAAATAGTCCCTTCTATTTGTCCTATTTCTCTTCGCAAGGGCATTATTATCCTCTCTTAAATGTACTCTCTACGATCCTGGGTAATTCTGAAACAATTGGACCTGTTAAAATATGTAAGGCGTCTGACGCAGTTCTGTAAGGAACAAGGTATCCTTTCCACAGTGTGTTGAGTAATGCAATTTGAATACGCGATTGTGTCTTTCAATGCACCGAGATAGGCGCGACAAAGGTGGGTATATTTACATAAGTGATCTTTTATCTACGAGTTGACTTGCATTCCTCAGCGGCTTCATTAATAATCTGACACGTCTTTCTGAGTAGCCTTTTCACATGCAAAAAAATCAGACAAGGCACGTCGAAAATCTGCAAGGATGAACCCAGGGCTGCAGGTTTAATCTCCGCGTGTCAAGACGCTATCTCCTACTGTTGACAAACACCATTATTCCATATCGAGTTCATTGGGGGTTAATTCATTACTGCCTGGGCAAGACAGGTGACTTGTATAAGAGACTTTATCGCTCTCATCTCTTTTGGGATAGTTTTCTAATGCAATGTCCCCGACAAAGAAGTAGTAGATTCAACAATTGACATCACTCGTTTAAAGTATTAAATGAAGAATAGTGATTTAAATGATACTCTAATAATCAAAAGGAGTCGAATTTCTATTTAAAACACATTAAAATGGGAAGTCGTATAACCGAGAGAGCTTGTGGGAGAAGTGAGAAGAGAGCGGTGAAGATTGAAAATATTTTAAGCATGTTTTACTCGATCCCTTTTTCATCAATTTTCTGTTCAGAAAATTATTGCAAAATCAACGATCATTTCGAGATGGTACTGTTTTGGAATCGAAACTGGATGAACGAATTGCAGCATTATACACGGTAATTTCATTTTCTGCACATCATCGCATTGAAAATATTTCCACTGGACACCGGAAAAAGCGCTGAAGATCCATCAAACCCTAATATTTACAGTAACAAAGTAAGCTACGTCCTATTAGAACTGAGCCCAGAACGAGCACGAACTGAGCATAGAAAATAGTACATGTTGTATTTGTCATTATATAAACACTTCACATTACATTTTGACATATTAAATCGCTCTCGAAACGGTTCAAAAGTAATAAATCACACCAGACGCATAGCAGACTCGGGAAAGTTACGGCAAGTGGCGCTAGGAGCGTGGTAGTGAAACTGGATGAAATCTGGACCAAAAACTGAAGCATGCGTAATTTCTCTATAAACATTACATTCCGCCTGGTCCGTCATTTTTCTGTAATGACGAAATATGATGAAACTAGTGGTGCTAAAACAGCACTTACTTTCTCGTACATATTTACCCGCAAAATTACGCGAAACGTATTAAATTTTCGAAAAATTGTACAGGATATTTTTTCAAAATCTATCTTTAAGGAACAGATTTTATTACGGAAAAATGTCATAATTGTAGCTGTAGGAAGACGCCGAAAAAAATTTGAATTTTGGCAATATTCACAAAATAGGAGATTTTAACGAACATGAGACTACTTCCATTCTCTTTTCACTACTCTAAAACAAAATATAATCAAAAACGATGGAGCCAATTTTTTTGAAACATAATGTACCCCCCCCCCAAAGTTAAAATATCGGTTTTTTTAAAATTCAAGGGGCCGTGATGACAGCCAGACGGAATGGGGAATATCAATTTTGAAGTAAGTCCAGGATTTACTTGATCTATCTGGGTTTATCCACTTTTCTGTTACTAATAAAAGTTTTCGCCGTATTTTCGTGCAGCATTACGTAACTTGGTCTCTACTGCGTAAGCGGTAGCGAGAAAGTAAAAATGACCGTGTAAAACGGACTTAACATTCCATTACATATTTTAGTCACGAAAGACGTTTCTGTTTTTATTGTGAACAAAGTAAATTTAAAATCTATTTTACATTAAAATAATTAGTAAATATGTTAACATTGATAGTTGATAATGACAATTTGTGGGTGAAAGTGTCCTAGTGATATATTTCACAGTCTTCTTTACGTTTAGAACAAAAAGCCGTTTATTACTTTTTGTTACGAGTCAAAGTTGAGCAATGTATGGAAACATGTTTGTGACTATATATATATATTTTATATATTTATATATATTTATATATATTGTGGCGTTATGGGATTGTGCAACCCCATAACACCACCGTCTCATGTGT
>BOPP01000025.1:8517876-8539434 GCA_017312745.1 Gryllus bimaculatus
GCTCATATCATACCGGTCAGGCAGGTGGCCAGGTGGCCCGGCGGTGCAGGTCCGGTGGCCGGTGACGTGACGGACTTGGGCCGAATCGGGGACGGTGAACGGTTGACGTGACGTGACGGTACGGTTGACGGGTTGACGGTGGACGGTGACGGTGACGGTTGCGTGACGTGACGTGCGTGAACGTTACGGTACGGGGCGGTTGATGGCCGGGTTGGTCGGTGCTCAGGTGGCGGGGCGCGGTGGCGGTAGCGGTGGCGCCGGTGGCGGTGGCTGTGACGGTGGCACTGGCAACCACCGTGGCAAGTAGTAGCGGCGAAGGCGGCGGCGCGCGACGTGGGCGGGGCCGAGGGACTGCCACCGCCTCATAACTCCGGCCGCCCATCCGACCGCGCCAGACGTCTCCATCCGCCAAACCGAACCGAGATCTCTATCCCGAGCGGCTTCCTCCTGATCGCCGCGTTTGACCACGGCGTTGCCCCGGGCGTTGACCCACTGCATCGCGTGGTCAACGTGTCCTAAGCCTTTTACCTGTCCCCCCAAAAGGTACTGCATCACGCTGCCAACTTCTCCTAAGCCCTTTACCTACTTCCTCAAAAAGGCATAGCCCGACCTCATTCCGCAGTCATTTTTCTAAGCCGTTTATATTCGTCCTCGAAAAGGTGTAGATCGATTGCATCCAGTTCCGTTTTCCTCCTTTCTATGGGGATTGATATCCACATTTATCGTGGTCTGATGGGCGTATACCGACGGCATACGCCGGCCAATTAGAATTGCCGTTTACTTGCCTCCCTAAAAAGGCTTAACCCTACTGCATACTGTTCCGTTTTCCTCATCAGTGTTCAGATTGATTTTTACTTTTTCCGTGCTGTGCTTAGTACTATATTGATGGATTATAATTGATATACTTCTGTTTTCAAGAAGTATTTGCACGTTCTTTTAGAGTACTGCCAATATTGAAAACCACACTTTAAAGTTTCTGCAACCAAAACTTGAAACCTCCTATCACGTGTATCTTCTTACCTCGCTGACTTCACACACGCAATTCTGAAGATTCTGTCATGTTCACTTGTGTTCGAAGTTTTCTCTCGACTGGTGAGAGAACTTCTATTTGCCCTATTTATGAATACAAACTTGTCTCATTAATCTACATATCATGCTTCAAATAAAAGCTAAGAAATTATTAATTACGTACAAGAGATGTGGAAGCTGTGTGCTTTGGCAGCAAACAACTGAACGTCGTAAATATTGCAAAGAACGACTATGAATTCGATGTCATTTACTATAGTAAACAATTCGTTTAGAAAGAAGTGGATGGTAAGTACAATTATAGAGTGGGAAGGTGCGGGGCAAATATTTGTGTATATAATTAATTGAACAACTTACAACACTTCAATATGTAAAGTTTTTTTCTCAAAAAGTCGATTTAAGTACGCATCAAAATACAGTTCAGGAACTCACCTGAAACAAAGAAAAGAAAATGCCAAATTTAACACATTGTCAAACATTGAAAGAGCAGTATAAGCAAAGAACTGCAGAGTAAAAATGTGATGGTCAAGCATTTATGTTCACAACAGTTTAACATGTTTAATGTACTGGATACACATTTATGTCCACAACAATAGAACATTTTCACAGTACTGGATACACATTTATGTTCATTAGCACTTCAGAAACCGGTATTTTCTGCGAATATTGCACAGTCCAGAAAGGTTCAAGGTGCGCATTAATATCGGTTAGAACTAGTTTCCACAACCACATCTCCTTACACTCCCCCACCCCAACCTCCACGGACGAACATCGTTCATGCAGTGAATTATGAAAGCAGTTACTTTCGATCTCCCCGCTGCGCATGCGCGCGGCTAATCTTTGTTCAGCCCCAGAACGATCCAAGCGGAACCTTGGGAGCGAACATGCGACTGTGTGCTGCCACAGACACAATGCCCGACCTCGGCGACGTGCGGCTTGCAGCAGCATTCGATCCCGAAGGCTTCTGGTTCCAGACCCATGTACGGCATGGGTGTTTGCATTATGTGGTTGTGGCTTCTCATACCATCACCAGCGCTAAACATTATCCTATCCATCAACCTTCTTTCATCACCGATCACCGTATCTTTTATCGTACACAGGAAGGAGAAAGCAATGCCACGTGTCCAAGAAAGGGGAGGGTATTAAGCGGTAACTTTTCTCCCTTCCAACGCATATTAATGTGAAGGCACTCATCAATCAATAAAGAAAACATTTTTGGACATGCGAACCATTCTTAGGCTGAGACGGAATAAGAAAATCAGGAGACAGGGCAGGCAATGGGGAATTCAGAAATACCGTTGTTCAAAGCATCAATGTAGTGCAGGAGACATTAAAATCGCCGCTGTAATGTAGCAATACTTCAGTCACTGACATACACACTTTAATCGACCTTAAATCAGGTAGGAAGAACCGACCCAACGGTGCAGAACATTCGAATCCCGCAATAGAGCTTACTAGTTGTTTTGATCATAGGTCCAACCGCGATGTCCCTATTTGTAAATTCTGTGATATTATGCCATTATCGCTCCTTAATAGCATGCCCACTTTTAAATCTCACGTTCCATAAGTCCTTCTCACTTCGTTTGCAATTATATAAGCCATGACGCTACTAATCTCTGGGCGATCGAATATAATTTTCTTGGAATGAAATAAACCTCAAAACTCCGGACGGTGATTCCGGACACATCAACCGTTAAGGCCATTATTTCCGTAACTGTGGTGCATGTTTTATCGCAGGAGGTGGCGGTGAACTTCCTCCGCTGGATGGTGAGATCCAGGGCCCGCATAATCCTCAACTTGCGTAGATTTCCCCCATAGGTATCTCCCACAAGCGGGGCACCGTCGCGTCAAGCTCTACACTCCCGTCTGTCCCCCGCCATGCAGGTAGTGTAGTGATTGTAAGTGTGTGTGTTAGAAAGGGGTGAAGACAGGACAAGGAAGAGGAAATAATGGTCGCACGCGGTCCGTGGCCCGTTTGTTAGGGCACTGCTCCGGCATTCGCCTAATGTTGATCGAAGAAACCACGGACAACTATCGATCAGAGAAGCCTGCCGCTAGAATCCTCCTGACGTCAGCGGCTGAATTCCACCAAGTAACGTAAGCGAAAAAACAGTATTTCACGGAATTTTGATCCTCTACATCCATTCTGTGCACAAAACACCTCAGCCTCGCCACCAAAATCCAGGACACCCTTTGATCGTGAACGTGCGTCTAGTGACTGTAAGCCCGCTGCAACCGGAACCCTCCCCACTGTGAGCGCCCGCTCCCCCTCAGCCACTTAAATCACGGGCGGCGGCGGCGAGCAGCGCGGCCGCTTCCGCGACGCGCAGACTGATACACGAGCGCGCGCCCCGGGCAGGCTGACGTGTCGGCGGAGGCCGAAGCGGAGGAGGCAGAGGAGGCGGCGGAGGACGCGCGGCCGACGAAGCGGCGGCGCGAGGACGCGGCGGTGAGGATGCGGAGGCGGTGGAGTGGCGGTGAGTGCGAGGCGACCGGCGGAGGAGGCGGAGGCGGTTGAGAGGCTGCCGTGGAGAGGAGCGGTGGAGGAGGCCGCCGGCGGGCGGCGGAGCGGCATCGGCGAGCGGAGCTAGGCCCCGGTGCGAGGAGGCGGCGCGAGGCGGCGGCGGAGGAGGCGGTGGCTGGTGGAGGCCAGGTGGCGTTGGCCGGAGCGGCGGCAGCGAAGGCGGAGGAGGCGGTGGAGAGCCGGTGGCGGTGGAGGTGGCGGAAGACGAACGGCGGCGGAAGAGGGAGGCGGAGGCCGAAGGCGGAGGAGGCGGAGGGGGAGGAGGCGGAGGAGGTGGCAGAGGGCGAGAGAGGCGGAGGAGGCGATGGAGGAGGACCGAGTCGGTGCAGTCGACGCGAGAAGGCGGCAAGGAGGCAGAGGTAGAGCGAGCTACTGGTGGAGGCGCCGGGGACGGGGCGGGGGCGCGCGGCGGCGCAACGGCGCGGAGCGCCGGACGCCGCCGCAGTGGCCGCCGCCGACCGCGCAGCGGGATAAGGGGGAGCGGACACGGAGCGGCGGCGGGGTTCAGCCGCCCCCGCCATGAGGTCCACGAACCGCGCGGCACTCTCCTGCACACAAGCCTCGCTGTCGGCGCGGGGCGCACCAGAGAACAGAGGAAGCAGCGTGCGGGCATCGAAGGCGTCGTGGCCATTAGCAGCAAGGATGGAGTTATTTATAGTGATTCCTTGCGCGTCATCTCTCAGTCATTTAATCCCGCAAAGTTGCACGTGCCAGTTGGTTTGTTTGTTTTCTGTTTTTCTTTCACGAGAAATGGCGGTTGATCTTGCTCCGCCTGCATGCGATATTCCGGCGCCCGACATTACCGTCGCGCTAGCGCGGTGTTTCCCCTACCACGTATCTCCCACCACTAGGGATCCGCCCCTGCCAGGACAAGCTCTATGCTTCCAACGTCATGCGTGATAGTGCAGTGCGTGTTAGTGTACGTATGTGTCAGATAGGAGAAGGAAGGGGGAGGAAAGGTTGTGGGCCGTAGCCCGTTTGTTAGGCTATTGCTTTGGTATCCGCCTGGTGTTGATCGGAAAAAACACAGGAAACTACTGATCAGAGTAGCCAGCCGCTACAATTCTTCTCCAGGCAGCGACTGAGTTCGATTTAGCTGCCAAGCCAGAGTAGAAAATCCTGCCACCATCGGGATTTGAACTTAGGACCTCCCGATGTATTTATAGTGCAATTGTCTGATTGAGTGTGACGACTTTTGATATACTGTGATAGTGCGAATATCAAGGCCCCAGGAACGTTTTCTTAGAGATCAGTTGAAAAAAAAAGCGTTTGGGTAGTTTTGTTTTAAATTATCAGGACATGCACATCGTTATTATGTTAAAATTGCTTCGGATAACTGTTTCCTTCTACTTATGACCACCGCTTCTCAGAATTTGATTTCTCCAAAATTATTAGTTCACGCGTAGTTTGTATCCACACATCATTGGTGCGTCAGAAAAGTGACATCTAAAAATCTTCATTCTTGAGATAAGTCTATTTAGTGTATTTTCAAAGTAATAATGTCATTCATATAGTTCACAAACCAGCAGGAGTAGTACAGAACATTGTAGAGAGAGACACACTGCATTTGAGTCCGAAATGAACGGTTACACTCAGGATAAAACAATGCTGCTGTGAAATTACGATTTTCATCAAATGAGATGGAGCGCATTTCTTGTGTTACGATGCTGATAGAATAAAAACAAAATGAAAAAAAAACCTATGCACTGCTATGCTTTAAACTTGCTTGTGCTTTCTTATAGAATTCTAGTACCTTCTTCTGGGGGTAGACTTCTGAGTTGAAGGCCCTAATGTCTGAATTCGACATTTGTGAATACGCTGATAAATATGTTTCATTATAGAAGAGAAAAGCACGTAAGATAAAAAGGTGAGAAATAGAATGATATTTTGAGGAAGATATATTTTCTTGCAGTGACAATAATATTACTCCTGAATATTTTTCACAAAGAGCTGTTAATTATTACTTCCCGAATCAGAGAATGTATGCGAATGGAATGTTTGAATAACTCATCGCACAAATACTTGAACGATGAGTTAGCATTTAACATCTTTTCAAGATGTGATTTCTTTACATGTCATCGCGAGGCTGTTTTTTTTGTTAACAATTGCTACTATTGCATGTTTGTTAGTATTTTGCGAGGAGAGATTTTTAAATAAGCCTGGAAACGTCTCTTAATTAGTTTGCAAAACTGACTTTGTCAATTTCATTAACTGTCAACTGTCATATAATTCAACATTTGTTCAAATGAAATTTACAAATACTACTGTTAAAAATTCTATCTCGGAATCAACAGAAACAATTGTAATACATTAAAACACGTTGATAAATGTGCATACCATAATATGAAACCTATCCAACACTGCTTGACAATATAATTTCAAAACAATGATGAGACGATCGCTTCAAAAGACATTTGTTTCTTAAAAGAAAAAAGTTATATTGTGAAGAAGAGATACTATAAAAAAAAGCACACTTTGTTAGGGATGGTTCAAAGCTTCCTGAAAAATTATTACAAAATTGTATCTGATTTCTCGTAAGTGATATACGTCAGCGTTTTATCCAGAGAACGTTTCCACGCAGCTATCATTAGAAAAACTTGTACACATCTTCAGGCCGCGAACAAGTTTTTGGGTGGGAACGAAAAACGTCGTGTACCTCGCAACAAGACCACGACAGCGGGCCTCAGCGGTTGCCTCTCCTTGCACTGCTGCTCTACCTGCGCAGGTCTCGGGGGAGCCGGTGACGCTAATTCCCAGATCGATTGGCGAAGACGGCGGAGACTTCAATGCTCGTTAGGATTAGCGCGGCCACCCGCCACCCGGGAACGGGCATTACCATACGTACCAACGGGTATTACCATAGATTAACGAGCGCACTCGCCTGTTTTTACTCCTAAAGCCACGAGCTGGTTGCAGGCGTATGAATATGCGCTTGTAATTGGGAGTACTGACATAGAATGTAAATGAAATGGCGTAGATGGAGGAACGCAGACACGCTTGGGCACATGTCGTAGAATAATTTTAGTTACAGATGGTTTTTATTTGCAAAAACAGTAATTTTCTGGGCTTCTCATTAATGAAAGGAAACCAAATACCGAATAATGACAACGAACAAAATAATATAAATTTTCGAGAAATTTACTCACTGACTTAGGTAGCTCAGGGCGTGAACTGATGTCACTGTACAGCCTCTAACCAGGGGGGTGTTCCAGGTTTCGAGTCCCGACGTTGGCAGGAGATTTTTCGACACGAGCTAGATAGCTACATGTAGGTAGAATGCAGACGCTGTGAGGAGAAGAATTCTAGCGGCCGGCTGCTCGAATCGCCAGTTTTCCGCGGTTTCTTCAATCAACAGGCGAATGCCGGCGCAGGACTAACACGCTTTCGTACATCTTCCTTGTTCCACCTCAGCCCTGCACCGACTGCACCCGACACCGCCGCACATGTCGTGAGACCAGTCGGGCGCTTAGAGCTTGTTCCGACTGGGGCGATACTTCGCTGATGGAAGATAACGGGTTGGAGAAAAAAAACAACCGCAAGTTGATGCGTAGGTCGGCGCCGGATCTCGTCATCCAGCGGGGGGGGGGAAACATCGCCACCTCCCGCGATAAAAAAAATGACTACTCGTACGAGACCAATGACCTTAGCAGGTGCCGCGCCTGGTAACAGTACTCAATCGATCAACAACTACAGCGTCACACAGAAAACAAAATAGCGTCGGAGAATGCGATGGCCGCCAGAGAAGAGCGTATTTCCTTGGCTTGGCGGAGGCTTCTCGGTTGGCGATCGTCGGGCGCAGTTGCGCAAGGACTACGCCGCGCGCGCGACATGTCCAGGGGGCCTCGACCGCCTCCGCCTCCGCGACGCAGGTGGCCGCGGCTGTTGCACCTGCGGCGCTGCCCCTCCCCCTCCCTCCGCCCACGCCGCCGCTGCCGTGGGACAGTCACCGCGCGCCCGGAGCTTCTCTCGGCTGCGCGACACGCGAGCACCCCCCCCCCCGCCGTCAAACCTGCTGGTCTGTACACTGTAAGGAACGTGTAATGCGAAGAGTGGACACGTCTGCGATTGCGGAACCGAGGATGAATGGAGAGATCTTTTCAAAAGTGACGACCAGGAGCTGGCGGCGCGAAACAGAAATACACCGTGGTCAACGATCTTTAGTTTTTCAGCACCTGCCTACCCACAAAGGACGCAGAAAAATCGACAATCAAGAAATCTCTGGGTTTGTTGCAGACAGGTGAAATCATCATCACTGGGTTTTTTAACGTATACTTCCGCTAGGAATTAACGACATCGCAAGTTCCCAGTGTTTGTCATCTGCCTCGGCACCTCCGCACCGCTCAGTCCAGAGACCCAAGCGGCTTGCAACGGCCCTAGCCGGCGGAGGCCCACGGTCCACATGAGCGAGCATGTCGGGCAGGAGGACCAATTGACAGCGTTTTCCTCCCCCTGCACGCAGGCACACCAACTCCTAGCATCGCCCTACTCACTTGTCAGCGGGATGGGGGAAGGGACGGAAACGGGACATGAAATTTCAGTGGCTTTGTCTGTAAGGTTATTTACCTTAGGAGGTTCCTGTCGGTGATATACTATAAACGCACAGACAAAGCTACAGAATTTTCACATCCCTTGTTTCACAAAAAGAACCGTAATCACTTCAACTTAATACTACTTGCAAGTTGCTATCCTCCAAAAAAAGGTCAATATATTTAATAATATCAAATTGAACCAAAGTCATACTAAGCTCACTACTAATGACTGACCAATCACAATTCATCATCGTGTGTTTCCCTTCCGATTTTGTTATTTCTAACAATTTAAAAAAATTCAAAAAAGAGCACATCAGATTTCTGTTTACGTCTGCTCAACAGCTTTCTAACCTTATTACAATCATTAAAGATCCTATTTACTTCAGGTGAACCCGAAATGTTTATGAAATTAAATGTTACACCGACAATTGTGACTGCTGTGTAATATAGAAGTTCCACTAAAAAGAGTCTAAAAAACGTCAAAGCAATTTTAAAGCATCTGATTACTACACTGTCATCACCAATTATATGATTAATAATAAGTACAATTTCGATTGGGAGAATGTTAAAATTTTAGACGGAAACTAAAGCTTACAAAAGATGTATTTTAGAAATGCTCCATATTCATTGGCTTCTAATATCACCTTACAATCCGATACTGAGGAACTTGGTCATGTTTACAACCTCCTAATATAATTTCTTATAATTCTAAATTTATAAAATGTTTTACTTATTCCATGACATATGATGCCACGTACGTTTCCAACTTACTCTTCGCTTAACCTGCTTTCAATTTTTGTTGTGTTATGTTGGTATAATATCTATATTAAAAGTTACAGTCAGCAAGTACAATCCTCGGTCAACACTATTTTTAGAAACTAAAAGTAAAGCTTATTGTCTTGTTACATATCATTTGAATGTGTATTACTATGTGTGTACGAGGTATGTTTTTAAGTGTGTATTAATATAACTAACATGTTTCTTACAACACACAAATATCTGTACGCAATATCTTTTATTCTAGGTTTCCTCTTTCCCTGATGACGGCCACAACATGTTTTCGGGCCGAAACATTTGTATCAGTCACCATTTAATAACATTTCTTTGATTGTAAATGTGTGTTAAAATAATGGTCGACCATTACTCATTCAAAATTAATCCAAAGGATTTCTGTGGAAACTAAAATTTAGCGACTACGCTGATTTCTTTTCAATAAATTGATGATGTACATTAAAAAGAAGTGATGATTTTACTTTGACTTAACTGTGATTACCATCATGACTCACGAATAAACGAATAAAGTTTGTTCTAATATATGATTCAGACGTATCACGCATTCCCATGATATCAACCGTGACATCACACAAGACGTTTGTTTGCATCGAGTTGTGGACAAAATCTGTTCGGACAGATTGTGCTTTTATAAAAATACAGGAAAACAATTCGGAACAGTTTCAAAACAGCAACTATATTTCATCAAAAATCGAAGGAGTATGCATAATTTTTTATTAACAGACCAAGAACGTTATTTGATGCTTAATATGACTAATCGTTCTTGACTTTTTTTTTCGTCTCAGAGCAACATTTCAATTCATTTTAACCGCCAGTTGGAACTGCAACTTATTTTGTCTTCCATCTGTTTTAATGATTATTGCAATATTGTAATGTGGTTATATGTAATTAACATTACATTATGTATTGTTTCACATTACACATTCTATAATATGTTATTTTGTCAACGGTCGACAACATTTGTATAGAACAAGAACTCTTCATGTCACACAACATTATATTTACCTCATTCACTCATTTTCGACCTGCTGGGCGAGCACTTCCACGAACCGTTCTCCTCCGATGACTCACGGCGACTCAACCCCAGTGGCATTGTTACTGCCCCATCAGCGAGTCCGCAGACGCCGATATAATTCAGTGTGCAGACAGTACATACCGGTTGCGCCGCCTTTTTATCGCTCGGCCGTCTCCGTGGGAGGCGACGGGCCTTCGCAGAACCTGCAGCGGGACGGTTTCAGACGACGCGAGGCGCGGCAGCGCGGCGGGACGAGGCGGGGGAGGGCGGACAGTGCTGGGCGGCGCCGTGCGGGACGGCGGGGAGCGGAGAGGGACGGGACGGGGCGGGCGGGCGGGGCGGGGCGGGGCGGGCCGGGCCGTGGCGGGACGGGGCGGAACGGGACGAGGCGGGACGGGACGGACGGTGCTGGGCGGCCGTGGCGGGACGGGCGGGGCGGAGCGGGGCGGGGCGGGGGCGAGCGAGGCGGGCGGGGCGAGGCGAGGCGGGGCGGGGCGGGGCGGGGCGGGCGGGGCAGGGAGGGGCTCAGCGGGCAGGGCTGGGCTGGGCTGGGCTGGGAGGGGTGGGGCGGGCGGAGGCGGGGACGGGGCAACGACGGGGGTAAGGACGCGGCAGGGGATGGCGAGGCGGTAGCGCGGGCAGGGCGGGGCGTGAACAGGACGAAGCGGATAGGAGTGGAGCGGTGCGGGGCGAAGGGGCGGGGCGGGGCGGGGCGGGGCGGAGCGGAGTGGGGGAGAGAGGCGGGGGCGGGGCGGGAACGGGGGCGCAGCGAGGGCGTCTGCTGCCGAGTGCGCGGTGGACGTCAACTTGTGGCATGATCAGAGCAACCGACGCAGCAGCTGGCAGCTGATGCAGTCAAGGACTCCCGCGCGAGTGGGTGCTATCGTCTAGTCCAGAGTCCGTCTCTGGGCCAGATCCGTAAAGTGTGCATAGCAAAGTTAAAAAATTGAAATAAACTCAAAATTTGACCATTTTCATTTGTTAGGCAAACACAATTTATCGCTCTTCATTTGACCCTACTATTTATTCATGACTCTATTCATGAATTTCGCAAAATTGAGAGAATCCCTTTGTTATTTGAAGGCTACACACATTCAACAAAGACTTGTGCATTCACCTCGTAGGTATTTCCGTTCCAGGCGTTTAGATTCCGAGAAGATCTTCCTTGTTCACGATCGTTCATGGCTCTGGCAATTCCGCTTAAGGTGGTGAAGTGTTTCAGGGGAAGCACGGCGACTCCGCAGGTCTGATGCAGCGGTTTACAAAGAAAAAATCGTGCACATCGAGAAGGGCTCTCATTGACATAATATGTAAAGCCCTCCAACATCCAGTGCAGATTCCGTACGATATACGAAGCTCGGAGATGCTTATTATTTGTCGGCTGTCAAGGAATTTCCTGTTAAGAATGCAAACGAAAGATAAACAAGGAATTTCGAAGGAATTTTCTGTTAAGGAGCAATTACGTAGATAATAATAATTGCTTCCTAACAGGAATATTCACAAAGGTAGCAAAAATGATCACATATTACAAAAAGCTACACATGAATAAAATACTTGAGACACATTTTAGGATTTTTAAAACGGAACGATAAACTATGGATTGAAGTCCAAAGTAGCCAACTAATTCGTACATTAGCTAGATGGTTTTGACAAAGCTGTACGAATGACAATGAACGGATTATTTCAAACATAATCCAGCTAATGTTGGCATTAGTCACAGGGAGGTGGCTAAAGTAAGGTTCTCAACCGAGTGCGAGGTGCCTTATATGTTCATGAAAACTATTTTGGCATAAAAAGCGTTACACAGACTCGAGGTTGTTTAATGTAAATCGCCCAAAATTGGAAAAGCGTAGCGAAACGTCTTCTCATAGAGGAAGAATATACTTTGATTTAAAGACAGAGTCTTTTGACGCAAATCAGCTGTTACGGTGTCATCCAATCGGGAGCTTGAACATCACTACTACAGTGACTTCCCTGTGGTGACCTTTAAGCACCCGATTGAATGGCCCTAACTGCTGACGATACTATGACCAAATCGAAGTAATAGATTGTATCGTATGAATAAAAAATTACGCCTTACACTGAGGAACTTGAAACTAGAGCTACCTCATGTAGGCTATGTGCCCTTTATCCGGCTAAAGTCCGAAGTATAATTCGAAGTTGTTCCTAATTTGGACTTTATCCACTCATTTTGGATAATGTGAACATGAACCGCTAAATCACATTTAACCGTAATAGATACGTGGAAAAAAGAGCTTGAAACGATGCTAAGCAGATGATAAATAATAATTATAATGATAATAAACTAAATGAAAAAAGCAGGCTCCACATATTGTCACACTATACTGTTGACAATGGCGTCTAGAATCTATAATTATAAGGGAATTTTGTTTGTTAATTATTTCATTCTTAGTACATGTAGTTTATAACTAATACTTAAATGAATTGGAATTAAAGTAATTAAAGTCATCCTTGGTCAATGGGTCTGTGTAAATCACTGTTTGGCAATTGTCTGCTAATACATCAGTGAAGATGGGATATAGCATTCCTTCTATAGAACCAAGAAATTTCGTTGGGTGCTTTTTTTGTACAACTTTCCTTCCAGTGTTTGAAACCATTTTGTTGCAGAACTGCTCAAATGGCAATTCCGCGCTGCCTGAACTGAGCAAGACTGCGCAATATCTCATGCTACCACGCCTTGCAATGCTGCCTCGCCTTGTTTCAGCTTAACTTTCCGTGTATTTCAGACGTTTTTTGAGCTAATGCACTACGGACACGTCAGACGCTTATTCTAAGCATTGAAGAAACAACGTCAATGAACGTGTGTTTTTTTCTTCAAAGGCGCACTGATACATGACAAGGAGACACAATGCCAGGATTGAAGTAAGAACGTTCTCACTTCTGACTTTCACTTTATTGCTTTTCGACACTTTGTCTGGTATTTTAATCCCGGGAGTTTGATGTTCCCATTGCACACTTTTATTTACCATATACGATTGAGCGTAAAAATAATTATTTGTAACACACATTTTACTCTTGCAGCAATGCAGATTCATTGTGGAAAATTATGATATAGCAAGTGCATCGTATTGTTTGCTTTTCAATGAGCTCAATTAACACAGGGAAAACAAACATTAAAATAGCTCATCAATTTACAACTCCTTTTTCAATCCTAACAATTGACGAAGAGAGATTATCTTTTCTACTCTCAGACCACCTGATGTAGTTATAATTCGTCATATGAATGGAACATCTGACAGCTCGACAAATGACCCTCAAAAAGAGACAAACATCTTGAGACATCGCAATACAATAATGAAACGAGGCGATTAAACTGATTTCGTTGGCCTTCAACTGTCGAATGGTGTAGATAACTCGATACCCGACTGTTTGCTTTTGGCCCATGAACCACTTTTATTAACTTCCGTGCAAAAATAGTTTTTTGTCAGTTGTTTTCGGCGCGCTACTGATTGAATTTACGGTCCAGTTTCATTAATATTTTTGTAGATGCAATTCGAAACAACATGTTGGTACAATTTAATCCGTAATACTATTTATTCACTTAAAGGATACCCTTAACGTGATTCTTACTTTTGAAATACGAAAATAAGCTCAAATTTGCTCATTTTCACAAAGCTCAAATGACATTTTCTCATGATAGGCTTCATATCTTTCAATGAAAATTTGTATGTAGGACATAGTCTGTAACATTTCTAAAGACATATTTCACTTCTATTGAGGACCAAATATTGAGAAATGTAAAAAAAAAACGAAATTAATAGAAATGTGATGCGTAGAAGCGAGAATGGCGCAATACCGAACCGTTAGCCTAGACTAATGGGATTGTAAAACTTTCTAGTGCGTTTGTACCACTCTGTAGAACCGCTATCACTACTCGTACAACTACTCATGCTACTTTATATGTAAAACTAGCGTGACCCGTGAGATCATCCACAGTGTGCAATTTATTGTTATAAAAGTAAAAAACGTCACACTGGACCCCAACTGCAGAACAGAACAGGAAGTTGAGATCCTCAAGACTAATAGAGTCCTTCATGACTGTCGTTTTAACGCGTCAATTTACAATTAATGCACTGAATAATACGATATAAAAGCTATTTTGACGAATCATATTGATTTTTAAAAATAACTTAAATAGAACTTTTACTACTTCGCCAACTACGTAGAGAGACTGCTTAGAGAAAGTATTAAGTATTGTAATGCTGCAGCAAAAAACGGCGATTTTTCGACTGAAAAATTATATTATAGGCCCCTGACACCGAAAAAGCTGGAAATCCTTACTAAAATAAGTGAAGTACTTCCTTTAACAGCTATTTTGTGGGTCCTGAACACCGAAAAATCGATTTACCACAAGACGTCTCTCCATCCGCCCTACCGTCCATGTACGAACAACGCTTGCACCAAAATTGATATTCGTCGATCGGCGTGACTAATGTCTAGGCTCCTTGAATTTAAAACTGAATTTTAACATTTCAAGGCACTGTACGGGAAGACATTTTGAAAACTATCTCAAAACTGGTTTCAAATTTTTTAAGTTAAAACTTTGTTCTCGAAAAGTGAAAAAAAACAAAAATTGTAAATGGGGCAAATCCTTGAATTTTGGAAAATTGCAAAAGTTCCATTTTTTCTTCGTCTTACAACTACAATATTGAAGATAGAGATTTTTTAAAAAAAATGTGTTCATAGACAGATCTTGGAACAAGGCCATGTAGACTTTTTCGAAAATATGAGTAGTTTTCAAGAAATTTTGCATGAAATAAAGGCAACTTTTCAAAAACAAATTAAACAATTATTTTCTCAAAAACGGTTCAGTTTTTTTATATTTCTCCTCGTATGTATCAAAAATCGGTACAAATTATGATGCTGGCCCCACTTTTAGATAATTCTCTATATTTTCAAAAATTGCAAAAAAGTAACGTTTCAAAATACAATAATGAAAAAAACGATTTCTGTATTAAATTAAACCTGTAATATACACCAGATTTTAAAAAAACGTCATGCACGCTTTTTTGAAAGAAATAAAAATTGTTGTTTTGGCGCCATTTATGAAAATTTGCTAAATTTGCATATTATACAAAACCTTTTCTTAAATTTTTCATTGCACACTTTTTTTCATCCCTCCGCTCCGAATGCTGAATTCAAAGTATACTTCAAAAATAGAGCAGGTCTCATTTTTGTTGAATTATCTGAATTTTCGAAAATTGCAAAATATACAAATAATGTGTGAACGCACATGCAGTTGTAGCACTACTAGTTACTAACGTACGGAGAGACAGGACAGACAAACAGACAGAAAGACAGACAGGTGACAGGCAGACAAATCAGACAGGAAGGCACAGGCAGACGTTTTGCCGTCTATCGTTTTTTCGGTATGAAAGATCTACAAAACATGGATTCTGAATACATAACGTGTTAGATGAAGTAATTTACTACTTATATGAACAAGGTTTATGCAATTTTTGCATAACAATATCTGGCAAAAAGAGTTTGTCAACAATTCCCCGATTTACGACGCACGATTACGATACACTCTTTTCTTACGACGTAAGGTGAGAAAGTGAAAAATGTATTTGTGAATATTGTGTCGATTCCTACGGAATCGGGAAGCTTACGTCCTATGAGCCCACCCAATTGGATGTGCCACTGCCAAAACAATATTTTTTTCTGAAATTAATGTCGAATTTCAGGAAATATCATGTCAAAGAATCTGATACTATGTGTACAAAGTCTGGAATACAGCCAAGGACGTCTTGCATGAACTTCATGATACCGTCGTGATCATTTCCTTGACCTCTTGAAAGAGATAAAATGGAGGCTGACGTTCATTCAGTAAGAGCTTGGAAACTAATGACGTAAAACGTGGATATATAACGTGACTCTCAATCATTTCATTGAAACGATTACATAAAAAGCCCATTTGAATTTAAGTAATCTCATATCTGTGGAATTCTTATATGAATGACCAGGATAGTTTTCATTCACAATTCATCATTATCTTTCATTTCTATTTTCACAATAATCCCAAAAACTAGCTGACGGAGAATGGAAATGGAAATCTTATTTCATCAATGCACAAATCATTCAATATAAACAATTTCAGTGTTTGAAAATACCGTTTTGGCCTCTGTTAAGGAAATGATCAAACAATTGAAACTAATGCCGTGAATAGTGGTCAAACTCTGGGTATCTATTTACGTAGCATCTTTTCTTTTCACCATTTAATGTGGATTATTAATTGAAGAAGTTTTAGGAGTACTTTGTAATATCAGGCAGAGACGGCTAGTTACTCCAAACGTTGGCATACAAGAAATAACCGAGTCTCCCCAGACGTGTAAGGCGATAAATCCCGACTACACATGGCAATTGACGGTCAAGTAAAGTTGTGGTGAGTTCGGAGATGCAAATGCAGGTTCCATGGAACTCAGACTAGAAATTTACACGTCCCAGCAAGTCAATGAACTTTTATATTTCGCGTGTTGACTTTTGTATGAAACTTTTCCCTACACAGATAATCAATTACCATTTCTTAAAATTAAAAAAAAACGCATTTCTTATAATTAAAGGAATTCGGGTGTCTATCCTTGTAGAAAATGTTTAACTTAAATAACTAATTAGACATCCTCCTAAAATTAAGTTACACTCGGACTTCGCTAAAGAAAATACTGAAGACTGTCGTGCTACACAAGGCTGCTGAATTGCTGTGTCGGTCGTGAGGCCATGCCTTGTTTATTGGACACACGCTGATAAGAAAGACTAAGCGGACCCGAGTCTTCCAAAATCCAAACAGCACTTCGATGGAAGAGGCAGCACAGAATGTGGGACGAGCTGCTCCCAATCTTTCTTCATATTTCGATTTCATTGTATTATTTTGTACATAATAGCAAATATAATGTACAAACGTACAAAAAAGCTGAAATACGATTAACACAAAATAACACAATCACAGTATGTTATGTTGATGTTACCCGAGCAAGACGTTAGGAGATTAAAAACTCCCTAGGTCGGCCACATGATTCACTCCACAGTGTGACTGAGTGGGGGTGTGTACACTGCTTCCGGTGCGTCAACTATTTTGGAAACTAGTTGGCGGTCTGGAGACGCCGCGTCTTAAGCGCAGGTGCCAAGGCAGCAGGCCGCCAAGTAGCTACTGACACCGGCCGCGGAAGCCATACGCCCTACTTTGGAAATTTACCCCCTGTTATCACGGCGAGGTGGCGATCAACCTTGTTCACTGGAACATGAGAGTCGCCGCTGACCTACACGTCGGCTTGTGAGGTCTGGGGAAATACCTCGTGGTACGCCGTGGCACCAGTCGGAACAATCTCTCCACTGATCTCTCGACATGTGTATTAGTGTAGAGCATGTACGTGTACGTTTAAAGGGGAGAGGAGAGGATAAATATGACACTTGGGAGATCACTGACGATCAATGGCTCGTTTTTGTTAGTGATCCGGCATTCGCCTGAAATTGATCGGAGAGATCCCGAAGAACTGCAATCAGAGCAGCCAGCCGCTAGAATTTTCCCCCAGCTCCGTTCTCCCTCTCTGTTGCTAGTGTCGAAAACCTGCCACCGCCGGGACTCGAACAAGAGGACCTCCAGGTCAGAGACGATCCAGCGGAATCATTTGTCTCTGAGCCATCTCAGAGGGCCCCTCACCCGGCGAGTTTGGATGGCTCGTGGCATCTGGGTTCTTTATTATTTGGTCGAAAACTCTCGACCAGGCGGCCCAAAATGTGCACCTTGAATCACTCAGATGTCAGTCATTTGAGGCTGACGACAGGTAGGCTGTTAGCGCGAGTTTAACGCCTGAAATGCTGTAGGCGTGCTGCGCTACGGTAAGCAAGTTCTAGAAATATTCATATATTGTGATTTTAAATATCAACCAGCAAATAACCAGTTTACATGCAGCGTCTTTTTAAAGAAACTCACATCCAACACTCCCGTTCTGGTCTCTCAAATTGGCATGCCAAAACATCTATTTATACATTACAGTACAGTTTGTACATTATGGTGCAAAGTTCTTAAATGCAAATTTCTAAGTGATATGAAGCATAGACGTGCAGTAAGAGCACCCATGTAACCCTCATGAATACGTTGATCTTTATTGATCTGTTGGAATTACGTAAAATATTATATTACTTGTTTAAAAAATAAAATACTTTAATTCTCGACTAATAATTGTATAGGAATCAATAAAAACAGAATTACAAACTAATAATCACTTTCTATTATACCAATTTATCCTCACACATTTCTCGGAAGGGCTCCTTCTCTTAACGCTTCTCTAGTCCATAAACTTTATCGGGGATGTGAGTTTGAGAGGTCATAAAAAGATGAGTGTACCTCATTCAAATTTTAGTTTATGCCTAGAGATATTTTATTGACTTATAATTATATTATTAACGCGGTTCACGTAGTGGATTTTAGAACGTCTTTACGTCACAGCTATTCATAAATCCAATAATATTCTATGGAAGTATAAATTCTGATAAAGACTGCAGCCACGTTCGCTGCCGAAAGGCGGCGGGACGGGTATATCAACAGGGGTTGCACGCACTGCGTACACTAGTCAACAGTGAAAATCTTTCCCACTTGAAAATAGCCATTTCTGATTCATTTGATGATGGAAAAAACAAACAAACGAAAATGACTTTTAAAACTTGCAGTTAGATGTAGCCCGTAAACATGAGGGATTTTTACAAAATTTTACACCTAGAGATTATGCTGACACATCTCAGCTCAGCAGTGATGGGTTGTGGATAGATTGTATTACAGCTTCGTGGCTGCATGGCATGTCCTGAAAATAGAGGCAGACTGTAGTAGAAGTAGACAAGAGTACCACAACATCCAATCAACCACTCGACCACTTTGAGACAGACTGTCTGTACTACTCCTTCCGGAAAAGTACACTCAACAAATGTAGAAGAGAGAAATCACCTCATTCTTCATCTTCACAGGATAAACTTAATTTTTTACATTCTCATCTCAACTCCTCCCCCGACAACAGCAAAAAAATTAAATAAAATTCTGTAGCGCGAAGGTGAACACTAAAGTTTAAAGTTCTACAGGAACTTTTTAGAAAAAAATCAAATAACAGATCAGAAAAAAATATTTATATCCTTTAACATCAAAATCATCAGAATCTCGATGTCTTCCGCCTTGCTTATTGACCAAAGTTACTAACTTCCACGGAACCCGATCTCTGCGTATCTGCCAGGCCACTTCCAGAAATCACTTTGAAAAGATGTCCACCGGAGGGTGTAGGTCGCGCCTGCGGGGAGAACCTGTCATTCAATATCAGAGGCTGGTTCCCCTGCCGGTGAGGAAGACACGAGTTAACTTTTTGAAGTTTTGAGCATCGTGGGGCGTATTCCAGGCGGAATAGGCAACCGCAGAGTGGAGGCTGAACCCACAGTGGGTGGAAACGATATCAAAAAAGAACATTCAACGACCGAAGTAGTTTAAAGGTACAATGCAAATAAAAATAACAGAAGTGAATGATGGATTTTCTTTATTAGCGAAACAAACTACAAACCATTTCCGTCTTTTTAATCGTTTTATATTTATTTTGAAAGCTTGTCAATAATTTAAATATTTCAAATCCAAACCAATGTTTACGGTATTCATACACTGATTGGAGACTTCACAATTAAACAACGTTTGTCCATGAAATAATTATATAAGTCGCATTGCGAGCAATACTATTTATTAAAATAGCAGCTTTCGATGGCTTAGCCATCATCATCAGTAATTAATCATATAATTATTTCATTGGAAATGCCAACGAAAACTCACCACAATACCAAAGTTTCTCCATGCAATTCTGTAGTATTATCTTTACTTTCAATAGGAATATAAAAAAGATCACGTATTTATCATTATTTTAATATTCTTTAAATCTTAATTATGAGGTCTCATTTGAAATATTATTATCGTTAGCGATGAATGCTAAAAATTATCATTTTGCAAAGAACAGTTGCATCTCGCAGCGCGCTTCCATACTTCCCAGAATGCCTTCTATCTACAACAAGTACCAGGTAGGTAGTCGTTTTGTGGCTTCCATCTAGCAGACAACTGATGATGATGGCTAAGCCATCGATAGCTACTCTTGTAATAAATACTATTGTTGGCAATGACAACGTTTATAATTATTTCATAAAAAATGCCTACGATAACGCACCACAATACCTATAACACGTACCAGTCCGAGGCAGCGGGTTCCCAGCGCCTTTTCTCCCGCGTGCGCGCGTGCGCGTGCATTTGGGAGCAGTGTGTGTGCGGCGCCGTGGGCCGGGGGCCGGGGGGTCGAGTTACGCGGGGGGCTAGGGTTGCGCCACCCTACCCGCCCGCGCGGGCTGCGGAGGCCGCCTTGCGGTCGCCGGCGTCGCCGCCCGCGGCCCTTCGGCCCCACCGAGGGCTTCTAACAGCGCCGGGGCAACAAAACTCCTTCGCCGCTCACCGCGCATCTCTCCGGCGAGGAGGAAAGAAGTCGGCGACGCAAAGTACCGCGAATGAAAACAAATTAAATTACACACAGTGGTCAAGTATACTGTGGCACCGACACAGAGACCAATCATCATGTGTTTTAGATTCATTTAATAAAACAAAAAAAACAAATTTAATAAATAAAATGTAGTCAATTTTTTTCAAAATAATTAACTATAATTTTCATATATGTTTTAGTCATTGCAGGTTCGCGTACAGAACTTTTTCTTCGAAATGTTATTTTACAATATTTGTATTTGTACAACCTGTAATAAATACGTCGCCCTCCGATAAGGCGTATTTGCGGCCTCCTGATACGGTTCGTCGCTTCATACCAACCCGACCAATGGGCGAAGTATAAGCCGGAACCAGTGCAATGACTGAAACAGTGCAATGATACTTGAAATATAAACTTTGAATTTCTGCACACGCAAAGCGCACGCCTGCTGGATTAAGTCATACTGACCCTCTGTTTTTCTTTTTATGTCGCAGGATTGCCAATAAATGACCTTAAAGAGTAGGAATGGTCACATCACAGAAGTCTGAACGTGCATTGTACTTTCCATCCGTTCACAATGCTGCACATGGGGGCGCTCCAATTCGGTTCGCTTATAACGGTAAGCGTTTCGGGCTACTATACCCAAGTAGGCGCTTTGAACGTCGATCGAAGCCATGGATTTTTAAGGGCGAAAAAAGCCTTCGTCCGTTTTCCTTCGGAGAAGTAAAGCCGGCAGTCCCATGTTGTTCATGTACTACATAAAAAAATCCTCAAGATTAAAAGAACCCTCTGAAGTAAATTTAAATCGCCTATTTCATACCGGAGTGATACATCCTTTCTCCGCTAGATGCTGAAAGAACAATTGCAAAATGTGCGGGGGAAGACGGAAGAGAAGACCTAATGGTCGGAGTCTGCACGAAAAATAAGGCATCATTGAACTGAATTGAATACGAGAGAACTTTCGGTGCCGGGTACATCTTCACTTCGGTTTGTGCCAACAAAACACACACTACACTGCCGGGAAATCTGACCCTAGTAGTTGACATGCTCCGAATCACTAACAATCAATTAATCAATCCTCCCTACCGACCGGACGAAACCCCGACTTTTATCATCACATGTTATCACTGATTTGCGAAGATAATAATGTGAATACTCTCTCTTGGT
>BOPP01000025.1:8541263-8559755 GCA_017312745.1 Gryllus bimaculatus
ACTAGTTGGCGGTCTGGAGACGTCGCGTCTTAAGCGCAGGGTGCCAAAAGTAGCAGGCGCCAAGTAGCTAGTGACACCGGCACGCGGAGCCATACCCCTACTCTGGAAATTTTACCCCCTGTTATCACGGCGAGGTGGCGGGCCAACCTTATCAACTGGAACACATGGAGAGTCCGCCGCTGACTTACACACGTCTGCTGTGAGGTCTGGGGAAATACTTGAGTACGGCCGTGGAACAGTCGGAAACAATGCTCTCGACTGATCTTTCGACATGTGTATTAGTGTAGAGATGTAAGTGTACGTTTAAAGGGAAGAGGAAGAGGATAAAAATATGACACATGGGAGATCACTGACGATCAATGGCTCGTTTTGTTAGTGATCCGGGCATGTCGTCTGAACTTGATCGGGAGAGATCCCGGAGAACTGCGATCAGAGCAGCAGCCCGAATAGAAATTCTCCCCCAGCTCCCGATATCTCCCTCTCTGTTGCTGCGCATCCTATTTGTTCGAAAACTGCCACCGCGGCACTCGAACAAGAGGCCTCCAGGTCAGAGACGGATCCAGCGGAATCCAGTTGTCTCTGAGCCATCTCAGAGGCTCATCACCCCGGCAAGTTTGGAATGTGATTTCGTGGCATCTGGTTCTTTATTATTTGATCGAAAACTTCTCGACCAGGCGGCCCGGAACTGTCACCCTGAATCACCCTGATGCCACAGGTCATTTGATACTCACCACAGGGTAGACTGTGCGCGGGGTTTAACGCCGTGAAATTGCTGTAGGCGTGCTGCGCTACGGTAAGCCAAGTTCTAGAAATTTGATATATTGGGTGATTTTAAATATCAACCAGTAAATAACAGTTTACATGCGGCGTCTTTTTAAAAGAAACTCACATCCAACACTCCGTTCTGGTCAGATTCGCAAGCCTAATTATGTACCAGTTGTATAAAACTATGATGCAAAGTTCTTAAATGCAAATTCCAAGTGATATGAAGCATAGAAGTGCAGAAAGAGCGCCCATGTAGCCCTCATGAATACGTTGATTTTTATTGATCTGTCGCAATTATCTAAAAATTTATATTACTTGTTTAAAAACCTTATAAAAATTTAAAATATTTTAATTTTCGACAAATACTTGTATTGGAATCAATAAAAACAGAATTACATACTAATAAACAATTTTACGGAAAAGACCCTTTATATTACACCATTTACCTTCACACGTTTCTCGAAGGGCCTCTCTTAACGCCTCTCTAGTTCCCTAAATTTATCGGGGATGTGAGTTGGAGAAGTCATAAAAAGTGAGTGTACCTCATTCAAATTTTAGTTTATGCCTTAGAGATATTATTGACTTATAATTATATTATTAACGCGGTTCACGTAGTGGATTTTAGAACGTCTTTACGTCACAGCTATTCATAAATCCAATAATATTCTATGGAAGTATAAATTCTGATAAAGACTGCAGCCACGTTCGCTGCCGAAAGCGGCGGGACGGGTATATCAACAGGGGTTGCACGCACTGCGTACACTAGTCAACAGTGAAAATCTTTCCCACTTGAAAATACCATTTCTGATTCATTTGATGATGGAAAAAAACAAACAAACGAAAATGACTTTTAAAACTTGCAGTGTAGATGTAGCCCGTAAACATGAGGGATTTTTACAAAATTTTACACCTAGAGATTATGCTGACACATCTCAGCTCAGCAGTGATGGGGTTGTGGATAGATTGTATTACAGCTTCGTGGCTGCATGGCATGTCCTGAAAATAGAGGCAAGACTGTAGTAGAAGTAGACAAGAGTACCACAACATCCAATCAACCACTCGACCACTTTGAGACAGACTGTCTGTACTACTCCTTCCGGAAAAGTACACTCAACAAATGATAAGAAAGAAGAAATCACCTCATTCTTCATCTTCACAAATAAACTTAATTTTTACATTCTCATACTCAACTCCTCCCCCGACAACAGCAAAAACTTAAAAAATTCTGTAGCGCGAAGTGTGAACACTAAAGTTAAAGTTCTACAGGAACTTTTTAGAAAAAAATAAAATAACAGATCAGAAAAAAATATTTATATCCTTT
This sequence comes from Gryllus bimaculatus, assembly GCA_017312745.1. Taxonomy (NCBI): domain Eukaryota; kingdom Metazoa; phylum Arthropoda; class Insecta; order Orthoptera; family Gryllidae; genus Gryllus; species Gryllus bimaculatus. The sequence goes on from BOPP01000025.1 coordinate 8,543,350, forward strand.
AACTTCAAAATCATCAGAATCTCGATGTCTTCCGCCTTGCTTATTGGCCAAAGTTACAACTTCCACGGAACCCGATCTCTGCGTATCTTGCCAGGCCACTTCCAGAAATCACTTTGAAAAGATGTCCACCGGAGGGTGTAGTCGGCGCTACGGGGAGAACCTGTCATTCAATATCAGAGGCTGGTTTCCTGCCGGTGAGGAAGACACGAGTTAACTTTTTGAAGTTTTGAGCATCGTGGGCGTGTTCCAGGCGGAATAGGCAACCGCAGAGTGGAGGCTGAACCCACAGTGGGTGGAAACGATATCAAAAAGAACATTCAACGCGCCGAAGTACTTTAAAGGTACAATGCAAATAAAAATAACAGAAGTGAATGATGGAATTTCTTTATTAGCGAAACAAACTACATACCATTTACGTCTTATTTATCGTATTATATTTCTTTGAAAGCTTTTCAATGATTTAAATATTCCAGATCCAAACCAATGTTTACGATATTCATACACTGATTGGAGACTTCCCAATTAAACAACGTTTGCCCATGAAATAATTATATAAGTCGTATTTAAAGCAATACGTTTTATTAAAAGTAGCAGCTTTCGATAGCTTAGCCATCATCATATTAATCATATAATTATTTCACTGGAAATGCCAACGAAAAACTCACACAATACCGAAGTTTCTCCATGCAAATTCTATAGTATTATCTTTACTTTCAATAGGAATATAAAAAAAATCGTTCACGTATTAATCATTATCTTAATATTCTTTAAATCTTAATTTTGAGGTCTCATTTGAAATATTATTATCGTTAGCGATAATATATATTATATATATATATATATATATATATATATATCTAATATATATATATATATACTGTATATCGATAGATAGATAGATAGATAAGATATTCGATAGCGTTAGCGATGCAAAATTAATATTTGCAAATTACAGTTGCATCTCGTAACGCGCTTCCATACTTCCCAGAATGCCTTCTATCTACAACAAGTATCAGGTAGGTTATCGTTTTTGTGACTTCCATTAGCAGACAACTGATGATTGATGGCTAAGCCATCGATAAGCTACTCTTGTAATAAATACTATTGTTTGCAATGACAACTTTTAATTATTTCATTAGAAATGCCTACGATAACGCACCACAACACCTATAAAAGTACCAGTCCGAGGCAGGGGTCCTAGCACCTTTTCTCCCGCGTGCGCGCGCGCGCGTGGCATTTGGGAGCAGTGTGTGTGTGCGGCGCCGGGGGCCGGGGGGTCGAGTTACGCGGGGGGGCTAGGGTTGCGCCACCCTACCCGCCCGCACGGCTGGCGCGAGGCCGCCTTGCCGGTCGCCGGCGCCGCGCCCCGGCCCTTCGCCCCGCGAGGGCTTCTAACAGCGCCGGGGCAACAAAACTCCTTCGCCGCTCACCGCGCACCTCTCACGCGAGGAGGAAAGAAGTCGCGACGCAAAGTACCGCGAATGAAAACAAATTAAATTACACACAGCGGCAAGTATACTGTGGCACTGACACAGACTATCATGATGTGAGTTATTAGATTCATTTAATAAAACAAACAAAAAAAAAATATATTCATAAAAAAATGTGGTCAATTTTTTCAAAAATAATTAACTATAATTTTCATATATGTTTTAGTCATTGCAGGTTTCGCGTACAGAACTTTTTCTTCGAAATGTTATTTTACAATATTTGTATTTGTACCGACGTATTTGTAAAATGTCTTCGTACCTAGATGTGTTAGCTTACCCGCTATTCAATCCAGTTTGATCACCTCTCCAGCGAGGAGGAATGAAGTCGGCGACGCAAAGTACCGCGAATTGCAAACAAATTAAATTACACACATTGGTCAAGTATACAGTGGCACTGACACAGAGACCAATCATCATGTGGTTTAGATTCATTTAATAAAACACAAATTAATATTCATAAAAAAATAGTCAATTTTTTTCATAATAATTAACTATAATTTTCATATATGTTTTGGTCATTGCAGGTTCGCGTACAGAACTTTTTCTTCGAAATGTTATTTTACAATATTTGTGTTTGTACAACCTGTAATAAATACGTCGCTTTCCGATAAGGCGTATTTGCGGCTTCGCGATACGGTTCGTCGCTTCAAACCAACCCGACCAATGGGTGAAGTATAAGCGACCTAAGCTCTTGCTGGAGTAAGGAGACTGAAACAGTGCAATGAGACTTGAAATATAAACTTTGTATTTCTACACCCGCAAAGCGCACCCCTGCTGGTGAAAGTCATACTGACCCTCTGTATTTCTTTTTATGTCGCAAGATTGCCAATAAATGACCTTAAAGGGTAGAAATGGTCACATCACAGAAGTCTGAACGTGCATTGTACTTTCCATCCGTTCACAATGCTGCACATGGGAGCGCTCCAATTCGGTTCGCTTATAACGGTAAGCGTTTCGGGCTACTATACCCAAGTAGGCGCGTTCAACGTCGATCGAAGCCATGGATTTTTAAAGGCGAAAAAAGCCATCGTTCGATTTTCTTCAGAGGAGAAGTAAAGGCGGCAGTCCCATGTTGATGTACTACATATAAAATCCTAGAGATTAAAAAAATCCTCTGAGGTAAATTTAAATCGCCTATTTCGTCACCCGGGTGACACATCCTTTCTCCGCTAGATGCTGAAAGAACATTTGCAAAATATGCGGGGGCAGAGGAAAGAGAAAACCTAATGATCGGAGTCTGCACGAAAAATAAGGCATCATTGAACTGAATTGAATACGAGAGAACTTTCGATGCCGGGTACACATTCAGTTCGGTTTGTGCCGGTTTCTGCCAACAAAACATGCACTAAACTTCCGAGAATACTGACCCTAGTAGTTGACATGCTCCGAATCACTAACAATCAATTAATCAATCCTCCCTACCGACCGGAAACCCCGACTTGTTATCATCACATGTTATCACTGATTTGCGAAGATATAATAGTGATTAACAAAGCAAGTTCGTAATGAACAATAGTACAACGACTATTAATCAATCTATGGCAAGTTGGTTATTTTTTAAAACATTAATACAGTAAATCCTTGCTAGCACTTACAAATAGTATCGACGTAGCACGAACAAAATTTGGGTTCTGGTATTCAATACTACATTTTACATCCCCGAACATTATATAATTTGATGGAACGTAAGTTACGGGCACATATGCGAAAAAGTGTCTTAGAATCACTTGTGACGTTTTGTAATCCATGTAACTGGTTGATTTTTTGCTAGTTGTAGCTTTTAAAATACTTCCATCAACGCGTTTAAAATTTCATCAGATAAATCATGGCATCGCTTCTACCAGAAATATCCAAATATACTACTGAACAATATTAAGCATACTACTGAACATTGGAGTAACGAAAATGATATCAGAAGTCTTAAGATTTAATACTTTTTTGTTTGTTCCTTTTTATGCAACAGACCATATTAGTTTTGTACTTTACACGAACACCTTACACCGGGATATTATGGTTGAAGAATTTGGGGTGAACATCCTTCTTAGCAGGCTCTCATACGCATATGCATAATGTACGACCACGTTATCAGAAGGTTCAATGACAACTCGTTTTGGAGACGTATTGGAGAAGACTGCAAAACTTTGCAGGAAAACGATCAGATGCCCAAGAGAGCTCACTGTGCAGTCCCCGTGATGTCGAATGGCGTCGAAGTAGCAAGTCCCACTCCAGCGTTGAATGTCTCTTGTCCGTATCCCGGGAATTTGAGCAGCTGTAGCAGAAGTAAGAGAAGGCACAGGAAGTACGAGAGCGACAGCATCCACCGGAAGAAGTCACAGAAGTCCAACGAAAACAAAGCTGCTTGCTTTCTCCTGGAAAGTTCATTAACTAATCATGCACTTCCGTTCGCGCTGCTACTTTGTTCTTATGCCGCGTAAATAATTAACAAAGAAAATGGATTGAAGGGTACCTGAAAGTGCAAGTTTATGATGGATGCAGTGAAAATGAATACCCGAATGATTAACTTTCTAGTACAGAAGTAGAGAAGGAGATGCCGTCAAAAAAAGGACAAATAAAAATAGTAAACCACCGGGAGCGAAATATGAATGTTGTTACTCTTGTCATGTAAAATGTATTCGTAACTGGATGTTTTAGCTCACCCGCTGTTCAATCCAGTATTTATTTTAAACACTAGAATTTATCAAATTGCCAGAATGGAACTACAATTACTGCATCTTTGACATTGGCCAACTAATTTTGATACACGAAAACGCTACAATGAAAGAGTGTGTGGCATATTACACAAGGAACTTTTAACTGACAAAAGTTCGCTGCTATACTACTTGTATTATAAACATATAATTTTTGTTTTTTCTTTGAAAATGCCGAATATCTTCTGGTTTCCTTGGTAATTGGCTTCCCTTTCCTCCACAGAAAATTTCTTAGAGAAAATAGCGTCTAATGGTATGCAACCCGCAATAATTTTTAGAAATTTCTCTAAATAAAAAAAGTATTTGAGAAATTAGAATCAAAAACATCCCAGGTTGCTCGAGGGTCGTTATGGAGGATTTAAGACTTTACCAGGTTGTAAACGGTCAAGTATCTTGAGTGCTGGATGGTACTGACGGTCCAAGTCAACGACATTACCCTTATTTGCGTTTGCGTTCGCTCACTCCGTTAAAAAGAGAGGAAAGGAAAGGAAAAGTAGTGGAAATGAAGGTCAAACACCTCATATTTTCTCACGTTTTCGGTTGCGAGAAAGACTACTCGAGGTTGCGTCCTTCTCTCGAGACAGAAGCGTCTCGACAGTTTGGTAGCTGCTCTTGCTTTGGGAAGCCTTCCTGCTAGCGGTTAATGCTGATAGAAACTTTCCTTCCTACGTGCGTTGACGTTCGGAGGCTGTCTTCTCAGCAATCGGACCATGTTGTACTCTGTGTCGGTCTTTGCTGAACGAATCAACAAGCATCCTGTAGTTACACTGGCCCTTATGTTCGGGTGCGAAGTTAGGTGACAGACGGTGCTGAGATACAAATTTCACGGAACAGATATTCTTACTACCTTTCCTTGCCTGCTCACGAGAAAGGTACAAGGGATGGGATTATTCCCAACGCGCTCTCGATGTTGCAATGGCCATCATGGCATTTGTTCCGCACTGGATCAGCGAGTCTGACTCATCTTCACCGGCAAGATTTGAGTGAGAATCAACGCTGAAGGGATCGCTGGATACACGCTTACTAAGAAAATCGCTGCCGTCATCCCGCCTCTCCCAGTGCTCACAGTGCCAACTTGCTCTCACTTGATTGCTGCGATAGAGATGTTAGAGCGAGCAGCAGCGTAGCAGTAGTGCTTCTAATTTTGATTCCGACGGATTTAAATGACCCTAAATAACGCGGAAGATCAATTCACGTTTGTTGAATATGCAGATTTTCCGTTGAAATTGCACCCTTGTCATCATGACACATCCACCCAAGAATTCAAGAAAGATCCGCCCAAAAACGAAAGCTATCGAGGATCGTGAACGACAATTGAAAAAGACTTCAGAAAAAAAAATTAAAATCGCCAAAGGAAACAAATCATTGCGGCCGGTTGCGTGATCGAGAGCGGGCGGTGATCTGCCAATTCCATACGCCAATTCCTTAGCGATCGTCTCGTCGTTTTATCACTATTTCACGATTTCGAAACAAATATTCTTCATTATATACCGATTAATTATGGAACTATCATCTAAACTATTTAAACCCAATACCTTTATTATTTTACTTAGAGATCACCGTATCTATCAGCGCCTCCACTGGTTGATCTGTATACATACTACATCATATTATTGCAGCGTGAGGACTGTGATTATTTAATTTCTTGCAGTGTTATAAGAGCATATTTTTGTTTTTGTTGTAGTTGTTCTTGAGCAGTGTGCGTTCTATTGGGAAAATCATTTGAATTGACTTCGTTCAGAAACCGTTCTGCTGATGCAGGCCACGGGTCTTAAATAAATACGAACTCAATTTTAGCGGCCGTCTCCTCCAGTTCCGCGCGCACCGTCCTTGGCCCAGGCGCGGGGTCAGCGAACGCCGGGCGCAGAAATGTCAGGCGGTTGGTATTCCTGGCGATGCGACGGGGCGAGCGCGCGCGCGCTGGGTTATTTTCGCGGCCGCTCGCGCGGCAGGCTGTTTGGCCGGGCCGGGGGGGGGGGGAAGGGGGCGTGGTGCGGCCAACGGCCCCCATCGGCCGGCCGAGGCGGAAAAAGTCAATCAAGCGCCGCGCGCGGATTCATCTGCGAGAACAGCGCATAAAGCCCGCGCATTGGTCACGTGACACGCGCCAGAGACAGCGGTGCTGCCGCCGCACACGGTGTAAATGCCCACACGCATAAAAGGCCTCGTGCAGGCGGACGGCGAACAAAAGATACGCGTGGTAAAAGCAACGGCGCTGGGGCCGGGGCGGGAGGAGGAGGCACTCTTGGAGGACATGTTTTTTAAAAGCGGCGCATCGTAAAGCTTCCGAAATGCTGAATGAAATGTTGCAACCATTCACTAGTTTTCGATTACGCCGCATCGCCTCTTTCACTCACGTGTTCTGTAAATTACGCGAGTTTTTCCTCGTCGATATGGCGCAGTGGAGAGCGGGGTGTTTGAGCATCGAAGACTGCGTCAGATCGCTCGAAGCACGTCCTCTTACGAGAGTTCTCGTATTAAGTTTCGGTTCTGGATGTGTTCGATTCTGGACAACAACAAACCACAAACCATGATATGACAATTTTCAGTAAATAAAATTTTGAAAATTTGCACTAATCAGCAACCAAATTATTAATGCATAGGAATTTTACATGGAAACTAAAGGAAGTCGACTTAATGAATGATTGTATGCAACCAAAAATATTATAATCATACACAACTTATTTTAAAGAAAGAAAAATCAACACTATAATTATTATAATACACAAAAATCAATTTATGATTAAGGATTTTAAGTACAACACTTTAAGCATTTAAAGAATGACAACTTGTTTCACAGGGAGGACCAGAAAATCAAATAAGAAGCGATTCTACGATCTAATTAGGTTCAAGGCAGTATATTAGGACGGTCCATACAGTCACGCCACAAAACCAAATTTAAAAACATATATTAATAGAAAAAATGCATGTTGTGCATTGACAAATGACTGTTCGTGAGCGCAGAAACATTTATTTATTTATTATGCCGGATTTTTCAAGAGTGTATAAAAGTGTGTTTTTGTTTGTTTTTATGTTATGTTGTGTGTATTAGGGGAGGCGACAACGACGCCGAATAAAATTTTGTTTGTCATTGATAATTACATTGCACCAACATTGGCGGTGACAATGAGTTCTTGACAGATTTTGTGTTTTATTAAATTTGGAAATGAGGAGGGGCACGTTACGTTTAAAGACTCCTACAATATGATAAACACCCGTTTCCTATACAAGAGGGGCTTTGCGTACCCCGATCGAAAACAGATTTCTGAAACGGCCCATAATTCCACATTGTGTATTAGAAATATTGATTGTCAAGGCCATTTTGTAAAGATAGAAACCGTTTCAGCACTTTTATAGCGATTATTATAACTATTATAAGTAAATATAGAGGAAAGATAGTGGATCCGAATCAGTATTATTCCGAAGATTAATAATAACACACGAGTGGACAGCATAAGGGACCCATTTCAATATCAAATTATGAAAGGGTTGTAGCGATCACAAGGGCAATACTCTGTGATTGAATTATGCTTCAATTTTCAGGATAACACGTATTTTGAAATTGTATGCTTTTTTGCCGTTCGTTTATGCGTGGATGAAGTTAATTTCACTTACGTATCCTTAAAGTTATGACTTCGTAAAGCGCGGAGTACGTGATCTGCTTTTCACTTCATGCAAGAGGATTTTCATTACTACCACAGATAGCTAGCAACATACCACATACTACCATCCAGTGTCATAAAGATGATAATAAAACACCTATTATGACTGAAAGCATGGAAACAGCGTATTTACTGCGACATTCCCTCAGAGTTAGGAATAGCTCTGGGCAACCGCTTTAATTGACTGTAACGAATCTATTTAAAAAAGTACTCTGTATTTACGTGATTATTTCGTTTTCAGTGGAGAGTTGTCCAGTGGAGACAAGACCCTCGAACTTTAATTAATTCTACGCATGAATGAATAAAAATTTATCGATTTTTACTGTTCTTCTCGAAGTGATGTGCATTTACATTTTTTAAACAATAATTGATCAAAGATTGTTAATTATTAAAAAAGCCTACCCTACACACGAACTGTTATTACAGGAGAGTATATGCCTTGTTAATAGTGTTTTTAGTTGTTTCTCTCGCCTTCACTGTTGTATTTATAAGGTGTCACACGAAATACCACATCAGATTCTATGCTAGTCACATAATTTCGCTCCACGCTACGTGGATAATGAATTTATCAATAATCTCCAGAGCATTTTGTAGTAGTATTATCGACATAAAGTTAACTTTTCTGTTTTTCAATCACTTTCTTATCGCTTGTCCCCCCTGTCCGTAAAAGGATTCATTGTATTAATATTAATTTTACTTCTCCTCTAAATGACCCATACCAAGTAGACAATCTGACTATAAGGTGGTAAAATAGTACAAACATTTATATTAATTACGAAGTCTTTTGAAGCAAAATGGCTTTATAGGGAAGAGTTTAATAGGGCCAAAACTTTAGAAGTTCAAAGCATCCCTTTAACATGAGCCCAGAATAGTAAAAAATTAGCCTTTCATTAACCACTTCAGGTGCCGAAGTAGTTTCCGCATCGAGACCCAGAGGTCTGTTTTCTCCGTGGAGAGAATGTGCGCGGAGTTTTAGGGGAAACCGCGGGCATGCAATGGCCATCGGTGGCGCTCTTTTTACCGTGGCTTAATACAGTCCCGCTCACGTGGCGCCCTCGATTGCATCGACAGACACGCTCCTAAACAAAGAAAACTTCGCAGCAGTGGAGAATGCAAATTCGTTCCTTCGCTACGCCAACAGTCACTTGTTAGTTTCACTGACAGGCTCGCACTGCTTAGAGTGAAAAATGTAATTATATTTTGATCAGTTTCCTCTTCATTTTATTTCGCTTTCTTAGGTCAACGTACACACATCTCTTCTGACAAGAGATTAGCAAGTTAAAAATCTATTTTATTGCTTATACGTTTTAAATAATGTTTATTTTATGAATATTATTTTATGTACCTTATCAATATTATATTATCTTTCTTCTCACGGTAATAATACAGGATACCTGTTTTCACATGCTCCAAAGAACAGCATGATTCTTTTTTTTAATTAAGCGACAGAACATATATGCCTTCAAAATGATACTTGTATCCTGGAATTTATCATTCAATTCCGTTCTATTAAGTCTTTGAGTAGAGAATTACATTGGGGTAAATGTCCATCTTTTGAAAATTTAACGTGCAAAATTTCGTAAACATTCATAATACAGAATGCAATATTAGAATACTAAAGTGTGTGAACATCTCTTATTTTACGAACAAACCTTAATTGTGAGAAGTTATCACAAAGTGTATATCAGCACACATGAGCAATTATTCTAATAAACTGCGTTGTTTGGTGGAAAAAATTCCTTCACTTCACACGCTGAAGAATTATGTTCCCACGCCACAAAAGAGTTCTGAAAACATCATAAAGCACTTTTGGCCGTTACACACTATAATGCTCTTGTTTTAATATGATACAGTAGCACACGTGATTAGCATTAAGATACGAGACAGAAAGTCACAAAGTATCAGGTCAATATCAAGGTGAGCTATACATTGACCTCGGTTTATAGCAATGAACAACAAAGTAACAGCCGAATTTCACAACACGTTCAAGTTTCTCATTTGTTACCCCTTCCCGATTTAAATTCTATACGAATTTAGAGATTTTTATTCGCTTTAGAACTGATCACCATTACATTAATGAGTACTTGAATACCATGATTGGGTGGTTACTGTTATCTTCAACTTAAATCCAGAAAATCTGCAGAAAAAAAATAATACTTTGATACCTGACCGCTAACTGAACACAACCTTCAGATCACCCATAGCATTATCCGTAGCTTAATCACAGCAGTATTACATTTCAAACGATTACATTTGCAGTCTCAACAACACGGCTTCCAGCGTCTCTATTAAACATGCTTTTGCCAGAAATCTGTAATTTAGACGATTCGTTCAGGGATGAAATATATTAAATAGACTCATGGTCATGTCCAAATTAATCTGGTTTTGAAAACATCACTGTATAATAACTCCTCTAATCCACAACTGGCTAGTTTCGCAGATAAAATGACAAAAAATGCTACACACAAGCGATTAATAATTTTGCAGTCTTCCGAGGCAGTAGTCTGGAATTTTACCACGAATATATCCTTCCAAGTACGTTGAATGTAACATCCAGGATGATCGCAGAACATTTAAACAATATTCCCGTTCTTTATACCTAAAGGAATACATGGAATTTATGACTTACTTTGAAATCAGTTTCTAGGGATATTGAGTCAAACAAGTCAACATAAGAGACGGAAAATAACTCTCTGCCAATCAAAATTGCCCATACTCAATAATTAAACCAATTATGTAGTGAAGTTTTGAGTAAGTTTACCTTTGGAAAACTAAACAATGAGAGAAGAATAAAGGCATATATGACAAAAAAGCATGGTCTATTAGATTCCGCAAATGAGAAAGGGTAATAATATTAAAAAACCACAAAGTGATGTGATGGGATGTGGTACACATCACAGAGTTCAAAGTGAAAGTGTAGATTGGCTTTCCAACTCCATCGTCGTATCGAAATGCAATGCTTTCCAGATGCAATGCGGGTCGAGGAGATAAAAGGTGTTGAGCAGATGGACGAAGCACCTGCCTAAACGACCCGTGCAATAACCGTTTGTGTGGTGCCGTCGAATCAATAATTCGATTTGCAAGCAACCTTAGAGCTCTCGCGGGGAGACAGAGGCCACAAATGCAAAGTCCAGTTACACAATTATCATTACCTCTCGTAATCGTATCTCTGTACGCGGAACATGTAAGGTCTTCTCGAAATGACATGGCATCGTTTTCCATGTTCTCATGTTCCATTGCAATTAATAATCGCAGCGAATTAAGTTTATAAGTATGAAGATCCGTATTTTTCAAAGGGGTTTTTGGTAGTGTTTTGGATTTTTTTTTACTTGGAAAGGAAAGACTGCAATTCAAATTAAAAATTGGTGTTACAAAGTAAAATATGAGAGACTTGAATGCATAAGTATCTTAATGAATTATTGATTCATTGATATTTTAGAGCATGACAACTGTCATGGACGTAAGTCCCATTAGTGTAGTGAATGTTTTAACTTAGGACGTGGCTGTTGGCCTCCCCTTGGATGATGAGATCCAGCACCGACCTACATGTCCGATTGTGAGCATTTTCGTCTCTAAATACCTCCTTCAGCCGGGCATTTTCCAGCAGCTGGCACAAGCCCTGTTCGCCAGTTTGGACTCCCAAGATGTGTAGTGCATGTATGTGGTAGTATAAGTGTGGAAGTACGAGAGGTTAGGCCAGGAAGAACAAGGGAACAATTCGTGAGGTCCGTAACCCATTTGTTTGGGTTCTGCTGGGGTATTCGCTCGGTGTTGAAAGAAAAAACTAAGAAAATTAGTGATTAGAACACCTAACTGTCAAAGCGGCACAAATCGTTATTTTCTATGTCAAAAATCCGCCACCATCGGGACTCAAATCCCAGAACCTCCAGATCAAAAAAGCTGTAGAAGCCATTCTAATGCCGGGAGCTAACTCAGCCGGTATTAATCTCGTCTTAAGAGAATTAAAGACAAATACCTTTTGCAAACACCTTCCAGTCATCAGTCCGGTTACTAACCTGCAAAGAAAAAGCGAGTATTAAAAAGAGATGAACAGGAAATCATTTTTAAACAAAATAAAGATAATTACCATGAGTTTACTTTAAGTCCTTGAAGAATAAACTACAAGAAATAAATGAGCATGCACAAGTAAACAATTTCAACATGAGAGTACTCGCCAAAGGCGCCATGCTGAGTTGGACTAAACATATTTTAACGGAAGTATTAAAAACAGCTCAGACACAATACTAATATTAACGAGACTAATGCAAAGCAATCGCTCGTAATGTTATTATTAAATTGAGTTCGCCGACGCTCACAATGACTCATGCAACCAACTCAATCCACAACAGACCGCATTCTGCCGCGCGGCGATAAGTTCTAGAGCTCATCACTTCAACGCACCGTAGTCTGTTCCTTTGACGTGTTTGCGAGTGTGTCAACTGCTAAAGTTATTAGTCCCGTAGGTGCAGTACATGTTCTTATTGCGGGAGTGGCAGTAACAGTGAAGTGCAGTGGCGTTGTAAAATTGCGACTGTGAGTGACTGTCATTAGAACTCTGTGTTTCGCAGTGCGATGAAGTGGAGTGTAGTGAAGTGAAGTGTGGTGATGTGGATTGCTATGAAAGATTGCGCGGTGAAATGTTCACGCTAATTTGTAAAGTTTGTAGATTTTGTAAAGTTGTTAAGTTAGTCTATTTTGCCACCAAGTTCTCAAACTTAAATTGCAGAATTATTAATAAATCTAATGTAATCTAACATTGGCTCCCTGGATGGCGAGAATCTGGACCGACCTGCACGACTGCTAGCGGGGTTTTCCGCCACCAGGTATCTCCCACCAGCAGGGCACCGTCCCAGCCCGGCAAGCTCTAAGCTCCCGACTAGTCTCCTGACATATGCGGTGGTGTAGTGCATGAAAGAACAAGTAAGTACGACCTTGCCTAGAAACCTTGAACCTTCTCTTCAGAGACATTGCAAAGACATCAATTGATGTTTTCTGCCATCTCACCCGGGTCACAGTTGCGACGTAACCCCAAATTACACCAATTGATTCAATGAATAAGGTGTGGAGAAGCTGAATTGCAAAAAAATCGATAGTTCAAAGCGTAGTTTTGGAAAACATCAGTATCAAAGTGCAGTTTTGGAAAAAAATGGACTGTTTAAAAGGTATAAAAACCTATAAATTAATGGCAAACCTTGCCTTTTATTCGCCTCGACATTCAGGAAATCTTGCGATAACTACTCAAAATGACACTCCTCATCCCTGATCGAAAGCCAAACAAATATCATCAATAGTTCAAGAAAGGTTCCTACAAAGATACAATGCACAAATAAAAGTCATTCACATCCTGACCAGGAGGGAACTATGAACTATTGACATTGAAGATGTATACCGCAGGTGCATGCGTCTACCGGCTTATTATTCTGGTAAGCAAACTCAAAATCACAAATTAAGGTAGTATTTTTTATTGTAATATGTAATTATTGCGTGGAAGCGATTGTGAAAAAAATCTTTAATTTAGAAATGAAGATGACATATGACTTATTTTGCCAGAAAAGTCAGCAAAGCTTACGCAAGACTAAACATTTCAAACTGAGCGGAAGTGGTTTTCGCTCAATGAATTGAGTTGATGAAATCTGCAAAAAAAAGTACAAAATTTAATCCAGGGCGCAGGTCTAGAAATGGGTGACCCGTCGATATGCCTGTGTGCTTGGATTCAGTCCGCTGGCACGTCGCAAAAAGCAAGCGACAGATCGCGTGTCGCCATGTTTTATTAATGGCAGAGCCTCGGAACTGGGTCGGACCGTTGGTGGAGTAAAATCGAGATGAAATATATCGACATGTACTCCGTGATGAAACACCCGGAAACACTGTCCACTGATTATTCTGGGAGACGTTGGAGATGGATACTATACAGGGTCAGTGTTGGTCTATATTGCGGATATTGAACGACCCCAGGGCGAGAGTAAAAGAGATGGAAAGTGATAATAAGGAGAAAGAAAGGGAGAGAGGGAGAGAGAGAGAGAGAGGGAGGGAGAGAGAGGGAGAGAGAGGGAGGGAGAGAGAGAAGGAGGGAGGGAGAAGGAGGGAGGGAGAGGGAGAGAGAGAAGGAGGGAGGGAGAAGGAGGGAGGGAGAGGGAGAGAGAGAGACGAGAGAGAGAAATGTAACTCGGAAGTTTTATAGCGGTGGTCTCGTTAAACATTGTATCGAAGTAGGTTATGAACTAAAAGGTAAAGATAGAATGGTACACAAGTAATCTCTGGACTCTTTCGTATTTACTCTGGAGCTTTCATTAAACTTTTCTTTGAAACTCGAAACTCGATTGTCGATGAGACGCGAATGTTTCGAGAAGGCAAATACTCGTCTCAAAATGGGGAGCCAATTGGAAGGAATGCATCTGGAGATCTTCATGGTGGGATCATATTAGTAGATGTTCAAGGTGAGATTTATCTATAGTTCAATTTTGCTTTGAATGGTACCGATTGTTGTCTGGAGAAAATGATGAAGCTACGGAAATAGAAGTTCTTCCTAAAAACTTAACATTTACAGCGAATCTGCTGCTGGGAATTTGAGCTTTCTGAAAGCACATATCATAATTTTCTATTCTTCCATACGAATATTAGATGTTTGTGTCTAAATGTTCGTACATTGTTGTATGTTCAATAGTTTAAACCAGTAAGAAAGTTTTCAATATCAATATTTCCGAAAGTTAAAAATGTTTTCGGCTTTTTCCTAGAGCTACATATGGATGATAGTTTTCCTTAATAATATCTATTATTCAAAGATAGATAATGAAATAAGGTTATGTACAAAGCTATGGGTCATTATCACGTAATTTTGCATTAAATATAGGAAATTTAAAAAAGTGTTTAAACAATTTTCTCAAAATAGGTTACAAATATTTTGTGTACATGTTCTCCTCGTACGTATCAAAGAACGGTATAAAATGTGATACTAGTCTCATTTTCGGCGAACACTCTATATTTTCGAACATTGCGAAAAGTTAACACTGCAAAAGCATAATATTGAATATAGAGGTTTCTTAATGAAATTTACAAAATGTTAAATGAATCTTAAATGAAATATGTTCGAAAAATCAGTCCTTTACAAATGGTCATGTTCAATGTTTTAAAAAACGAGTATTTTGTACGTAATTTGTGCTTGACATTATTGAAAATTATAAATCAACGTTTAAAAGAATGGGGCAGGTGTAATGTTCGTTGAACACTCTGAATTTTCGAAATTTGAGAATATAAAGATACATAACTTTTTTCCGGAACCCTGAAAACTATTCACATCTAAACATGACTACCAAAATCAACCCATCTACAATACAAACATTTCAGGACAGTTCGAAACAATTGGGTTGATGTCCAAAAGTGGCGTGTGTGACGCCTTTTATGTGCCCTCAAGGAATATTTTGGCATACAAATTAATCTCACAATTATTTGCATATGACATTCAAGATTGTTTTTGTAAATTGTAAAAGCCGAAGACTCGAACCTGGGCTCTCTTACTAAAAAATACGTAGCGAAGCATCAACTGAAGTATAAGATTAGGTTACGTTAGGTCGCATCGTCAAAATAGAAATTTATGACTGACAGTGGAATCTTCCTTCTCGCTAGCCTTTCACACTTTTTTCTGATTAGCCTTAAAAGTAAGCATGCAAGACCAGTGGACAGCAGTTCGAAACAACTAGTTAGTTAGAAGTAACTAATGTTAAATCAGCACGTACTTTCTCGATCGTGTTTTCAAGCAAAATTGCACGAAAGTACTATTTTTTTCAAATAAAATTGTACATGACCTTATTTGAAAAGGAACAGATTTCATGAAGGGAAATGATCTTCATCTTCATAATTGTAGATGTGGGAAGACGTCGCAAAAATTTCGAATGTTTGCAATTTTCGAAAAATCAGGGTGAGACCTTCATTTTTCTAAATGTTCTTTACTATCCTTTGCTACCCAAAAATAAAACCGACATTTTGCCGTCATTCGATTTTTAGATACCAATGTCCCGCAAAACGTAGATTCTGGGCACACCACGTGTTAGAGAATTTTTTTCCTAAATTGATCAACTGGATTTATCCACTTTTTCGTTACCAGGACCCTGTAATAAGAGTTTTTCTGCCCCAAATTCGTCTCTATTGCGTAGCGAGAAAATAAAAATGGCCAGAGCATATAGAGAGAATGAGTGATAACAGAAGCCGCTTTGAGCACCGAAAGGAAGAAGAGACGTAGGAAGGCCAAGGAAAAGATGGAGAGAAACCGTGGAGACGGAACAGGCAGTAGCTTAAGCCGTGAAGAGAAGTAAAGTGAATGGAAGAAGAAAAACAAGAAGAAAAGAAGAAGAAAAGAAGAAGAAGAAGAAGAAGAAGAAGAAGAAGGAGAAGAAAAACAAGAAGAAGAAGAACAAGAACAAGAAGAAGAAGAAGAGGAAGGAGAAGAAGAAGAAGAAGAAGAAGAAGAAAGAGGAAAAGAAGGAGGAGGAGAAGAAAAACAATAATAATAATAATAATAATAATAATAATAATAATAATAATAATAATAA
>BOPP01000025.1:8568322-8593950 GCA_017312745.1 Gryllus bimaculatus
AGACGAGAGGAGCAGGGAGAGAGAGTGGAGGAACGATAGAGAGGCATGAGGAGAGGGAGAGAGAGGAGGAAGCGAGAGAGGAGAGGAGAGGAGAGAGAGAGGAGAGGAGAGAGAGGAGGAGAGGAGAGAGAGAGCAGGAGAGGAGAGACAGAGGAGAGGAGAGACAGAGGGGGAGCGGAGACGAGGAGAGGGAGACAGAGGAGAGGAGAACAGAGGATAGGGAGACCAGAGGAAGAGGGAGACAGAGGAGAGGGAGACAGAGGGAGGGAGACAGAGGAGAGGAGACAGGGAGAGGGAGACAGAGGAGGGGAGACAGAGGAGAGGGAGACAAGGGAGGGAGACAGAGGAGAGGAGACAGAGGAGAGGGAGACAGAGGAGAGGGAGACAGCAGCGAGAGGAGACAGACGGAGAGGGAGCAGAGGAGAGGGAGGACAGAGGAGAGGGAGACAGGAGGAAGGGAGACAGAGAGAGAGGGAGGACAGAGGAGAGGAACGAGGAGAGGGAACAGAGGAGAGGGAGACAGAGGAGAGGCAGACAGGAGGAGAGGGAGACAGAGGAAGGGAGGGAGAGAGGAGTAGGGAGACAGAGGAGAGGGGGGAGAGAGGAGAGGAGAGGAAGAGATTAGAGAGAGGAGAAGAGAGGAGAGGAGAGGTAGAGAATTAGAGAGAGAGGGAGAGAGAGGAGTGGAGAGGAAAGAGATGCGCAAACCAGACGAAAGCGGAGGGAAGACAGGCCGGAGGAGGGAGGAGAATAGAAAAGTCGTCGCTAGGGCTGCAGCGGGAGGCGCAGTTTCGCAAGCGAGCAGCGGGGCGTGCCGCGGCCGCGCCGCGGGCGTCTTAACGGAACGCGGTCGTTACGGCTTTCCTTCGCGGAACCACCCCCGCCCTCCCACCCACGCGCGCAGCTCCCTGCTCCTGCTCATCCCTCGGCCGCCGCCGACGCCGATTGGGCAATTTTTGCGTCTGCTCCGGCCAACGCGAGCGCGCGCGTCGATACATCGCTTTCCTGGGAAGACGTTAGCCGGCGCCGAGCCGGCGGCGGAAGCCGCGACCGGAGCCGGGGCCGGTTTCTCGGTGGCAACGGGCGAACAAGAAGAAATAAACAATCGCCTCTGAATAGCAAGTTTCCAATGCGATACTTGGGTTTTCAATTTTCTTATTTTTTTTAATTCGTCCGTCAACACCAACTTCATTCCATCATCAACTTTTTTTCTTTCTATTCCTCTTCCCTTGTCCATGGTTTGTTTACAAGGGAAATTAAACAATGAGAAGCTATCATCAACACATTTATTTTTGTATTTCCTTTTGCTTTTAGTAAATAAGGCAATATCTGTATATCGCAGAAAAAAGAGCGATGGCTGATACTTGAAAACAGTCACAACAAATTTCGTTATGGCAAATATACTATAATATACTTAAATAACATTACAAGAAAATGGCAACACACAACACATTGTACGCCTTGTCTGTACATAGTGGTTCATTCATGGGAGAGCTAAAAAAAAAAAAAAATAAAGAGACAAACATCTCTCTCCTAAGTCTGGAAATTAACTTCAAAGGCGATAATGTTGATGCGGAAAGCTGCCATGACATTAATTTGAAATGTTACCCCCTTTTACAAAGAAAGCGCATATGAGTTTCGCAATACATATTATCTTTGAGCAAAGCGCGAAAACGATGCGCCCTACGACTTTATAACTCGGTTCTCGGATCTCCATATAGGCCCACGTTTCCTTTCTTACGCAGAATTCTACAAAAATGTTTTGCTTTTTTTTATTAAATTTTTATGTGTTCGGTTCTTCTCGGTACTTTTACTTTTTACCATAGTGCATGTCTGGGAAATGATGCGTCCTTCCTTGAAAACGGGAATTTCGTGGTCCTAACGGGACAAAGATGCGTGAGTTACGTTTATGTGGAAATCTACATAAAGAGACATGTTTGGAAGATATATTACATTTTCGGAGGGCCCTCTCACTCTTTATAACGAGCTTCCAGAAATGTTTGAATTTGGGTTTCAATATTAAGCTACTTTCTCTTTCAAAACAATAATTTCGAAATGAAAACTTCTGAAGATTGCGACTTTGTCCGAAAAAGCTTTGCGAACCTTTTATAACATTTTGGTGGTTTGACTCATCGATGTTCCCTAGCTATTCACGCTAATTTCCCTTTTTATTCGCCGTTGTATCAGCACACTAACTTGAGAGGAAAATGCGGGGATGCAGGGAAACATGTCAGGAGACAGTTGGGCGTTTTGTTTTTTAAACTCGTTTACAAAATAAGAGCTGTTTGAACTTTCTATTACAATTTTTACGGTTCAGGTCTTCTGGATACCCCCACTCCGTCGCACCGATGATGAGAAACGAGTAGAATCTCAAAATATCTGTTAAATTAAATTGAATATTTAACATTTTCTGCAATTTACTCTGATGGGTTTAAGTCTTCATTGTTTGCTAATAAACGCGTTGAAATATTTACCCACACATAGTATTGGGTCTTTAATGCTGTAACGCACACATCGGAATCTGGTTGCTTGAAGCTAATTTCCAGTACGAAGTTATTTTCTCTTTTGAACAAACATTTTGAAAATGGAAAATATTCGCACTGACCCAACTAATATACTGAAAATAAACACATTGTGACCCACTTCCGTGGTACATTTTCATTATGAATTGCTTTTATTCTTCTCAACCGTTTACGCGACATAAAAAGTTTCACATCATGAAGGGAAAACAGAACGTTTTACTAACATTTCACAACGTTTGCAATCTACAGCAACTGATGTTACACCTTACTGAACAACAAGAAAATTGATTCGCAAAGGGTTTTCGAAACGCGTAAAGAGACTAAAAAGACACTTCATTCTGTTTACGACAATTGCATTCTTAGTCTCCCAAACGCATAGGAAATAATAGTCAACATCTGAAAGCAACGAGACATCCACTGGGATGTATGTAAGAGGAGAGTGAACGGCAAAACTTGTTCTGCTCAGGGCGGCTCGAATACGCTAGGGCATCGCTACAGGCTGACATACAGCAGAGGTTGCTCTGAGACAATGCCCTGCCAGCGCGGCGTGCTCTGGGGCCTGCAGGTGGCGGGGAGGAATCCCGAGACGGGCAGAGCAGAGCACAGCGGGGGCGATGCGGGGCGGCGACGGCGGACGCGAAAGACGCGAGGGGGCGTGTCGCCCCGACGGGAATGGCGGCCACGTGCATATGCGGGGCGGCGATCGTAAAGAGCGGGGGAGGGGGGGCTCAATGTAACGGATGCACACAGACGTGCCGCGACGCTACAATGCCCCCTCCCTTCGCAACATTTACTGCACGCGAACGTTGAAATAAACTAGTGCTGCCACAAGAGGGCTGACTTTCTCAAACGAACTGTAACAGTCATGTGACATTTTAATAACTGTAGCGAAGATAATTTCTGAGAATAGCATCAGTGTGTCCAGAAAGGATATTCCCCATTCCATTTTTTTTAAAATTTCAATTTCTTTATGAAAAAAGAGAACGTTCAATGTATCTCATACAGTCCTATTAGGTTCAAAGAAGGAACTGCGATCTCTTTTGAAGAAAAATTCTGAATTTGAACACGTTTTATAAGACAAAATTTTAAATAATTTTGTTGAATGAAGTGTATTATTAATCAATTTCATTTCAAATTTTAAAGAAAAAGAATCTGTGAAAAGGAACATTGAAAATGTGAAACAGTTAAATTCCTTACAAAAGTATATTCGCTAAATTTACACCGTTTTAATACAGCTGTCACTTCTACAATTACAGGCAGAAACGTAGGCCATATAGAAACGGGAAGATTTTAAGAGCTGAATGCTTCGAATCGCTGATAGCTCAAAAAACGTTGAATACGTATGTGAGATTAAATAATAATATATTTAATAAAAGAACGGAAAACATATTATGTAGATATTATGTACAACTTCACACTACTGTCCAATGCGGAGAGAAAAATAAAGGGCAAAGAGACGACACAAAAAGAAAGACGAGCGGAGAAAGGGCCGTCGTGAAAACACCGAAAACAGAAAACGTCAGCGAAGCACCTGCGTACCAGGCAAATGAGAGAGAGCAAAGATGGTGATCCAGCACATTTTTACGAGATGACTCTTAATTCCCTGCTGTTTTTACGCGCTCCGGTACATTTCGCGCCATTCGCCTGCTCCCATTCACGTGTAAGGAATGAAGCGCGAGGGGTGCTTTTTAAAGCCCATCGCCATAGGAAGCGTGGGCGTGGCAGACTTCCAGGTGCCACACATTCTCGCTACGTCATTTCGGCAGGAGGGAGCGGTCAGCGGAAGCACAGTGCCCGCCCAAGGCACAGACGCGACCGCGTCGGCGTCGGTGGGGTCGGCATGGCGGGGGAGGCGGAGTCGTCGGAAGGGCTCGTAAACGGCGAGAGCACCTCACCCATTTGAAGCCACCCCGTGCCCGCCATTCGTCTTTCACACGCTCGCTCGCACGCACGCACTTGCGCACGCAGATAACACGGCGGAGCGCGACATACGCACGGCCGCGCGCTGTCGTTCGCTCAAAGGCGCGCCGCCTCGCCCCGCCGAGCCGCCCGGCCCCCGCGCAGGCAGGGCGGCCGAGGCAAGTGTTGAGGCTGCTGGGGTGGAGAAGGCGACGTGTGTGCGTTCGGCTGAGGTAGCTCAAAGCTAGCATGGTCGCTGCCTCTGCAGCGACTCTTACCGAAATGTCCTAGTGTTCGAGACCGGACTTGCTAGATAGCTAGGTCGAATTCAGTCGCTGTCTGAAGGAGAATTCCAGCGGACGGATGCTTTGAACGGTTTTTCTCGTGGTTCTCTCATCAATTCCAAGCGAATGCTGGAGCAGTATTCTAATAAGCGGGCCACACCACGCGCGATGCGTATTTCATCTTCATTGTCCTATCTTCACATCTACACACACACAATAACACACACATGTAATCCACAAATCGGGAAAGTGGTTTGTCTGGACTGGATGAATTACCAGCTCGGGGAGATACCGGATCTGGCAAATCCCAGCAATCCGACGTGTATGTCGACGCCGTATCTCACCATCCAGTGTCGGTGGAAGATCGTCATCCCCCAGAATAAACCATTCACAACCCTAACGGGACTAACGACCATAGCCGTCGACGTGCCCGGAAACAGCAAGCAAGCCAGCACGGAGGCGTTGGCTCGGGCGCGTGGGCGCGGGAGCGGGGCCGTTGGGGGGGCTGGGCCGTGGGCGCGGGTGGCGCGGGCGCGGGCTCGGTGCGCGGGGCGAGAGCGCAGGCGTGGGAGGGGCGGGGCTAGGCGTCTGGAGGGGCGGGTGCGCGGAGCTTGGGTGGGCGCGAGGCGCGGAGCGCAGGGCTGCGGGGGCGGGTGCGGGCCGCGCGCGGGGCGCGGCGGGAGCGGGCGTTAGGGGGGCGTCGCGGCGGGGCGTGGGACGCGGGCGCGGTGCGCGGGCGCGGTTGCGCGGGCGCGGAGCGCAGGCGTGGGGGGGCAGGGGCGGCAGGCGGCTGGGCGCGGGCGCGGGGCCGGGCGGCCGCGGGGCGCGTTGGCGTGTGGCGTCGTGGCGCTGGCGCGTGGGCGCGGGCGAAGGACAGAGTGGCCGTGGGCGCTCTCCGCATGACGCACCTGCGCCCTGGCGAAGCGCCGCCGCCCTCGCGGGGTGGTCTTTGTGCTCGCGATACAAAGAGCGGCGCATACTCGTAAACGTCAGCTTTTTTGAGGCGCCCTTTAAAAATATTGCTACAATAGAAACAATGTTAGTTTGCATGAGTACCGTATGAGACCAGACGGTTATGCTATTCCGTGCCTGCTAGTGCCACGGTCATGTCACTGAGTCAACAGTTACCTGGCTTTTATATTATACTTTTTCATTTTGAGATGTTGCTAATTGTGGAAAGATAATCAAATGTAGAAAAAACATAAAATTATAATTAATACAAAAGTATGTCTTAATAACCTTTGCCTTAATATAATCGACATTTTCTCACAAATTTATACTCATTTCTTCAAACCTGGCTTACATAAAAATGTCGAGAAGTTTTATTTTTATTCCATTACATACATTTAAGGGGAAGAAGGACAACTTTGCTAGCATAATAAAATTGTATTTTACTCTCTTTACTGTTGTGTTTCTTAATGTTTCTCAAAATCACATTTCTGTGATATTGATGACAATACCTTTCATTCACAATTTAACATCTTCCGTCAGGAACAAATTTGCCGAAGGAAAAAAAAACTGTTCTTTTCTCATTAGTGATGATATCACACACAGCGTATTCAAAAAGTTCCAGGATTGGTATTATACAGACAATATAACTCAGAAGACATAAATATATAAGCTTCTACATAGTATCCCTGTAATTTGATATGACGCATGCAATGAGCGTACAGGTCTTAAAATGTCTTATGAAATGCCCTTCTTTCAACACTGTTTTGTTCTGTTGTCACTGCTGCTTTGACCTCCTCTATCGTCTCGTACCGTTTCCATTCATCTTCAATTTCAACTTTCGGAACGAAAGATAGTCTGAGGAGGCGAAATCTGGATAATATGGATGGTATTTGAAGCTAACTACCCGAAAAACTTTGACAAAAATTCCTACATCCCCAGTTATTAAAAAAGGTGATCAACATGGATTTTGTTTCGATTTGGAGATTTTCTCTTTCATCCGTCGACACATTTTTAAGCTTGTCCATTCAGTACTTTGGGGTTTTGTTTCCGGACCATACTGTAGGCACCGAGTTTCATCTCCGGTAAGAATGTTTTAAGCAAAATAGTTGGATCTGGGTCGGCCATGGCAACCAAATCTCTGCAGGAGGAAATTCGTTGTTTATTCATTGCCATTCCATCACAATGACATCAGCACTCACATCACCTTCACACAACTGAACATTGACAAGTTTAAAATGATCAGAAATGAAAAAACTTCAAGAGGTCACGTCAGAAGGATGTTGTTATGCGATTCCGCTTGCTGCGCAGAGTTAGCGCCACTTGTTTTTGCTGTACGAGCGACAGTCCTGGAACTTTTTAAATACTCTGTGTAGATCTCAAATGACTAATTTTAAGTGTAGTGCACCCCACCGCGAACGGCCGTGCGGAAGGAATTTCGACTGCGTGTTTTCGCGCTCGCCGCCCACGGCCCGGCGGGCGCCGAGGGGGGAGTCGTAAAGGTGTTTGGGCGCGCTGTCGTGAGCGGCGCTTCCCGTGCGCGACGCACGCCCGGCGCGGCTGATGGAGTTGTCGCCGGTGCCCCGCGAACACGGCCTGTCCGGCCCCCTCCCTCCGTGCCCGCACACGACCCGTCACGCGCTCAGCGTATGGCACCATGGCTTGGTGACGGCTGTTTGGACAATGGTTTCCAATTTTTGATTCTTCTCCTTCTTCTTTCGACCCCTCTCTGCCGTACGCCCATATCATATTTGTTGACCACATTTCACTGTACGAAACGAATATGAAGAAAGAGGAAACACAAGCGCTTGGTGGTCATCATGGGCGAGAGAGTGCATACAACCTGTCACAATGGTTTGGAGACGGCTGCTTGGGCAATGGTGTCCAATTTCTGATTCTTCTCCTTCTATTCATTCTACTTCTTTGGTGCTAATTTCCGTTCCTTCACTTCAGATGTTTGGTTTTCCTCTTTCCAATATTTCATCATATTATGGTTTCCTCTTTCTCTTCCCCGATCGTCCTGTGTCGATTTTATTTTTTCTGCTATTATTATTATTATTATTATTATTATTATTATTATTATTATTATTTACGAGGTATGTACAAATTTTGTCAATATACATCATAAACCTCTACAGGTGTGTTCTAGGAGCAGATGACACACAAATACTACATGGCATGGAAAATGTCCAGTTAACTCAGAAAATAAAATGTGGACCTTCCTCTTTTTATAGTAGCGCTCCATTTCTGAATGTGGTTATTTTCTGTTTAATTTTATGCCTCATCAATTCTCAGCCGCGTACTAGTAAAAACGAGCGCACGTCGCGGTGATAAAACGAAAGTCATAAAATTGCATGGGCCGAACGTCTCTGATTGGTCGACACGGTTGGCATTCTTGGACCTCATTGGTAGATAATTCTTCATTCATGAAATAAAAGTATACGAACACAAACCAAGCACATGGAGGAAAGATTATTTGAGAGGAACATCGTTCATCGCTCAGGGTTAGGAGCTAGTGATGCGACATCGATAACAAAACATCGCTGTTAGCAAATAGAGATGTTGAAAATTAAAACACTGATGTTAAAAATATATCGATTAAAACATCGATGCTTTTCAACATCGATGTTTTTAGACTGATTTAGTAACTTCTAACATTAAATTCGTCTGCATTAAAATATAATTTGACAATGTGTTTATGAATTCTTCGAATAAGGGTTCTAGAAGAAGGGGGCAAACCCTACGCCTATAGCGTATTTGTTGACAACATTTCAATGAAGGAAAATAATATGAAGAAAGAGAAAATACAAGGGATTGCAGGTCATCACGGTGACAGAGTTTGGTTGAGGAAGGTAGTACAAACAGCATTCTTTTATGTCCAACTCATGAATAACAGTGTAATCACCAGTAATTATCGTAAGTTAAATTTTACAGTCTTGTGATAATGTGAATTTTTCGTTTATAAACAAAACGTCGGAAAAGGGAAAAACATTGATAACAAAACATCAATGTTAAAAAACAAAATTACATCGATGTTTAAAACATCGCTGTTTCTTCGAAAACATCGCCTTTGATGTCGCATCCCTACTACGAACGTGAGAGGAAACAGCGCTGATTCGATGCTTCTGCATTGATTCCGTGCTTGCTACTGCCTGCTCCACTGTTGCTGCGGTGTACCTCCGGGGCGTAGGGATGCGACATAGCCAAAAAAACAACATCTATGTTAATGCAAACATCGCCCCCAAACCAACGATGTTCTTAAAACTGCATTAGTAGCCAATAATATCCACGGTGGTCGCGATTATTAATTTTTAATTGACAAAACACAGTCAAAAGTGACGTTTAACAAAACTTTTATTATCTGATTGGATAATTTAGAAATTATGTGAACTTCACATAATTATTATTAACTTCTCGTCACTTTCATTTGAAGAATGATCGAGTTATGGTTATCTTAAAATTATTATATAATTTTGTTATGATGAACTTTTTTATTGAAAAAATGCATCACGTAAAAACATCGAATGCAAAACAACTGCTTAACAAATCGAGGTTAAATTAATCGATGATTTTTACAAAAACATCGGTGCTTTGAAAACATCGCGTCGCTACTTTCTAGTATTGCTGCAACGCTTCGGAAGATATCTATATCAGACTAGGGATATCCACGTACTTAAGTATGGGGGGATCACAACCACAAAATTCAGGTCAGGACACAGAACAGACGTTGGAAAACTTTCTTTTACAAAAGAGCAATAAGGTCTGGAATAAGTTGTCTGCAACAGCCTTGGATCCCTTTCCTCTAAGTGTTCAAAGCTTTCAAAGTAAATTAAGCTTATTAAAACTTAAAATATTACTTAGTATTATTTGATCAATTATAATTGATCCATGTCAGCCAGTTTTCAAGAAACACTTGCACTATTTGAACACTGCCGACGATGAAAATCACCGTTTAAAAGTTTGTGAAAACAAAACATGAAACCCCCTATCAGGAACATTTTATAACCTCGCTGGCTTAACAAACACTATTTCGAAGATTCTGCCAAGTTCACCTATGTTGAAGGTTTTATTTGGACTGTTGCGAGAACATCTATTTGCGCTACTTATGAATGGAAGCTTAGCAAAAAAAGAAAATACTCCTTCCGAAACCTGGATGAAAGGAACGCGATGCAGTCGGGATACGCAATCTCAGGTAATAAAAAGTAAAAGAGGATTAGCTGGGAAGCGGTGGTGAGGGAAAACTGACCACGGGATGCAATCGGGCGATTCCCACCAAAACAAAATCTCGTTGTGGCGTCTAGACAACACAACGTGTAAGATACGCCTTTCAGAAGCGACTGTTAAACATTACGAACACACTGAATTGGGTTCGTGATCACATGTTGGTAAAACTCCATCCTGGAATTTCGATGAAAGTATGCGTGGATACCAGAATTTACCTTCACTCTATATTAATAGGAAAGATTTACTTTGCGGTACGAAAATGGCGAAAAAGTCACGCAGTATAAAACATACGAGAGCAATAAACCAAACAAAATACATAGGCTTCATGAATCAACATGTGTGTCGCACCGATATCGAGAATGATCCCAAGATTGTATGTTTGTTAGTTTTCATGAATTCCTGCTAAAAATTAACATACGTGACTGGGACGAAATTGTCTTCGCAATATTCAATTCAAAATGGCGAACTCGGCTCTCATCGACGCCCCGTCTTTTAACATTTTAACAGTCAATGTGCGACAAAGACTCACTTTCTGTAGTAGTTATATGTTAACAACTTTTCCAGTGGAATCAAACTTCAACACTTGGGTGAATTTTGTTTGGTGATTGAGTGGAGTGGGTGATACATGTGTGTATGGACCATATATTACACCAGCAGCCTTTTCAAATCGAAATAGCAGTTTATGCAATTAGTTTATAATGGTAAGCTTTATTCCAAAGTACATGTTTTGAAAGCGAGCGACTTTAGGAGGGAGTTTTCAAATCTGTACGAATGTAATAAAGCATCATTATTATGAGTTGCATACGCCATTTTTTGTATAACAGCATTATCAATTTACAAGAGAATCAAACTTAATTTTACGAAACAACTTTCTTGTGACGTTTCGGGGTTTTGACTTCTGTGCAATATAACAGTCGGCTGTTCCGTTTACCTCTACCTCGCTACGATTCTTTCATTGCGTTTGGCTAAATGTGTGATGACGCAATCATTTGTGCCATAAGATCTGATACGTCATCATTTATGCCGAAAAATGCCCGATTATGAACGATTTCTTGCAACAGAAAAGATCGTTTATAATGCTGGAATACAAAAAAGGTATGATATTTGAAGGACGTATCCCAAGAAATGTCGTTTACCCTATGGCACGCGCGACACGACCCCATTGGCGTCATCTTTTTAGTTTTTCTTGGTCTGCGAGTCTCTCTCAGATATTGCCGCACGTATCACCTCACCTCCCCAGGACATGCTGGGAAGTGAGGAGACTCCTCCTAGCGCGTTCGCATGTGAATTTTAGTCCACCCTATGCCCACCTGCGATATTCCACCAAATGGAAGAAGAAAGCGACAAATGTAGAATCGTTAATCTCTCTGCCACCGTGGCCTTTTTAAATCTTGTCGGCTAACAGCAATCCAGCAAATACGGAAATATTACTATAATTTTCTCTTCCAAGTTTTCGTTTAACAAATACTACCTCAGTCATGAGTATTTTTAAATTATTAAGAATAATTAATTCAGTAAGTAGAAAGTCCCAGCAGAAGAAGAATATGATGGGCAACTGTTTCTAGGGAAAAAGTCTTTAAGTATGTTTGTTGACAATCGCTAGTTCGCTATCAACTGTCCTCATCCCAGTGATAGTCAATACAGTAATTATTCTTCAAATACGTTGTCTGGGTGTCGGATCAGCTCAGAAGGGAGCACATCTTTGAACGTTGTTTGTATCATTACGATTGTACAGTTTGTCCAAATTATCTCTTTGTGTTGTAATGAATGGCACATGAACAAAAAGTTCTCGAATTTCTTTCTATTGATTTAAATATTAGATTACCTCGTTTAAGGAGTACGTATGACTTTTCATTCAAGTATTATAGCTGTTTCTTCTATTTAAATCGTTGTTTGCTACCATTACTTTATACATTAATTCTAAATGTAGTTGTGATCTCAATGGCAATTCAAGGCGACGCTTATTCTCTCAAACGACAAGATTATTATGTATATATCCGCATAGCTTGACCACTCCTTCACAACACACATGCACACAGCTGCAAACCTCCAAACTCCACAGACATTCAAGCTCCATTGAATCAAAAACTATGCAAATAACTGCTCGACGTATGCAGCAGCTTCCTCTACGAGACATTCAGCGACTCCACAGAGCAGCGAACCTCGTCAGACTCCTGCAGACTCCTCGTCAGACTGCACCTCGCCCTGCAACGCGTACCCACGCGACGCCAAACACGAAATGCGAGAAAGCGCTTGCGGAGACCGACCACGGCTTCCCTGCTTAGAAAAAAATACAACCGACACATGTAGAATACGTTACGTGCGCTCCAACGCTTTTATCTCAACTCAACCAGAACCCAGCGAGGCGTCTCCCGTCTGATAGCTCAGGCGATACATCCTCCTCGTCAAAGACGGCGCTTCTTGCGTAAGGCGGCGCGCTTTCAAAAGCCAGCGGAAGAAAAAGAAAATACCGGGGAAAAAACGAAAAGAAGAAAAAAAACAACGAAAAAAATCTCGTCGTGAGAGGACGAAAAACAGGAAACCTTATTGAAGCGCTTCGGACGCAGACTTAGCTAATAGGCGCCCGCGCGTTTTTCGTCGGCATTCTAACCTCACATTCCTCAACTAGATAATTGTTACACAAAGCTCCTCCAAACGAAGCCATTACCTGCGTGTTTCTTCTGTTTGAATACGTCAATTGCGTAATTAACATGTCGGTAATAAAATTATTCCGCGCTGGAGTAAGAAACGCAGCGAACGCCAAGTGGTTATTTGGTTACGCTTGGCTCGCGATGGCGGTAGTTTCCAGGTCGCATAATGCGGCTTATGAAAGTAAAATAGGGTCGGTGGTAATCGGCGACGCATTAGTCTCCGGGATCCGGATAATAACCGCGAGGGGCTCGGAGGCTGCCCGGTCCTGCGCCGTGGGAGCGTGTGGGAGCGTGCGCCGGCACGTGGCGGCCTGCGCCGAAGGCCTTGTGCTTCGAAAAACTCGCCTAATAAACGCATTCTGCGGCTAGAGATTAGAAACTCTACTTGGATTTTGTTTTAGAGCGGCGCTCTGGAGCTCGAGGTGAACGGGTCGGGCGATGCAGAAGAATTTTGTCTTCGAACTAGTTGAAAGGGATGGCGAAAGTCCACGTTCCGTCTTCGGCAGTCGGTGACAACAAAGAGGCTGCCTGCGGATTCCTGTAGTCAAATTTGTCCTTATGGCAAAATACTATAATAGTGTAAAATTAAGTACTGTTCCTTCACAATGCAATTTCTTCATCTTATATAACTGAGTTCAACGATATCCAAACGCGAACTTGTGATTGGGAACAATCTATTTTCCCGGGAAACCTACATTAACGGTAACTCATGGCACTGCTCGTTGGGCAAAAATTTGCCTTTATCACATGTTGCCGCTTTATTAATCACTATGTGATAAAATAAAGGTTATGATATTAGGGAACTAGGAATTCATGACTAATTTTGGAATTCGCAATAAATTAAGTTCACTTTAATCTTTAACATCTTTTGAATTAAAATTGAACCAAAAATGTACAGAGTATTGGGTAGCAATCGTCCACTTGAAAAACGCGTCCTTATAATCATTTACCTACCATGTATATTCTCTTTTTCTTGTCGTCCTCTATGCTTGTTTTCATTCCTTTACCTCACATTTTCTTCTTTGTTTTTAATGATGCTGTATAATTCTCTTCTTCCACGCTAACTAGTAACTACGTTTGACATACCGAAAAAACATTGGGGCTTGTATTGAAAACATACATTTAACTGAAACTGAAATTAATTCCCCCGCGAGATAAGCAATTCTGCATATTACTATTCAATGTAATGTGACGTCCCGCCACAGCAAGAAATTGAATCAGTAGTAATCTCCACCGCTTTTCTGGTCCTGGTTTTGTGAAAGAACAAAATCGGAGAGGAAGTTATGACTAACAAGCAATAGTTAATCTACGAAATGTGCGAGGTCGGTGGATGCGGGGACAGGTGACTGCTTAAAAGACGGAATATTTACACGGGTGTTACGAAAAAATCAATTTGTTCTACAAAACAATCATCGTTAATGGAGTAAAGGCTTAATTAACATAGCAGTTTCAGAAAGGTTCCTTGCATTTTTTTAAATTTAAAATTTGCTATTTTCTCAAGATCTGGTGTTTAATTTTTGATATATTAAGCACGACAAAATAATCGACGCAAAGACAAAAGTTTCCACAGTTCTCGTTTACTTGTGCATTTAACTAGGTAATAATACACCAATTGAGCAAGTCTGTACATTCTTGGCACTTCTTCAAGAATAGCTGCCAGTATTAACATTCATGAAATGAAATGAAATGAAACAACTACTGAGAAAATATGGTAGTGACTGAAAATAGTAAGCAGTAAAAATGCTACAGTCGGTTAATGTTTAAGTTTATTCATTTTGCTGCAAGCTCAACCGCAGTAAAGCATAATAAGCGTGACATCGCAACCCGTAAATCAAAGCGAGGCAAATCGATACGTTCGGAAAACTTGCTCCAAATTTTTATTCGCCACATTTTTCATCAGTTGCGAAGTAACTGGCGGCGCTGCACCGTTTGCCCATCACCTTCGCGGGCGAAAGTGCGGCGCACGGGCGGTCTAAGCCCCCTGCCGTCACGTGACTCGGTCTCCCCAGCCGCAAGCGCACGTCAGCGCGATGTAGCGCAACTTCGAACTTCGCCAAAGTAACAGCTGGGGTCCCCACAAACTTCACGACGCTGTCGCGAATATTATAGCACGGATATTAATATAAAACATGCCGTAACCTCTTCTGCCCTCTCTCTCCCCCTTCTCGTACTTTCTCGTCCGCAGTCCCCCCTTCCCCCACCCCTCCATTTCCTCTTCGCGTCTTTGGCGACGCAGAGATAACGAAGAGGTGAACGGAAGGGAGCGGAGAGGGTCTGCGAAGGAAACTTTTGCGTAAAGAACTTCTAAATACCGAGCTAATATCTTGAGATATTTACTTGAAACAGGAGGAAGCCGAGAGAGAGGGAGCGGGAGGGGGGGTCTCTTAAATTCATCATTTCGCGTAATGCATCTTGACAAAAACTTGAGTACTCCCTTAAGTGTTGGGCGGCAATTAAATGCAGAAACGTGCTGAGGGAAAAGAAAACATAGATTCAAGCGGCAAGAACATCCGTTTAATTTACGAACACGTTATTAGGAAGAAGAGGGAGAGAATACCACCGTAAAAACAGAACGAAGCTCCTCGCGAAGGAACATCTCGCAGAAACCCCTCCAGTAATACATCACCGAGTTATGAAGCCGTATTAAAACTGTTTTACCGGGGTAACGCAATTACAGGGGAAAGTTCCTCTGCCGGTCCCGCACGCGTAAAATCGCGCCCGTGATATATTCACAAATTTTCGCAAGTAAAGCGCGAAAGGGGATTTCATTAACAGCCATAATAGCGTTGTTAGGCGTCTGAGGCGCTCGCGACGCGGCGCGGCGCGGAGGGATATTTACGTCCCCGGAAGATGCTGCGCGCCGCCAGAAGCGCCTCGCCGTTCGCCGCGTCGCCGCCCGGCGCGCTGCTTTCGACGGCCGCGTAAACACAACTTCCGGCGCCGCCATGCACGTAATTCAATACGTGCTTCTGTGATCTTGTTTAATAAAATGTAATCTATGTGCATTTGGAAGCACATCATTAGTTTTATTTCGATTTTTTCTTTAGTGGCCGATGAGATTAAGTCATTGTTATCATCCTGTCATCATCCTCCCTTTTCTTGCCCATCTTTTTAACAGTGGAAAGCACGTTTTCTAAGGCCACGAGCCCAGTTGAGAAGGACGTTTGCGTATTAGTTAAACAGATTTATTTCATAAGGCAGGAGGTGTAACAATGGCCTGATGTCCAAGGACACTATAGAAAAATCCAAGTACATATATTGAGTCATAATTTTATCAAGCGATCAGCAGGAACGTTCAAGACCCGACATGCGAAGGATAATATGATGCACGGATCACTAAATGCATCTTACAATTCCGGCATTTCCGCAATTCAACAGATTGACTGTTTTCCCTTCGTTTTATATCGTACAGACAAGACACAACGTCTTGAGTGTGAGTACAACTAAAAGTATATTAAAGAAAATTAAAAATTCAGATAGGCTATATCAGCACTAGAGTACTTGACATGTCTTATTGGTAGTGCAGAGTTTTTCGGTACTGGGTACTAGGACTGCGTTGTGCCACGCTCAATGTAGCTCTCACTGCATTGTTTTTATCGCTACCGTCAGTGCTCAGATTTTGAATTAATATTGAGATTCAGATTGAGAGTTACACGATCTCTCGTCCCTGTGGGCTGACTAAACACAACTTTTAGCTAAAAAGGAACGATCACCAGGGAGGTGAAATGTGAAAGAACGGGTGATTTTGGAGTACGGAGTGAGAAGTGGTATAGCACAAACTACAGATTCCAAGCTGAAGCATAACGAATTACTCATGAAGTTCTGTCACCCAAAAGAGGAAAACAAATCCAACATCAGAAATTTGTTTTTTTGCTTTTCGTGGAATGCCACTTCTAGAGCATATTAAATTAAGATTCCGCCAAGAGCTGAGAAAGAACAGATGCAAAATCTCGTTTTTCACGCAGAGGCTGTGCTTACGCAACCCGCCATGAGCTCGTAACACTTCACAGACTATGTGAAATTCTATTACGGAGTCCCGCCGTTAGGTGAACTATAAATACAATTTCATTCCAGGGCAGCGGAATCTTTAATTTGCTTCAGGACGTTTGCCAGATTGCGCCCCTGCCACGTTCAATGACAAATGATAAAAATAAAACTCAAAAATAATAATCGCATCACGTGGTAAACTGCATATCCTTCTCCTATGGCTGGTTTCTAGCTATACCCACCCGCTAATGTCGTTCTCTCAGGAAATTACATAACGATAATGTAACATCACATATTTTGAGAGCATCGGTAGACGAAAATATAATTACAGATACATTATTTTTCTACGATTGAAATCAAAATGTTGATATTGATGATACATCATACGAATTAAATGGTAGTTTTTATTAAATAGAGTCCGACGAGATTTTGAATGTGCCTTTATTGCATTTAACAGGTCATATAACGCTACAGCAACTTAGTTTACACGACACAATATCAACTGATAGTGAATTTGGGTTTTCGATTCTAGAATGACCCATGTAAAACAAATCGTACGTAACCAATATTCTCTTTAGTGACTTGTCTTACAAAATCAAGCAGGGCACAACCATTAATCGGAATGTTCTTTGAATTGTCCGATGAGACCCTAAAGTAAATGAAATGAAATAAAACAAAAGGACAACTTTGATACGAATTATACGAAGACTTGCAATGATACTCAAATATTTGTGAATCGGTCAGAAAGTATTTTAAGCATCATAATGGCAGTCAAAGGCCCGAGATCACCAGATTTGAAAGAGCGAATCCTGCCAGAGAGTATGATTTCAGCGGCCACTTAATTACTAGCACCGAACGAATCCGCCGAGAGGCCGCCTAGGGCCCGCAGTGGCCTGGGAGCTCTCTGAAAAGATGTGTGTGAATGACAACGGACAACGGGAGGGCGAGCCCTTCTGATCCGCAGCGCGCCCTGCACAGGAGCCCTCCCGGACAAAGGGCGGCGCGTCGGCCATGCCCAGATGCCCTGCCCGAGGCCCAGCCGCCTTCGCCGCTGGCGCCGCCCCTGGCGCTTCCGAGAAGCTGGGCTTTGCGGCGCTCTCCGCACGACATCTGCCCCTCTACCCGCCACTTCCGCCCCCAACACACAAAGCAATGCCATCTCGCAGCAGACGAGCTCGTTTCGCGAGGATGTGTGCTCCCTTGCGTACGCTACCGTCTTAAAAACGCGAAGATAGGGAACCAAAAGCAGGTAACGTTACCGTCAGTAATAAGATTTGGTATTATACATTGAGGAACACTTCAGAGATTATAAACGCATGTAGTGGTTCCGCTACATTTATTGGTAGATGCCACGGTTCGCTGGAATGAATAACTTCGTAATGATACTGAAGAGTAAACTTAAATGTTTTTACTCACAACTGCCACACGTTTTTAATCCATTATCACTATGCAGACAAAAGCGAGAAAAAGTGGACGAAAAACGTAAATATCCTTGCATGCTCTTATGCAACATGACTTCCACTGTTATAATGGGATGGATGTCCAGAGGACGTATACATTTTGAGTGATGACTATATGATTCTCGTCAGGAAATTAATTATTTTAAAATCATATTATAATTAATGAAAAAAGTTATAACAAAATTAGAAAATAACATGTCTTGGATATTAATGCTCAATACAATCTCTTGAAATTAAGCACGGTAGGTAAAGTTTACGGTAGTAAGTTGGGCGAAATCATCCTCTATGGAAAACATTCACAAATACTCTGATAGTTACTGGTAAGATGCATCATCACCTCTTCCCTTTCACGCAAGACATGTCCTTTTAGGTGAGACTTGTGACAATGAAAATGGTAAAACGCAAATGAGCAATGACTGAAAAGAGTTAGGGAACAGAGCGAGTTAAACTGAATGAAAAGAGCTTAAGACGTGCAACTAGTTAAACAAGGAAGGTTAACGGCGGAGAAAACACGCGCCAGAAGCGAGCGGCGAGTCGCGAAGAAGAAGAAAACGTGCCGTGATCGCCAACGCATGTAGTACCGAGAAGCTCGCGGAAGGTGGATACGCAGCTGCTTATGTGGCTTCCGCTCTCGCGCCTAGCGTCTAGGCCCGCGGTCGTGCTGGGTGAGGGGGGGGGGGGATATATAAAAAATAAAAAAAACACAAGGGGGGAGGGGGGGGCGCAGTTTCGCCACTAGCATATCGTGCTCGCTCCGTTGCGT
This sequence comes from Gryllus bimaculatus, assembly GCA_017312745.1. Classification (NCBI taxonomy): domain Eukaryota; kingdom Metazoa; phylum Arthropoda; class Insecta; order Orthoptera; family Gryllidae; genus Gryllus; species Gryllus bimaculatus. The sequence goes on from BOPP01000025.1 coordinate 8,587,061, forward strand.
CGCGTCCGGCCGCCCACGCGCCATTTTTTGTTCCAGCATCTCATTTCGCGAAACTCCATAAGATCATGCGCGAGGCAGCAGCGCCAAACCACGCCCTGCCCCGGCGCAACTGGCACCAGGGCGGCGTGCCGGGACGGCGGGACGGTGGAGCAGGGGCGGGAGGAGATAGGGAGCGGGGCGGCGGGACGGACAGATGGGCGTGGAACTGGCGCGTTGGGAAGGTGAGGACGGGAGATGGGACGGAGGGCGTCCCGGGGCAAGCAGTGCGGGGAGGGGTAAGTGGGACCGTGGCTGCGGAGTACGGGTCGGAGGAGGGTATTGAGCGGGGTGAGGACGGGCACGAGCGTGGGGCGAGCTCCGGGGCACTCCTGGCTGTGCGCGGGGTGGGGTGTGGCGGGGCGACGTGCGTGCGCAGAGACTGGGGGAGGGGGGGCGAGGCGCTGTGGGGGAAGGGCGGGCGCGGGCCACGGCGGTAGGGCGTCTCCACGCCAAGACAGAAACTTCCCAAGGAATATAATTTACGGGCTCATTAGATTGCAGGATTGATTACGTGATTAGTGTTTCCAGGCGGGACAGCTGCTATTATCAGCCCCATAAGTGTAGTACATGTTTTATCACAGGTCGTGTCATGGTGAATTTCGTGTTATCTTTCTCCACATTTTTACTCAACAGAACGTCGAAAACATTGAACTCAGAGAAAACGTAAAATGTAGTGACTACTGTTGCCATTTGTCCCGTCAGGTCGATTAGTCTACTGCGTGATACAACTCGAGAAATAGCTGCTGGAAACCATTATCCGGCGCTAGTCTACACATCGGTTGGTTGCTTGATTAGGCATTCCGCGCACGTAAATTGCTTCGTCGGTCGTTCCGGTCGTAAAGGTCGTTCGTCCCGTATGTATAGTGCGTTTTTTCAACGCTGGCAGTGGCGGTGAACTTCCCCCGCTGGACGGCGAGATCTGGCGCCGACTTACCCGTCGGCTAGAGGGTTTTCTCCAACTAGGTATCTCCCACAGTGGGGCACCGCCTCAACCAGAACAAGCTGCAACTGGTCTCTCGGCATATGTGGCCGTTTAGTGCATGTGAGTGTAAGCGTGAGTAAGTAAGGGGAGAAGACAGGACAAGGAAAAGTAATGAAAGATCGCGCACGGTCCGCGGCCCGTTTATCAGGGTGCTGTTCTGGCATTCGCCTGGTGTTGATCGGAGAAACCACGGAAAACTACCGATCAGAGCAGCCGGTCACTAGAATTCTCCTCCTGGCAGCAGCTAAATTCGACCAAGCTTTGAATGAAGTTATTGAGAAATATTTCTCCCGTCGGGATTCCAACCTCAGGACCTCCCGGTCGAAGGCACTGTAGTGACATCAGATACCTACGAAATTCCGACAAGAGTACTTAACAACTGCGATTTCAGTAACAATTTTGGGTAACGTTAAATATTGATGTAATTTGTTCTTAGTGATTTGAGTCATGTACACTCAAGAACACAAAGTTTTTGTGGTTGAATAATTTGCAGTTGATGCTAGTTGTAGTCATGTTACCTGTAATGACATTGTCACATTATGACGATGGTATGGGTGAAATTGGCGACAATGGTGGTATTTGTGAGTATGGTACCAATAATCAAGTACGTCGTGGAGCGTCGTGTCAATGCAGTCGCGTGCACGTTTCTTAGGAGGGGTAAAGACAAATACGTCAATAGTATGAGCTACTTCAAATAAAAAATATAACAAATTAAAATACATTCTTCGCCTTGCGAAGGGATAAAAGAGAATGATTAATCGTCGCGACAAAGCTCCTGACCTGGTTCCAGGCATGTGTAGTAGTGTAGTGTATGTTAGTGTAAGTGTGTGTAAAGAATAGGGCAAAGAAGAGGTAGGAAAGATAACGCGCGAACCGTGGCTTATTTGTTAGGATACTGCTGCGGCATTTGCCTGGTGTTGATCGGAGAAATCACGAAAAACTACCTACTAGAGCAGCCGGCCTCTAGATTTCTCCAGACAGTGACTGAATCCCAACTAGGACCTTCCGATCAGACGCACTGTAGTGACATCATCCACCGAGCCACCTTTCTCAGTACGTGCTACAGAGCTGTGCTATCTATCTGCATCTGAAATTTGAAGTAACCACGGTGATACCAACTCTTAAACAACTATTGTTCTATAAAATCAAAGAAGAGTGTAATACCCGTAACAATAGCTTTGCCGGCGATAACACGGACGGCGGAGCCGCTGACGATGATAGCGGTAACAGTGTGCGGGACGGCGCTGCCACTGAAGGCGTAGGGGTACCACAAGGCCCACAAGGCGGGAGGCGGCGGCTGGGCCACCCAAGTCGCTAGGGCGGCGGCGGCGAGGGCAGGCACGGGGGCGGGGGCGGAGGCTGAGTGCTGAAGGGTGCCCCGGGCCGCTCCCGGAATCTGGGCTTCTGCGAAAGGGTGCCTCCAAACACACGGAGGAAAGCCTAAACCAGGATGCGAGACGCCCTAATTCGTAAGTAAAATGTTTTTAGTAAACTACATCTCCGACTCCGAAGGAGATATTTAAGTGCGGGTGGCTAATGGATCGAGGTTAATACGCTCCAAGTATGCTCTAGAGATATTATACAACGAGTTTATCACGTGCAAAGGATTAAATATTCAGACGTTTTCCGTAAACGGTGGCTCTGTTTTTGTGAAAATAGAAACAAACAACGGATATCCTGTGTAATTCTATTCAACGCACGAGCTGTGAAGCTCCAGAACAGAGGAACGTTATTTTTGGTTTTCCACTAAATGTTTTCAGCTCAATCGACATTTTGTTGTTTTATGTTGCAGAGTGTCGTTCTGCACACAACTTAGGCAATAAATGAATTATTCCAATATCAAAAGTGTCATGGTACAGTATACTAACAGTACACGCCGCACGGAAGGGAACCTACCTGAATAAGATAATTGAACCAAATATAAATAAAAACAAAAGAAATTTCAGAGAAGTATGCTTTTATCTTTCATGTTTATGTCCTTGTAGTACTCATGATAAATAATTCACGCAGAGCGCAGAATGATTGTTTATACGTTATTACTCATGTACAAAAAGAGGAGAAGTACTGCAATCCCTTCGAAAATATAATCTCGAATTTTCGATCATAAAATTCGTGTTTAAGATTCTTTTGAGCTTCGTATACATGCGAGTATTAAAGACCATTTGTGTTGTTCCAAAAATGGTTAAGATTTCTGCCGGTGGCAAGCCATCAGCCGCAGTTTTGTTTCCTAAAATCGGGATGTCGGGACGTGTGTCACATTAGATCTGTGTCTGTCAGATTAGAAGAGTTTGTTGGCAAACGTCATGAGGAAGATCTAATTGTTCTAATTGGAGATTATTAAGATATGTCAATGTTTGGGAGGCAGTTAACATGAAGTCCCTGTGAGTATTCAATATTTTCAGAAAAAGAGCTGCAATTTTTTCCTTTAAATGTTTTGCTCGAATTAAGGAAAGTGCATTTATAAATATAGTTCCGATTCTCATTACAACCTTAAATATTGAAAATTGAAAACGGTCAAACTTATTTTGAACCCGCCTTTCTCCACCAATATTAATACCTAATATTTTTTCTCAGTCCCTGAATTTTATATCTTTAATATTGTCTTGCACAAATTTTCGTTAAAAAATGAGAACGTAGTTTAGTAATTTTTACGAAAATCGCAACTTGTTTTCAAAAATATGTAAACAATAATTTCTGAAAAAGGCTCCATTTTTCTTTATACGTCTTTTAGAACAGAACACATCGAATTATATGGCAGAACTATTATGCATTTTATAACCCTTACACTTACACACCATTACACTTACATGCCCTACACTACCACGCATGCCGGAAGACCAGTGGAGAGCTTAGAGCTTTTCCCGAAAAGGGGGGGGGTACCCCGCTGGTGGGAGATACCTGGTTGGGGAAAACCCGCAGGCCGACGGGCAGGTCGGCGCCGGATCTCGCCATCCTCCAGGGGAAGAACACCGCCACCTCCCGCGATATAAAAAAGCAGCACTACACTTACGGGACTAATGACCTTACCAGTTGACGCGTCCGGAATCACATATACATAGACATTGAAAATATATGTAATAGAAATGCCGATAATGTACTATGTGTAGTAATTAAAAATGTGTGTGCCCGGAATCACCGATCAATGAATCGCTGAGTTGACCGTAGCTCTGTCATCCTCTCACTCGCGTGCGCGGTGCAGGAGAAAAGTGACGTGAATGCGGCGTAAACGCCGAAGGTTCGGGGGCGGCGAAGGTCAATCGGGTGCGCTGCAGGGCGCAGGCGCGAGGAATGGATTAGAGGGGGCGGGAACGGCTCTTGGATGCCGCCCCATCACCCCGCCCCGCTTCGCTCGCCCGCGCCTGGCAAGAAAGTTGCCGATCGTGACCGTTGGAAATGGCCGGCGTTTCCGTGGCGCAGCGGAGGAAACGTGTTACGTGCTGGTATGAAAATGTGGCAACGAGTAATTTCTTCATTGGCCCCGGGAAGTTGTTGCCTTTACGTGGAGTGGATTTCGTGATTTTCTCACTCCAAGTCTTTCCTTCGTTCTGAGGCTCAAACAATGCGCCTGTAGTGTGGATCAACCCGAACATCACGTAAGCAACGACTGAAAAATGCGGTGAATTAATACATTTTAGTACATGGACCCCATTTGCTCTCTCAAATTTGCTGAGAATTGTCAATTCCTCTTTAAATAACTGTTTGGAGTAAGTTAAGAATGTTTCTCAATGCTACACCTCTTTTTCTATATATTCATAAGACTTCAAGTTATATTTTGTCTTCTATTCTCAATATTGCAATTATTCATGTTATTCTGGATTTGTATTTATATGATAAATATTTTATCCATTAAATGATTTACAGGAAAGTAAATTATGTTTTAGGTCATCGGCGTATGAAATGTAACTAAATGTAATTTCCACGTTGATAACTAAAGGGAATAGGTCACAACAGATACACCTGGCATTTTCTTGATTCATTCCTGCCAAAAGGTAAACGGTTGTCATTTTGTTTCTGGCCACCCCCGAGAGAGTTTCTAATGATTTATGTGATGCTGTCATAAGTGTAATAGCAGCCAAAACGATATCAGCATGGCAGTGAATTTTTAGAGCAATAGTATTTCGTCTCTAAACAGAACGCTAGTTGAATGCAAGAGCTATTATACTTTACAGTAAAATTACGAGATGTGAACAAGTTCCGTATCCTGTGCTACAATTCTCAGTATTCTCTAATTGAAAAACAAGGTGGACCCATGGCGAAAACTCTGCCCTTTGTTTTAACAATGACAATTAGTAGTTTATAGTAGAACCCCACATCAAACAGCCAGTCCCAGAACTATATGTTGCAGAATTATAGGCAAGCTACTGTGTCACGGTAAACAATTCTAATATTGCCGAGAATTGAAATTAAATTACACTGAACAACATACTGTCCCTTTAATGTTATCGTGAAATACTTCTCTTTTCCCTTCTATTTAATTGTACATAGCTATCACATTTCTGAAGCTTCCTGACCATCCAGGCTTTGGACTTCTCCCTAATCTAAATATAAAAAAGGTAAATATCGAAAAATATATTAAGTTTGAAAAAATCTCATTTCATACAATACTGCTTAAGAAACAAAATTCGGGCTCCACTTTTACCCACATGTCACTCTCTATTTTTCAAAATGTCGCTCATCATTTCATAAACCTGTTCCAACATGTCTCCACCAGTCTCTGATCAATTCTCTACGTGACCCATATTATTTCTCCACCTGTCCTTCACTGTCCTGTCGTAACTCACCCGTCTCAGAAAACTCTATTTTGGGACACACAAATATGTTTTTCAGATTTCCGAGCCACGAGGGATTTTACTGTGTGTTGCAATAATTATGCCCTAATCTGCAAACTTATCGCTTTATTTCACTTTAACGCACCCCTGGAAGGTAATTCACAAACCGACAGTAATCTCCTTACGGGGTTTTGTGTCCATGGTTTCTTGTAAAAGGGAGAAATCCCTCATCTTTTGTTAGCGGATTATAATATATAGAGAGGATAGGTATTTGGAAAACAGTTCATTGTGGCTTGTGATAGCATAGTGGTTCAGATAGTTTGTTAAGGTGAGGGACGTTGGTTCAAAACTCAGCAAAGCTGGGGATTTATATCCTGCTGTGTCTAATTCAGGGCGACCCTTACATTCACTTAACCTTCTTTCCAAAAGAGAGCAAATATGTATAATGAGTTTATTAAATATGCGCTGCTTTAATTTATACACAAATACAACTGTTATACACAAATTTGAGGATTCAAATCGGATCGAAGCCGTGCATTTTTTAAGGCGAAAAATCGTCTTTCTTTAAGGGAAAGTGAAGCCGGCTTTCCCATGTTGTAAATTTACTGCATGTAAAAGATCCATAAGCCTAATACGACTGAGCTAAATTCAAATCGCCTCTTTCGTCGCCCGAGCGATATCTTCTTTCTTCACAGGTTGATGAAGAAGGGAGCGTATCGAAATTTGCGTGGTCAGAGGGAAGAGCAGGCTTGATGGCCTGTTCGTCACGACACGTCGAATAAGGTATCGTTGACTTGAAATCAATTGAATTAAAAATGAAATATTAGTGGAAGAAGCGTGGTGCTTACCACGCCATCTTCCGACTTCCGTAAACGTCAAGGCCTCCTATCCAACCCGTTCCTTGAACGGATTGCCCTGGATGGGTAACAAATCTCCGGCAATGGTATAGTGTCCTAACATCCTATTTCCGAATCAGATTATACTTGTTGAACATAAACAATAAACATGTAGGTATTTGACGGTTTGGGTCGATTGTCGGCTAGTTAACGTGCCTGGATGTTCTTTTAATTGTCACGCTGGTGGTGGTGATGGTGGTGGTG